>CM050323.1:70875306-71202140 GCA_027475135.1 Bactrocera correcta | reverse complement strand
AAACTTCTGAACGCACAGAGGCACCCACCGAAGTGACATTTACACCGTCTTTAATAAATACTTCAATACTAGTGACGAGCTCAGCAGACTTACTTACTTACAACGTCATCATAAATTTTATTGTCTGACAATATTTCTGAGCGGTGTATGTGTATGAGCGTGTGCGTGTTTCTAGAAAAACTTTTTCTCATTTCGATCTCTCCTGCAACCAATTACGCGCTCTTCTCACACTCGAGACACAACTTTTGTATAAATATTCGCATTATGTTTGCTCACCGACTGGAACTATAACGAGAAAGCGCCTAAAAAAGCAAAGTGCCGCGCAGCAAAAGAATTCAACTATTCAAAAGTGTTAAAACAATTTGAAAGCTTCGTGTGTATTCAGCGCTGTTGGCGTTATATTTTACGCCCGATAACACCCCCGCGTTGACAGTTGAATATGGCAGCCAACTTAACGTTGCTTTACGTGGCGCGCTCGCAACGCCATGCTGTTCGTCATAATATGGTAAAATCTTCTGTCACTGGCAGCGCTGCGATGCCCCGAATTTATGACTTTGTCACACAAAAGCTGGCATTGGGCTCTTGTCGCGCTATTGTGGTTGTGGTGACAGTTCGACGCATTGTTTTTCGGCAACGGTTTGCTTCCTTGTCTTTTTTCTCGCATTCAGGTTTACTGCACGTTTTTGTGTTGCTGCTGCCTCTTCTTCTTTTCTCCGACTTTCAAATTGCTTTTGCATGCCATTGTTTTGCTGAAAGCTGTTGAAAATTACAATTGTCTTCGTTCATGTGACGCGCTCACACATGCGCGCACGCTCCTTGCTAAGTGATGATGCGCGCGGCCGCTCTGCTGCATGCGTTGTTTCGTCTGAGCTCCTCCCTCCGGAGTAGTTGCCGTTGAGCGAAAGTTGAGAAGTGGCCGAAAAGACACACACAAATTGATTGCAAACTTTGATGAAGGCAATAACTACTTACCGCAAAACCCTCAAAATGAATGCCGACTGGAATCTGGGAAGTTAATAAGTTTGTCCCTTGGGGGGCTATTGCAGGATATAGCTCATATGACTGAACATTGTAAATGTATGAATTAGCAGTGTTTAGAGCAATATATTTAGGGTTCCGTTCTCGTTATTAACTCTGGAAATTTAAGCATATAATTATTGACGTGAGTTAAATTTTATATTTATGAGTTGAGAACTTTGTATATGTATTGACCGTTGAAAGGCTAATCTTATAAAATTTCTTCTGCATTACAACCGTGCGGCGGTGTGGGCCAAAACACAAAACTTCGTCAGTTGTCTCTATCTTTCGGGCACGCCATTTGTACATCCCAAATGCAGGCAAGTCGCTATAAATTTTTCCATTGCCCACTCATGGGTCTCCAATCGAATATATATGTCAGATATTATTACCTAAAGAAGCTATCATGACCGTGCCAAAATAAAAGTGATCAGAATTGAATTACAAATTGCGACCATCCGTCAAGTCTATAGTTCTTTTCCTTTTCCAGGTAGACAACTTAAATTCGGAAATGTTTTGAGCTTTGGAAGTGTTATTTTTATTACAGGATTGCCTTTCTCTAGAATGCAACAAATTGATTTATTCGCGTCGTTTGGAAAGAGTCCTTAATGGTTAATCTGAGCTTTTCAGCTTTCGAAGTGTTACTTTAAGCTTCTATAACTTTCATTTAGTAGAATTTCCAGAGTACCGGAAAACTGCTTATGTTTTGAGGCCTTCTATTTTCTACTCACTCTAAAATGTCATAATTTTTGGGGATCCCGAAATTTAGTCCCAAAAAACTAGTCCAGAAAATTATTGTTTCTGGTTTTGTTAAAAAATAATTTTTTTGCAAAACATTTTAAATACATAACTTTCTTTGATACTAAAATAAATAAAACAGTAGAGACTTTGTAAAAATTATGCTTACTGTTCTAAGCAAAAAAGGCAACGAACTAAAGTGCCACGTTATTGACTAGAAGTGGTCAACGAAAGAACAGCGAAGGGCAACGAAGCCCCTGCGACGATAATGCGGCACTGAAGTGGTTGCCGTTGACAGTAATTAAACCAGAAGCGAACAAGTGCCGCAAATAAAGCAACTGATGCAGCAACAGAGCGCGCATACTCAAATCATTTTCACTGCGAGGGCCGGGGAAGGATCCGAATCACTGAAACTGGCCAAAATGTGCCGTTAATGTACAAAACGAAGGCTGACAAAAACACGATGATTACTATGTATAGATATATTTACTAGCTGTATGTACATTAAACTGCAGACAACAATTACAACAACAAAACTAGACTTCCAATAAAAACGCGCTGCTAATGAAAGAAGTGAAAGAGTGATCAAAGACTACAACAAAAAGTCTTAAAAAACTCTTAAACAAGAAAAAACGTTAACTTCGGTTGCACCGAAGCTAAATACCCTTCACAGGTGCATTTCTGTTAGTAACTATGTGTCCAGTTTGTATAGAAGCTATATGCTATAGTAACTCGTTCTGAAAAATTTCTTCGAAGATTACATTGTTACCTTAAAAAATAATCTATACCGAATTTCGTGAATATATCTTGTCAAATGTTAAAGTTGTCCATACAAGGACTTGGTTCCGATCGTTCAGTTTGTATGACAGCTATATGCTATAGTTAACCGATCTGAACAATTTCTTCGGATATTACATTGTTGCCTTAGAAAATAATATATACCAAATTTCGTGAATATATCTTGTCAAATGTGAAAGTTTTCCATACAAGAACTTGATTCCGATCGTTCAGTTTGTATGGCAGCTATATGCTATAGTTAACCGATCTGAAGAATTTCTTCGGAGATTACATTGTTGCTTTAGAAAATATTATATACCAAATTTCGTGAATATATCTTGTCAAATGTGAAAGTTTTCCATACAAGAACTGGATTCCGATCGTTCAGTTTGTATGGCAGCTATATGTTATAGTTAACCGATCTGAACAATTTTCTCGGATATTACATTTTTTCCCTAGAAAATAATTCATACCAAATTTGGTGATGATACATTGTCAAATGCGAAAGTTTTCCATATGAGAACTTGATTCCGATCGTTCAGTTTATATGGCAGCTATATGCTATAGTGGTCCGATATCGGCCGTTCCGACAAATGAGCAGCTTCTTGAAGAGAAAATGACGTTTGCAAAATTTCAAAAGGATATCTTAAAAACTGAGGGACTAGTTCGTATATATACAGACAGACGGACAGACGGACAGACAGACGGACATGGCTAAATCGACTCAGCTCAACATCCTGATCATTTATATATATACTTTATAGGGTCTCCGACGCTTCCTTCTGGGTGTTACAAACATCGTGACAAAGTTAATATACCCTGTTCAGGGTATAAAAACTATTACTATTACATACACTTAGGCGCACATGCACTCGCACTTCGCTGGCGAGTTCGTTGCTGCAATTAAGTGCGTAAGCATAAAAGCTGCACACACACTCAATCGTTTTGGTCACACAAAAAGCACCAATTTCATTAACAGCGCCTTTGTTTTACTACAACAAAGCAATTTTAATTAGTTAAGCATTTTAGACTGTTATTTAACCGGTGGCATTGTTGGGTTGCAAGAAACGATTGCAGGAGTTCAAGGAAGTCAGTGTATTAATTAGCACACAACAATAGAAAGTACCGTTATCCTTGTTCCCAACTCGCTCTTGAAAGGAAAGGCTGGATTCTTATTTCAGTTGCACTAAACCCAGAAGGTTAAGTCTATAATATATCGAATCCAGGCCAATCGCTTGCGTTTTCGAAGGTATGACAAGTTAAACGCTAACCTAAGACAAATTTTCAACTTGAAACAAACTGCACTCTATTTTGATCTTCTGCTAGTTATATTACGCAAGAAGTTGGAAGGGCAGAGTTGAGGCTACCGGGTCCTCTATATTTGCAAGCAGTTATGTTGTTACCAATGCCATCGCATTTGCGCTTAGGACAATAACTTGCAACCAGCTATTATTTACAATCGCTTTTACGGCCACACGTGAGTGTCCACAGTCCCTTGTTTACCTCTCACCATAAGTCCCTCGCCACAAATCCCAATTACCTGACTCGATGCTAAAAGCCAAGCATCGCAAAAAGCATTGGGGTGCTCGGTGCCTGATTTTCATGCAACATGTTGTACGTTCACACATACGCATACCTACAAATGTGATTGTTTTATATACATAGACACAGTCCCGTTTGTGTTTTTAAAATATATTTTCTTTCTTTTTCTATTTTTTTTGGCAATTTTAAATAAATCGTCTAAAGTATCGGTTGACACAAAGAAGCGTTTGGTGAAAAAGTTGTTAAATGCTGCAAGTTGTCAAATAGATTCGTGTGATTACACAAGAGGTTGACATACGTACATACAATATAAACCAGTTTATAAATAACTGCATATTATACTGTTACTTTCGGTTACACGAAATTGAGCAGCGTGCGCCCAAAGTGGTGGAGTGAGAAAGGGGACCGGCGTTGACGTGGCATAAATTGAAAAATCTTTTACATAACGAGTGCGCAAGTAATGGTAATGAAATATGCTTACAGCAAATTCAATGTGACTGTTTATAATTAATTTTTTAAAGGATATATAATTATGCTAGATCGAGATTTTTTTTTGAGTTTTAAGCTCGAATTTAGGGTCTTGCGGCGTTTCAGCCGGCTACGAGGTTCAGAGCTTTTTGAAAAAAAATGTTCTTTTATTAAAAGCTTCGTCAGAAAATCAACAATCGTGAGCGTCTCAGCCAGACTACTATAACAAAGGCCTTTCAAGAGATCAGAACCCTTGAAAAAGAAACTACAAAGTTGTGGCTGCGTTTACGTACATAAAGAGGTTCTCTGAATCACTATTTATAATTAACTAAAAGGTCTGTAACTCTAGTTTCAGATTTTCATTAAGGTTAGAAGTAGCACCGTAAAATCTATGATTAAAAAATCAGTAAAAGTCAATATAAGACTTTAAAGCCACCATCCAGAATCGAATGAGATAATCTTGAATCCGAAAAAACTCAATGTTGTGATTGTGAAGAAAATATATATATTACTATCTACTCATGTGAACGCTAGATTAAGGCTCATATCAGAGACTTCTTTACATCATTCAGTAAACTCAAGAGTGGCGAATCTTAATCGCCTATCCCAGCTCATAGAAACGATCCTTGATAACCGCCATTAGACAACTTTTTTTGTGTTTTTACGTGAGTACCTTCCTTCAACGACCTTATCCCACCATGCTTAAAATAGATAGATAGATCAAAACAATGCGCTGATCAGCACATCAAATAATGTATGAACAATTTTTACAAAGCACGTCGAAACTAGAACTCTGAACTATATATAAGCCTTTTCTTCAATTAGGGTTAACAACATGGTCTATTGGCTCTCCAAAAGTGTCATCCATCCCAGTGCAGGGGTGTGTTAAATAGTGCTGGGTCAAACCAAGGTTGGTCACTGGTTTTGAAGATTAGCAGTTCATTAGAAAAGGGACCAGACGCATATCTCTCTCGCTCTCACTAGCAGCCTTCTACGCTGTAATTCTCTCTCACTTTTCCTTTCTTTAATGCCAAATCGAGGGGAGTATGTTGAGTATACCTTCAACATATTAACTATGAACAACAAAGCAAACGACAAGAATTAATAAAGAAAAGTTCTAACTTTTTGGATATGGTATTTATTTTTTAAATTTTCAAAGAGATCAGATTTCGTTTCCAGCTTCCACCTTTTTTCATGACAAGCTTTATTTGCTTAAGCCGAATGCGTCTTAAGATTCAATTATCAAAACCGTTAATTACCTTGACGAATTTGATAAAAGGTAGAAAATATTTTCAATACTTTGTAAACCCTTTGTACAGGTAAAACTATGGCCAGGAATTAATAGAAATTACGGCTCTGATTATCATTAACGCTTCTGGAAAGCAGTTTTTTAAGTCCTAAATAAGGAGTTCGTGTTACTTTTCTGAACTTTCTTAGCAGGTATCTCAACTTCAGCAACTAAGTAATGGAGCAAGATGGAAGTTATTGATGTCCAGCTTTCGAATAAACTTGGAAATTTTTCATGCAGCTTGTTACCATTCTGAATCTCCCTCCACCACAATTTTTTTTAAGCGCTTGAATGTTTGTGCCGTAACCAGTGAGGGTGTGAATATAATAAACAGCAGGTGATTGGTTCGAGAAATACAATGTCGAGTGAGGTCGTTAAAATGTTAAGAATTTTGTAATGGTAAAGAGGAAGGCATTGCGAAGATCTTACTAGAATTTTGGCGGAGATTGATGTTTAGTTTTTTATGTTACTTAAAGTTAAGGCATAAAGAAAGAGGCGTATATTTTACGGAATGTATTCTTAGTTGAGCTCTCTTCTCTTGTGCTTTAGATGTAAAGCTCATAAACTAGAATAAATTGGTTTGATTGTTTCGCTACTTTCCATTCTTCCTTGACTATTAATTTGCCCTACGCCGTTATACATTACATCGTGAGCAGTCCTAGGACTACCAATGCGGTTCGCTCTGAGCAAGTACGCAGTACATAAATTTACGACATGGACTGTTGCAAGGAAAATTCATGGCGCTTCTATTTATAAAAATATATATTCCATCTTATACATCGGAGAGGAATGACGGAATATTTAATATGGAAATCTTAAGTCTTGCTATACTTCCTACACTTTTTTCTATTAATAATAGAATATGGATAATTTAATCACCGCGACGTCTAAAGCTTACATGCTTTATTGGAAGTAGTCAAGCTACGAAAAACAAAATTCCAAAGAGAGTGTTCTTTGATCGAATGTAGAGCTTAACTTCTCACAGTACAATATAAGTATTTTTTACTACAACCCATCCTTAACGTCTACCCGCAAATAATTTTCGTTTTTTCACCAGTATAATTTTCAATGAGACCACTTCATTCTATTCCATTCCCAGATTTTCCGATTGCGCTTTACTCTGCCATTTTCTCGCATCATTAGTGCGCTCCACCATTGTCACATGATCTTCTCTACTGTGTTGAGTCATTGTTGTAGAGAGTTATTGCTAATGTGTTTGCCCATTTCAGCATGAACGACCAACGAAAAGCGCACTTTGCAAAATGTTAATGTTATTTTTAGAGTGCGGGTGTGGATTTTCGCCAGTGACCAGTAAAATTTTGCGAAAGATTCGCTATAAATTTCATTCTTCTTCTTCTTTACTGGCGTAGACACCGCTTACGCGATTATAGCCGAGTCAACAACAGCGCGTTAGTCGTCTCTTCTCTTCGCTACGTGGCGCCAATTGGATATTCCAAGCGAAGCCAGGTCCTTCTCCACTTGGTCCTTCCAACGGAGTGGAGGTCTTCCTCTTCCTCTAGTTCCCCCGGCGGGTACAACGTCGAATACTTTCAGAGATGGGGGTGTTTCCGTCCATCCGGACAACATGACCCAGCCAGCGTAGCCGCTGTCTTTCAATTCGCTGAACTATGTCGATGTCGTCGTATATCTCCTACAGCTCATCGTTCCATCGAATGCGATAATAAATCTTTCGCAGAACTTTTCTCTCGAAAACTCTTAAGGTCGACTCATCCGTTGTTGACATCGTCCATGCCTCTGCACCATATAACAGGACGGGAACTATGAGCGATTTAGAGAGTTTGGTTTTTGTTAGTCGAGAGAAGGCTTTGCTTATTGCCTACTCAGTCCGAAGTAGCACCTGTTGGCAAGAGTTATCCTGCGTTGGATTTCTAGGCTGACATTGTTGGTGGTGTTTCCGCTGGCTCTCAGACAGACAAAATTATCTACGACTTCAAAGATTTGACTGTCAACAGTGTCGTGAGAGCCAAGTCGCAAGTGCGACGACTGTTTGTTTGATGACAGGAGATATTTCGATATGATGATATCAATATCATCGGCATACGCCAGCAGTTGTACACTCTTATAGAAGATGGTACCTTCTCTATTTAGTTTCGCAGCTCGAACTATTTACTCCAGAAGCAGGTTGAAAAAGTCGCACGATAGGGAATCACTTTGTCTGAAACCTCGTTTGGTATCGAACGGCTCAGAGATGTCCTTCCCGATCCTGACGGAGCTTTGGGTGTTGCTCAACGTCGGTTTACACGGCCGTATTAGTTTTGCGGGGATACCAAATTCAGATAACGGGGCATAAGGCACCTCCTTTTCGTGCTGTCGAAAGCAGCTTTGAAATCGACGAAGAGGTGGTGTGTGTCGATTCTCCTTTCACGGGTCTTTTCCAAGATTTGGCGCATGGTGAATATCTGGTCGGTTGTTGATTTGCCAGGTCTAAAGCCACACTGATAAGGTCAAATCAGTTTGTTGACGGTGGGCTTTAATCTTTTACACAGTACGCTCGATAGAATCTTAATGCGATGTTGACGAGGCTAATCCCACGGTAGTTGCGGCAGATTGTGGGGTCTTCTTTTTTATGGATTGGGCACAGCACACTTAAATTCCAATCGTTGAGCATACTTTCGTCCGACTATATTTTACAAAGAAGCTGATGCAGCCTTATCAGTTCTTCACCGCCGTGTTTGAATAGCTCGGCCGGCAATCCGTCGGCCCCTGTCGCTTTGTTGTTCTTCAGGCGGGCAATTGCTATTCGAACCTCTTCATGGTAGGGCAATGTAACGTCTGCTCCATCGTCATCGATTGGGGAATCGGGTTCGCCTTCTCCTGGCGTTGTGCGTTCACTGTCATTAATCAGGCTGGAGAAGTGTTCCCTCCATAATTTAAGTATGTTCTGCTCATCTGTGACTAGATCACCTTTAGGGGTTCTACAAGAGTATGCTCGGATCTTAAAACCTTTTGTGAGCCGCCGCATTTTTTCGTAGAATTTTCGAGCATTACCCCTGCCGGCCAGCTTATCAAGCTCTTCATACTCACGCATTTCGGCCTCTTTTTTTTTTCTTTCTGCAAATGCGTCTTGCTTCCCTCTTTAACTCTCGATATCTATCCCATCCCGCACGTGTCGTGGTCGATCGCAACATTCCGAGGTAGGCAGTCTGTTTTCTCTCCACTGCGACATGGCAATCCTCGTCGTACCAGCTGTTCTTTTTCACTTTCCGAAAACCAATGGTTTCGGTTGCAGCTGTACGTAAAGACGCTTGAAATGCCGTCCCTCAGTTTCCTTACACCGAGTTGTTGACGAGTGCTCTCAGAGAGCAGGAGTGCAAGCCGAGTAGAAAATCGTTCGGCCTGTTGTGATTGCAGCTTCTCGACGTCAAACCTTCCTTGTGTTTGTTGGCGAGCGTTTTTTGCTGCACAGAGGCGGGTGCGAATCTTGGCTGCAACAAGATAGTGAACCGAGTCGATGTTAGGACCTCGGAGCGTACGCACGTCTAGAACACTGGAGACGTGTCTTCCATCTATCACAACATGATCGATCTGGTTGGTGGCTTTTTGATCCGGAGACAGCCAGGTAGCTTGATGTATTTTCTTGTGCTTGGCGACCATATTTCGGGCCCCGGCGAAGTCAATCAGCCTCAACCCGTTTGGGGATATTTCCTCGAGGCTGAATTTACCGACCGTCGTACCAAAGATACCTTCTTAGCCCACCCTGGCGTTAAAATCGCCATCGTGGCGGGGGCAGCGCTCATAGGTGTGCTCCAAGCACTCAAAGAAGGCAACTTTGGTCACATCGTCCTTCTCTTCCGTCGGGCGTGGGCGCAAATCAGCGATATGTTGAAGAACCTCGCTTTGATGCGGATTGTGGCTAGACGTTCATTCTCCGGAGTGTAGGATAGTACTCGGCGACGGAGTCTCTCTCCCACCACGAATCCCACACCAAACTTGCGCTCCTTTATATGGCCACTGTAGTAAATGTCACAAGGACCTACTTGTCTTTGTCTTTGTCCCGTCCATCGTATTTCTTGGACGGCGGTGATGTCAGCCTTTATTTTCACGAGGATATCAACCAGCTGGGCAGCGGTATCTTCCCAATTAAGGGACCGGACATTCCAGGTACATGCCCTCAATTCGTAGTTCTTATTTTGTTTGTTATGGTCGTCATCAAAAATGGGGTCTCTCCTCCGAGGCTGATTGCTACTTTTTATTGCGTGGGATGCAGGGGATGTTTCGCCTTCTCACTTTAGCTCGCCTTCAAACGCATGTTCTTAGGCTACCTAGAGGATACTTGGTCAAAGACCGGAAGTCGTGAGCTACTTGAGTCATATGTAAAAGAATCTTTTCTGGCCACTCCCAAGTGAATGACGATCAGAGAACTTTCTTCACTTGCGTGAACTTCTACACATGACTCATCCTAGACTTTCCTCACTTGCGTGAACTACAAATTTCATTACAATTAATAATTAAGAAAACAACAACTTTGTGGGGAAAAAAGCGGCTAACTTTTGATGACGATGGCAAAGAAGTTGAAATAGAGAATATAAAGTTAAAAATGTAAAGTACATTTTTTGAGAGGGCGTGGCCTTTGAGTTTTAAAAAAAGGAGAGTCTTAAGCATATACATATATGTCTATAAATTCGGGCTACCGTACGATGGTTACAGATATCTTTTATCCTCACCATTATCTCGAATATTCTTTTCAAGATCTAGCCAACGATCCTGATTATATCACTGGAAGAAACCAGTTTTACTTAACTTTATTGATTGATCTTCATTGAAGTTTGAAAATACGGATTGATTTATTCTGAGAAACCTTTAAAACTATTCGCTTATAGATTATAATTTTAAGCAGGATGATTACCTCGCGTCCACATTCTTCAATATAATGCTGGAAATAGTGATAAACACCGCTAATTGGAAAACCGTCACAGTGCTATTTACATCAAAAAGAAAATATAAGTGGGGTACGCAAATGTTATTAAAATCGAAACATTAGCGACGTCAGCTGAGCCTTTTTCCAATCTAGGAAAAAACGTGACAGAGGTTTGTGTTGTGGTGAACGAGATCAAGATAAAGTACCTGGCGACCACAAATAAATGTTTCACTCGTTTTCCGAACTACGTCACTTTTGGAAGCTGTAAATTTAGAAAGTTAAGTTAAGACATAGTCTGTCTCGGAACCAGCATAAATTCCGCTAAAAATCTAAGCCTAGAGATCAAGTCCAAAGTAAATCATGCCAACAGATGCAACTTGTAAAATGGTAAGCAATTGATAAGCATACATACTCCGTTCTAGAATAAAAATACTTGGAGGATTCGAGAGAACTTCTCTTGGTAAGGCTTTGGAGTCGTCCACCCGGTCGATGAGTAACGGAGAAGATGGAATCACAAATTGTATGAGCACTACTGCTACGTGGATTTAGAAAAATCACATCGATTCAGCAAAATCCATTTTGATTCGGGATGGACAATCCACGTTACGTCGGTAAAGGTAGACCCACCCACGATTGTTGCCAAAGAACAAATCTAGGTATATTATTGATCGTTCACTATTCAGGCCAGAAATAGGTAAAGGGAATGAAAGCTTACATTTGCTTATGTTGAGCGACAGCCGAAGATGTCTAGAGTTTTAGGCTAGCCAAACAGACCCTCTCCGTTTGACAAATTATTTTGATGCTTGACGTTTTCGCATCATTGGAACTTAGGATTTTTTCAAGCTGAAACTCCAACAGATATCTGGGCACCATATGCTGAAATAAGCTCATCTCTCTCCCCCTGCTCTCTCACGCTCTCTTATCAAAGTGACTTCTTACACTCATCTTAATACTTTGCCTTGTCTAGATTCTCCAAATAATTATGTTGAATTGTAAGTAAGGAAAGCATGCCAACATCGGTCTTTTATCGGGCAGGGAACATGAGCTCAGCGATCAAATGTCAGTGTTATGAATGTGCATTTAAGCCATGCTTAGACAATTCGCTGCATTAGCGTTGCTCCGAAATCTTCTTCAAGGTTGAAATTTTTATTACCAATAGCTAGTTATCCATTTATCAGACCCTAAATTTTCTCCTCACTCTTTAAGCAACATCTCTCTCCTGTTTTTCAAAATAATTTGAAAGTTTCCCTCGACTTGGCTCTAAGCACATTGAAATAGATTTACTATTACCTTAGATAAAAGAACTTTATTGAAAATTTAATAAAAAAAAAACAATGAATAGCCTTCAAGACAACTTACGCTTTAAGAATTCTTAATTAAAATAGCCTTTGTTGGCTCAAAAGCGCCATTTAAGTGTATGGTTACATACTTTATGTATCTCTATATATCCCCCAGTGACTAACAAATTCAAACACACATCATTCCCTTATCTGTAAATGATGCGATCCACATACGCATCGTTCAATGCACACTGTGAGATTTAATCAATCTGGCATCTCAAAATTCAAAAAAAAAAAAAAATGTTTTCGTAACTCGCTCATATTTTTTTTTACGTGAGAAGAGACCCCAATTGTTACGAAAACAAACACAAAAGAGAACAAAAAAATGTTATTGGCATGATAACAGCTATCAAACACGTGCAATAGCATAGCATGCTACAATTGATTTGCAACCTTGCATTGATCACAAAAGTTTGAGTGACCAGGTCGAAGTTGTGAGTGGTTTTTTTGGCCTACAATATTTTTTGTATTGAAGGTTATTACTTAAACTTAAAATTTTTGTTTTATACAATATTTATTTTTGCACTCAAGTATTTTGAAAAAATTATTTTATAACCACCTGAAAGGTAAGACAAATTTTAAAGTTTTCAAATATTTGATAGACTAGAACTTCCAAGTCCCACGGAGTTCCGTGATGAGAATGCCAGCAGAATCTTTGTTATGTGCCCAAAACAAATTTAAAAAATAAAATCCTGCCCATTTTTTGCCTTTTTTTAGTATGAGTGAAATATCGCGAGAGGAGCTATTTTGGATTTGGTTGAGCAAGATGAAAAGCGAAAAAACAGAAGCGGTCGAAAAACACGTTATATCAATTTTTGGACCAGATGTTGACGATACCAAAATTAAAGATCGTATAAAAAAGCTTTGCTTCCAATTTCAATCGTGATGGAGCAAATCTCACCGTGATAAAGCAAGATTTATGCATGACAATGCTATTTGGCTAAGTTCAAAAATTTCTGCTGTTGATTTTGCTCTTGATCACGCACCATAAGCTTCAAAACAAATATCTCAACGCGGAAGGCGAGAAAAAGAGTTTGCGGAAAGTGCTTCGAGTACACAAAAACTGAAATGCAAAGAGTTAATATCAAATGTAGGGTCGGAACAATTAACTATGGCTACCGCAATGTATCTGAGATCCTGTGGAAAAAGAGACTCAGCTAACATTGTCAAAGAGTTGTCGGCTTCATCCCCTTCGAGAGGTACAGCTACAAAAAGAGGAACGGTAAGCATTACTGAAAAGAAAAGTCTTACACTGGCCATGATCGTAGACGAAAATTTATCAACTGAGCAATACCGTGGAATACGATTATACATATACGATTAATAATAACATGGGGATGCGATGGAGCTGAACAGAACCGTTACAAGCAAAAATTTTCGGATGACAACATGTCAGAAGAAAGCATGTTTTCTCTTTCGATGGTGCCTCTTCAACTTAACTCTGAAACTGAAGGAAGGAAACATATTTTTTGGCAAAATCGAGCTGCGACTTCGACAAGATATTGTAGACCGATCAAATTTATTTTCACGAAAGAGACGCGTGAGGTCATTAAAGCGGAAGTGGAGCATATTCGGCAGCAAATTTCAACTAGCTTTGAGCTTCGCGGTTATAGTTTCACGGTTAAAGCCAATTTAATTCTATGTATGATTGACGGCAAAGTCTGCACCGCTCTTTCAAATTACACGTCATCGCAAAACTAAAGTTCGAAACTTGAAGAATTTTATAGAAATGGTGTATGTGGGTGCTTATATCAATACATCGATAAGTTTTAGTTGGAAGAGAAAAAAAGAAGAAATTTTGAATATAAATGTGTAAAAAAAATTGTCCCCAAACTAGTGTTTTTGAGGGTAGGTTGGAACTAGTCCCCTTTGACACTAGTTGGAACTAGTTATCTTTCACCATATTGAAGCTTATAATCTCCTTAACGATCGTGCCAAATTTCAAGTTCATATCTCTACAACTTCATATAAAAATTCATTTTGAGATGCTAGATTGACTAAATCTTACACTGTGCAATGTCCATGCGATAAAAGTAATTCCACTTTATCGGCCAAAAGTGAGGCAATGTATCAAAAAAACGGCAAAGAGTTAAATGGAAAATGATAAATAAGCAAACGGCTAAGGGAACTTATGAAAAAATTTAGGTAAAGCGTAGAAACCAATAAAAGTATTGTGGCCCTATAAAGTAGACTAAAGTGGACAGCCGTTTGTTGGTGTGTAGTATTAGACTGAGCGCATAGCGGTGCAAAGAAATTGGTGGTTAGGTAGCAAATAAATGAAGGCAAATTCAATACACTAAAAATAACTTATGAAGCGAGAAGAAAAGAAGTCTCTCAATCCAAGAAAAATATAAGTTAGTATTTTGTGTTAAGGAACCAACCTCCGCCTTCATTAGTATAATAAAATACATCGGAAGGCTGTTGCTACAGCGACAGAAAGCATCTAGACACAATTGGGAATACTTCTTTGAAAAAGAAAACGACAATTTTTCCAAATTTCTGGTGAGATAAAATTCAAGTTATTAACACACCTTCTTTTAAATTAGTTGGCTGCTAAGTCTTTCATGTGTGTAGTTATGTAATTGGTACCTTAAAGAGTTGTTTGACGTACAAAAGCTATTTCAGGGCGCTGAATCATTTTCATTTCATTTCATCTCGAAGCTGGAAGGGAGAATATATTTATTGAGGTATTTACTATATTTGTATATAATTAGTGTTTAAATGAGTTAAGCATCCACCCTCTACTCGGTAAAACTGGCGCATCCTAATGCTACATCGCAATTCACCACAGCTGATGACACTACAGCACAACTCAACACATCTGTACGCCAACCCACTCAACAAAAAGGACGGGCAATGGGAAAGCAGGCTCAATTCGTCACTCTCAATTCGATCATCAAAACGTTAGCGTATACACTACGCCGCGCCGACACTCGCTCCTGCGCGCATTAAACATAATACGCACGATCACCTAATTTCATCGGGATACTGTCTCCCAAGCTCGCCGTGGATTTCCATCGTACATTCGCACGTAGCGAGTACATTTAGATTTTTCATATTTTGTTATTAATTGTAAAGTTACGAAATTACATTTGTAAATTAAATCCTACTTATGCCAAATAAAAAAACTTGCCTCCGTTTAAACAATTAGGTACACATATTTCAACATAACAATATTTATGTATTTGTATGTGTTAATAAATATGCCAACAATTGTTTGAATAACTGATTGTTCTTTCCTTTTAATAATTGAAGTGATTAATTTCTGTTGTTATAGCAAAGAAGTAACGTTATATGCTGATAGGAACAGAAAAGGATAATAATGGCTTGCGGAGATGATAATAGAAGATGCTTGAAAGCTTTAAGAAATAAATTACATATTGATGAATTACAATGGTAAGATCAAAAGAAAGAAGAAAAACGTAACGGGAATAAATCAAAATGGTTCAGTATTGATCTTCAAAGTATTGCCCATCTGAAGTTTGAGCATTTCTCTATCTTTCTGGCGATTTGTGAACTCCAGTCCAAAAGAACAGTGCCTGCTTGTCTGCTAAGAACGAATGTAGTCCATTTTTATACCTGATTGATGTGACCCGTATTCTAGAGTAGGCGTTCTGCATCGACCAGACTAAATGTTAGGTAAAAGAGGCAAAGGGTGGACTGTAAGACCGGTGAGTTTTAAGCCTTGACATGATGTAAAATTATTGTAATTTGATTAATTGTTATCGGTAGCATTCCCCATTAATGGTTTCGTCCGGTTTCAAATGTTTATAATACAGCATGCCCTTCTGATCCGACCAAATACAGAATATTACCAAGACGTCAAAGATTTTCAGCTTTGCCGTTTTGACTTATTGGTCATGAATGATTTTTTAAAAGTTTTGAAATGCTGCGTGAGAGATTCGCAAAAATTCTGAAAAATGCTGCTTGTGTTTGGTAATAAACTTCTTTAAGTATTGCTTCCAGTAAGTCATATTCAAATATTTTAAAATAATAAATTATAAATAAGAAGAACTCTCTCAAAAACATTTTCTTAAACACAAAACTCGAAATTTTTGATTGAAAAAATTATTGCTGTTTACATTTCAACATAATTGCACAAGTATACTGAAAATGATGCACAATGATAAAGAAAACGATGCACAATAATAATCAATTAAAACACCTATTTTACAAAACACAACAATGCGTTAATAGTTTCAAAAGCTAATGAATGTAGAAACTGTGGCATACGTACTTGTAGATTTGTAATAAATTTTTATACAATTTTTCTTCATGAATAGAAAATGTAACTCATACACCATATTTTAATTTACTGCTCACAGCAAGTATCACTCATCGCACCACAAATTTTAAAAATGTTAGATTATCACTCATATGCCCCTGTTAGAAAACTATTGCTAAATTTAACTCATACGCCAGTTAGTCCTTTACAACGAATGGGATATGTTGTAATAAATTAAGCACACTCAAGTGGAATTATAGCCAACTAAATGGATATTGTTCTCATGGATATTGTTCTATGTATATGTATATGTATGTGAGTGTTGTTGTTAATGTTACTTAAAGATAATTCTAAAAGACTGCCGCGTGAAGATTGCGTGAAACTTGCAGATAAGACCACACTCTTTCAAACGTTTGGTTTTCCCGAGGCATTGATTCATGTAAAAGTTCAGAATTAGATTTAGATGAAAGAAGTAGGCTTGGTGGCACAATTACATTTGTAAAAACTATATCATGATTCCAAAGAATTTAAAACAATAAAAAAATGTTTTGCAAATAAAAAAAAATATTTCTGAACCAAAACTTGATTTTTGTCAATCAGTTAGTGTAAAAACTAACCGATCTGAACAACTTCTCCAAAATATTGCCCTGTTGCCTCAAATAAAAATCACTGCCAAATTATGTGAAGATATTTTGTCCAAAAAACATTTCCATACATGGCCACGTTTTTTGTCGTTATATTATATGCTATAGTGGTCTGATATCGACGATTCAGGCGAAAAATGGACGTGTGTAAAATTTCAGATCAATATTTGATATAATATTATAATAATAAATTTTTTTTTAAGAAATCATAACAGATACTACTAAAATTTTTAAGCAGAGCGTTCACATTAAAATTTTTTCCTTTCCACATTACTTGTTAAAGTTCAAGGATATTAAAGTTGTAAGAGAGTAACATAAAGACACTATGCCCATAAGAAATAAATTGGAGGTGTTGGAAATCAGGAAGCAATATTTGCTGTGGCAGTCATTGGTTACCTATATACTCGTAGATAACGGGAAAATACCTAAGATTCAATACACTAAAAATTCAACTATATTAGTGCGCTTAAAAGTGGAACGAAATCAGAGTTGGAATTTTTCTGAATGAAAAACACTGTAAGTAGAGACTATAGAAAGCATGGTATGTCTGATACTGATTCATGGGTTGGGTTAGGCTAGGTCGTATGAGTGGTCTTCCCACAAAACGTGGCAGGATCTGAACAGCTGCGAACGCTGATCCGTTGTGTTTCTAAAACTACGGGGAAGGAGTCACAAGCTCCTTATAGATTGACAAAACGTTTCTGAGCTGACACAATGACTCGCTAGCAAATACGCTAAGGCAGCTAATAACAGTCCCAACTGTTTCCCTAGGTTCACCGAAGTAAGTGATGCGAAATAATTCAGTCTCAATCTGCAAAAGCTTGGCAATAATGGAAAAATTGTCAAGATGATTCGTCTTGCGTTCTTCCATACAGCTGTGGCCCAACTCATATGAAAACATATTTAGCCGTAACGCGTGCAGGCTCATTGGACAGCGTCCAGACATAATACTTCTTCTTCTTTACTGGCGTAGACACCGCTTACGCGATTATAGCCGAGTCAACAACAGCGCGCCAGTCGTTTCTTCTCTTCGCTACGTGGCGCCAATTGGATATTCCAAGCGAAGCCAGGTCCTTCTCCATTTGGTCCTTCCAACGGAGTGGAGGTCTTCCTCTTTCTCTGCTTCCCGCGGCGGGTACTGCGTCGAATACTTTCAGAGCTGGAGTGTTTTCATCCATCCGGACAACATGACCTAGCCAGCGTAGCCGTTGTCTTTTAATTCGCTGAACTATGTCAATGTCGTCACATATCTCGTACAGCTCATCGTTCTATCGAATGCGATATTCGCCGTGGCCAATGCGCAAAGAACCATAAATCTTTCGCAGAACCTTTCTCTCGAAAACCCGCAACGTCGACTCATCCGTTGTTGACATCGTCCAAGCCTCTGCACCATATAGCAGGACGGGAATTATGAGGGACTTATAGAGTTTGGTTTTTGTTTGTCGAGAGAGGACTTTGCTTCTCAATTGCCTACTTAGTCCGAAGTAGCACCTGTTGGCAAGAGTTATCCTGCGTTGGATTTCCAGGCTGACATTGTTGGTGTTGTTTACGCTGGTTCCAAGATAGACGAAATTATCTACAACTTCAAAGTTATGACTGTCAACAGTGACGTGGGAGCCAAGTCGCGAGTGCGACGACTGTTTGTTTGATGACAGGAGATATTTCGTCTTGCCCTCGTTCACTGCCAGACCCATTTGTGTTGCTTCCTTGTCCAGTCTGGAGAAAGCAGAACTAACGGCGCGGGTGTTGAGGCCGATGATATCAATATCATCGGCATACGCCAGCAGTTGTACACTCTTATATAAGATGGTACCTTCTCTGTTGAGTTCTGTAGCTCGAACTATTTCCTCCAGAAGCAGGTTGGAAAAGTCGCACGATAGGGAATCACTTTGTCTGAAACCTCGTTTGGTATCGAACGGCTCGGAGAGGACCTTCCCGATCTTGACGGAGCTTTGGGTGTTGCTCAACGTCAGTTTTCACAGCCGTATTAGTTTTGCGGGGATATTAAATTCAGATAACGCGGCATAAAGGCAGCTCCTTTTCGTGCTGTCGAAAGCAGCTTTGAAATCGACGAAGAGGTGGTGTGTGTCGATTCTCATTTCGCGGGTCTTTTCCAAGATTTGGCGCATGGTGAATATCTGGTCGGTTGTTGATTTACCAGGTCTAAATCCACACTGATAAGGTCCAATCAGTTTGTTGACGGTGGGCTTTAATCTTTCACACAATACGCTCGACAGAACCTTATATGCGTATGCGATGTTGAGGAGGCTAATCCCACGGTAGTTGGCGCAGATTGTGGGGTCTCCTTTTTTATGAATTGGGCATAGCACACTTAAATTCCAATCGTTGGGCATACTTTCGTCCGACCATATTTTGCAAAGAAGCTGATGCATGCACTTTATCAGCTCTTCGCCGCCGTGTTTGAATAGCTCGGCCGGCAATCCATCGACCCCTGCCGCTTTGTTGTTTTTCAGGCGGGCAATTGCTATTCGAACTTCTTCATGGTCGGGCAATGGAATGTCTACTCCATTGTCATCGATTGGGGTATCGGGTTCGTTTTCTCCCTGGTGTTGTGAGTTCACTGCCATTCAGTAGGCTGGAGAAGTGTTCCCTCCATAATTTAAGTATGCTCTGGGCATCGGTAACTAGATCACCTTTGGGGGTTCTACAAGAGTATGCTTCGGTCTTGAAACCTTCTGTAAGCCACCGCATCTTTTCGTGGAATTTTCGAGCATTACCCCTGTCGGCCAGCTTATCAAGCTCTTCGTACTACCGCATTTCCGCCTCTTTCTTTTTCTGTCTACAAATGCGTCTCGCTTCCCTCTTCAACTCTCGGTATCTATCCCATCCCGCACGTGTTGTGGTCGATCGTAACGTTGCGAGGTAAGCAGCCTGTTTTCTCTCCGCTGCGGCACGGCACTCCTCGTCGTACCAGCTGTTCTTTTGCACTTTCCGAAAACCAATGGTTTCGGTTGCAGCTGTACGTAAGGAGTTTGAAATGCCGTCCCACAGTTCCCTTATACCGAGTTGTTGACGAGTGCTCTCAGAGAGCAGGAGTGCAAGCCGAGTAGAAAAACTTTCGGCTGTCTGTTTTGATTGCAGCTTCTCGACGTCGAACCATCCTTGTGTTTGTTGGCGTGCGTTTTTTGCTGCACAGAGGCGGGTGCGAATTTTGGCTGCAACAATATAGTGGTCCGAGTCAATGTTAGGACCTCGGAGCGCACGCACATCTAAAACACTGGAGACGTGTCTTCCGTCTATCACAACATGATCGATCTGGTTGGTGGTTTTTCGATCCGGAGACAGCCAGGTAGCTTGATGTATCCTCTTATGCTGGAATCTAGTACTACAGATAACCATATTTCGGGCCCCGGCGAAGTCGATCAGCCTCAACCCATTTGGGAGTGTTTCCTTGTGGAGGCTGAATTTACCGACCGTAGTGCCAAAGATACCTTCTTTGCCCACCCTGGCATTGAAGTCGCCAAGCACGATTTTGACATCGTGGCGGGGGCATCTCTCATAAGTGCTCTCCAAGCACTCATAAGAGGCATCCGTGGTCACATCGTCCTTCTCTTCCGTCGGGGCGTGGGGGCAAATCAGCGATATGTTGAAGAACCTCGCTTTGATGCGGATTGTGGCTAGACGTTCATTCTCCGGAGTGAATGATAGTACTCGGCGACGGAGTCTCTCTCCCACCACGAATCCATCACCAAGTCACAAGGACCTACTCGTCTCTGTCCTTGTCCCGTCCATCGCGTTTCTTGGACGGCGCTGATGTCAGCCTTTATCTTTACGAGGACATCTACCAGCTGGGCAGCGGCACCTTCCCAATTAAGGGACCGGACATTCCAGGTTCATGCCCTCAAATCATAGTCCTTAATTCGTTTGCCAAGGTCGTCATCAAAAGGGGGGTCTCTCATCCGAGGGTGATTATAACTATTCACTGGGGGTGTCTTTTTACGTGGCGGGTCCCAAGCCCAGCGCACAACCCTATGTAGGGAATATTTTGCCTTCTCACTTTAGCTCGCCTTCAAACGGATGTTTTTAGGCTACCCAGAGGATACTTGGTCAAAGACCGGAAGTCGTGAGTTGCTTGAGTCATATGTAAAAGAATCGTTTCTGGCAACTCCCAAGTGAATGGCGATCAGAGAACTTTCCTCACTTGCATGAACTTCTACACATGACTCCATCCTCCTCCATCCAGACATAATACTAAGTTTGGAAAATTACTACAAGTAAATAGTTCTGAGCACCTTTTAAATTCCACTCTGATTCAGAACGATTATATAATACAAACGCAGGAGTTCTGGATATTCTTCCTGATTTGATGGGAGGTTCATAGGTTCAATTCCAGGGTGTAAAAGTTCAGTGGAGTGCCGTAGATTAATGATATTAAGAGTTACGTGATTATAACTTGATTAGACCGTTGTATTGTTGGTTCGGTGAAATGAAGAATAAAGTGGAGTGTATACAATTTTTTTAGGAAGAAAAATGAAAGCTTGGTTACAAAGCAGACAGGCCTATTCAAGTTTTCCACGAATATTTTATGCAATAAATTCATAATTCATACGCATAAAGGGCGCTTAAACCTCTGCTCATAATAACAATAAGTAAAGTTAATTTAAGTAATTGTAAAACGCCCGAATATAAAACCCGGTACCGTTCGACTAGAAGGTTATGCTTCCCGTGTTCAAAGATTGTCCGTTCTCAACTATGGGTCGAAATTTTATTTTATTTACAAACTGCATTTTATACATCGAGCCAATATAATAAAAAAATTAAAACTAGAAATTGAAGATAGACAGTCATACGAGTATGAAACACAATTTCCTATTTACATAAGACACGTGTAAGGCAGCTTTCCCTTCACGCAGTGACCTGACGATTGAGGCAACTACAAATGGACGGATATGAATGACTTAAATGAGAAATTTATGGATAAAGCAGATTTTGATGCAAAAGCTTGTGATAGATGCTGACTAAATAAGAGCTTCACTCTACAAAGAATAGCAGTTTTTGGTATAAACTAAAGTCACAGTCTTTAGTAAAAGCAAACTTTACTCATTCAGTATGAATAGACTACAAAGAGATATTCCAACCCAAGTCCAATGAACGAAATCGCATACATTTTCTTTTCCATTTTTCAACTCACCGTCTCCAATTTCCAATATAAATTTTCAGATTCCCAGTCTCCTCAAAAAATCATTCGCTGAAGCGAAAGTAACAAAATACAATTCATTACCTCTGCAAGTATTATCTCTTCAATTTTCCTATCGTTATTGTTGTTGTTGGCACAAATTAAGCGCACTTGTAAACTTTGTTGTTTATCTATGTTTTAGTTATGGGTAACTTATAAATTATTAGATGCAGCCACGAGTGCAGCTGTAGCACCCATTTTGAGCACCGTACACAAATGAGCAAGTCAAGGAATGGAAGCATTGAAGCGTGATGTTCAGCGTAAACGTGTTTGCGTGCGAGCACTGGAACGTGCAGAAATTTTTAATTAAGTTGCTGGTAAAACTCTTCATAATTTCTTGAATTATTACTCGGGTGTAGTTTTGGATGAACTCCAAATCGAAAAAGTTTTAGCCATTACGCGAGGGCGGATTGGAGGTAGAGACGTGGGGATTGGATACAGCGAAATTAGAAAGTAGTTATAAAAAGACGCAGAATCTTCTGTTTTTAATTTTGTTGTAATATAGCGCCTATGAGATGGTGAAGTCTAAAAGAAAGTGGCAACTAGTCATAATAATCTTGCGATGTTAAGAGACTGTGTCTACAAGTTGTACCAAAAAAGCGTGCCGGTTCGTTGTTAATGGAAATTTTGTAGAAACTTAAATTGATGAGATTTTTCGGAAAGGTTTAGTAAAGTATAGAAAACACACATCCGAAGAGCTTACAGTAGAATATGTGTAAAGAAATGGTTATAAATCCAACCCGCTTGGCTGATATAAGGATAACAAGTGACGAACCGAAATCGGAAATTTATACTTTTTTTATTGCGTATGTCATGAAAGTCCAGAGATAGGTTTTATCTCATCAAAGAAGCACCGAAAGTTTATATGTTTGGTTCATCGCTCAGGGCTCTAAAAGTTAAGATTTAAGAACATTGAAATTTCTAGAATAAATAAAGAATCCAAGAACCAGAATTTGTACCGTCAATTTGACCTTGTTTTTTTAAATTTTTTATTTTAAAATTTTTAAAAAATTTTCAGCTCTCGGCTTAGGACATAGAACTTCTGGGAGTATCTGTGAAATAAAAAATCACAGCACCATAATTTGAGTCATTAATTTGACATGGGTTCTCGAAATTTGGTTAACTTATTCGACCCTGACAGTCCCTTACCATGGAATGTGGATATTGTGGGAAGAGTGTTAAACTTTTGGCTGAGAACAATGTTTTAAATTAAATGAGAACACTTAACAGAATTTGTGAAATGTAGATATTATCATCAAATGGCTGCATGCTCTTCAACTACCTATAACCATTTCGTCCACTATATATACTATTATTTTTGTCCTTTAAGGGTCGAAATTGCTTACATCTGCAAGGTATGACAATTAAGTAATGAGACTGATTCCATAAAAATCGTATATTTGAAAATTATTCTACAACTCTGCCATCCCCTTCAAAGTAGTTCATTTGGGCATCTATACAGCGATTCCAGCGCGTTTTCCATGCTTAGTAAAATTTCTGGAACGCTTCGACTGGGATGTCCGCGAGTACCCTCGTCACGACCGCCTGGATGTACGTAACTGACCCAAAATGGGTTCCTTGGACCAGCGATTTTGTTTTAGGAAACAAAAAAGGTAACAAGGTGACAGTCGGGCGAATAAGGCGGCAGTTGCAACATGGCGATCCCTTTAGAGGCCAAATACTGGGACACGCTGAGGGCGGTGTGGCACGGTCCGTTGTCGTGATGAAGGATTCAGTTACGAGCGATGTCTGGGCGCACCCTGTTGACTCGTTTTCACAATCTTTCGAGTATTCGAACTGTTAAACGCCGATCTTCACGGATTAATGCGCGAACACGCTGGTCTCCCACTCCGCGCCTCGTCTTCCACGCTTTCATGCCCCTCCTTAAACTCTTTGTGCCATCGAAATACCTGGGCACGACTAAGGGCACTTTCACCATACACTATTACAATTTTAGCGTACGTTTCCGAAGCTGTTTCGCCCAATCTGCTGCAAAATTTTATCGCGACACGTTGCTCTTGATTTCGTTTTCCCATTTTCCAAAAAGAGAAAGGGAATTTCAAGGTCACGGGTTTACCACAAGCGCGGCAATAAAAACAGTCTCATTACTTAATTGTCAAACCTTGTATGTTCTTTTGGCTTCACTTAGCTATTGTTTTGTTTCGTTTTTCTTACCTTCCACCTTACTCTAATTAGTCTAAACAATTCGTTCATCCCTCTTTCAATTCCGATTCATTTGCATACCTTCAAAGTTATTACAATACAAGAGACAGGATAAACATGGCAGTCTTCTGTAGGATAAGTGGGAATACCGTAATTTCGTTTAAGTTTTTCTGAACAGTTATGAAAGCATATTTCTGTGCAAAATTAGTGTGACCATTTTAAGCAACATACTAAGCAATTTTTGCATAAAAAAAATATATGGCAGCACTATCTTAAAATTTTTTTCAAAAAACTAAGCTATAATATTTTGTTTCTCGCATTAATATTTAAACATTTAATTAATTAAAAATTGTTATTATTTAAAAATACGTTAGCAACTTAAAAATTTAATTATTAAATTTTTCTACTCGTTTAACAAAATTGTGACCTTTGTAGCAGTTAACGGCAACGTTGTTAATGTAATAAGCAAGTTTTGTAAAAAATGAAAAAAGTGGCAACTCCTTTTTCGTCTGAAAGTTAAGGGTTAATGTTTGATTAGGAAGGGTGTTAAATTTATTCTAATTTAACAAATAAAGTGGCAAATCTAAAAATTAATGCAAATTTAACAAATAACATGGTAAATCTAAAAATTACATTACTGAAATTTTCTAATTCACTGGTTAACAACATTTTAATATTATTTGAAAAACTAGTGTGTAAATTTCGAACAAAAATAGTAAGATTGTTTTGTAAGCAAATAAATGGCAATACTTAACTTTAATCCTGTTTTTGTCATATTAAGTTTAATTTTTCATTACAAAAATATTCTAAACTAAAACTTTGAATTGTTAATTTGTCTTTAGTTTTAAATCTAAATTAAACGCAATTTTTAAAATTGCATTTTAAAATAATATTAAATTTTTGTGAAATATATGTTTCATTATGTGAAATTTATCAACAAGTTGATTAAATCTTTAGTTTTTATGGACGCAATATCATGTTAACCGATTGAACAATCTTTCGAAAAAGTTTGTCCTTAGAAAAAAAACCAATTTCGCTTATCAATGGACGTTTTCTTACAAAACTGATTCCGTGTTCAGTTATGCGCTTCTTTAACTCGATCTAACAATTTTTCGAAATACATTTTTGTTTTTATTACCAAATTTGCGTGAATTTCTTGTCAATCTGAAAGTTTTCCAACAAGAACTTGTACACGACTTTTTTTCAGGTGTCATTTCAACATATAAAAAATTGGGCCGATTAGTAAATTTCAACACTAAAAAAATCCGAAAATCGGTGAATTTTTCGGAACGTGCTTTGAAACGTTTTCTTATAACTTTGTTACTGTTTTGACAATATTTTGGACCCGAGAGGAGTGATTACGGACTTAAGGAGGACGTCAGATATCCATAAGCTCCGTTCGAGACTAGGATGTTTCAGAGTCCCACCCAGGCTGATCCTTGGCACGTGTCGCATGCTATCTTTGTATAGACCTTTCTGTACCTCCAACCATAGGACTACTCCTTCTGGGTGCTGTCGGCATTCTTGGGTAAAGTTCAGTTAGTTTGGTTGTTCTAAAGAAAAGCAAAAAAAAGGACGAAAAGTCTTTTGGAAGAAGAGATTTTTTACTTAACTTCAGTCAATTATAAACATGACGAGCAGAAATGACTATAGAGTATTTATATTGGTTTAACAGTCGAATTAGCTAAAAATAATTTAATATTTATTTATATTGGTAATTTCGAAGAAAAAAAATCCTTCCATTTTAAAACCAATTTTAAAATTTCATTGAAAATCATGCCAGTTTAGTTAATAAACAGCGATAATGGCACTTTAATGTCCGATTTATTTTAATGAAATACTGCTTTTTCATCTTTGTCAAATTCACAGATTTCGCAACGAACAAAACGTTATTCATGCACACCAACAAACGCACACACTTACACTGTTTTAATAAACTGACCACAAATATAATGAATTCGCTGCAAAGGCTGCGGTTGCACATAACAACACATCCAAAATATAAATAAATAATGAAACAACAATAAAATTAATTGCAATAAAATACATATGAGTATTAAATAGCGGGAGAAACAAAATTTTGTGCCCCTACGGAACGCTCTTGATGTAGCACTGCATACTAGCAAAATATTATCTATCGAAGATTGGGAGGTTATTCGTACATCCTCGTTTTCTGAAGATTTAGATTTCAAGTTGACTTCTCAGCCCTTAATGAAAGTTTAACCTACAGAATGGACTAGATTCAGTAAGGAATCAGTAGTACCCATGGCCAAAACTTATTTTTCAGGGTAGAAGCTTCAAACCTACACATATCACAACAAAGAAGCAAATACTTTAACTGTTTAAATCAACTACTTTGTACGGTATTTTTCAGCCATAAAGCAGAATGTATCAATAGTGCTGTCACCTTTCCTGACCACAATATACGAAATAAGAGGCGAGAGCCGTAGTCATGGTAAAGGCAGCCAAAGGAATCTACTTTTGTTCGGTAGAATATATACTGGTTGGTCTAACCTCATACTTTCTGAAGGTATTTGAGAAATTCTGGACGCCTATATTACAGACAAGCACTTTATACAGCCCATTTCCTTCAAGTTATAATTTTATTCGCGTATTTTCTTTTGTTGCCTACATTTCGGCAAATTTATTAACGCTAACACTGGAGCTGAAGCTAAGCTTAGCTCCAAAAAGGCAACAACACCAGCGAGTGCCGGAACCAAATCCTGCAGTCAAAGTATGGCTACAAAGGAGAAAGGAGAAGGAGATGCCAACAGTAATGGTGCTATTAGTGCGGTTGCCAGGGAATTATCTGATGCCCAGTAAAGATTTAAATGGCAACAAATGAGGAGCTTAGAAATAAGCTCCCGAAGTCCACTGATTGCGCGAAATCGGTTCTAGCTTGAACCGCCAACAGGGTCAGCTGAAAAGTGTAAACAGTCAGCCAAAAGTTCGTAGATAAAGGGCATGACGGCCGCTAAATTTTTTGCTTATATGGCATGAAATGAATTGTAATTAATGTGCTGATTGAAAAAGCGACCTTATTTTAGATAAAATGTGGAAGAGATATTATAGTTTCTAAATTAAGCCCAGGCTACTTGTTTTTCCAAGTTTGAGTTCGAGGCCCAAAGGTAGGCGGCATAGTGAAGGATAGGCGGCATAGTGGCAGATATAGGGAAACTGTCACTTAGTGAGGTCTGATAATATTCTGCGAAAAGATAGAAGAGAGGCGGGTGCTTTAGTAATAAAAATTAAAAAGTGAAGCAGGCGAGAAAATACCTTCGTGAAACCTGTTAGGAGTTAGAGGTTAAATCAGCCCAAGCGTAAGCGAGGACAAGCTGAGCAAAATACAACCATGCCCACTTATAATACACATTGCCAGATTTCCTTTCGAAGAGCTTAATCAAAAAGAAATGGTATGCTATGTATGAAAGTGTTAACTCTCAACTAAAAAAAGTCAAAATGTGATTAAACGATTTCAAGTCTACAGCTACCGAATATTATAACCCTATGGCTCACAATGACTTTATTTCGGAAATATCGGCTATTTTTTATTAATAACGAAAGTAGAGAACTTATACTAATGTGTTCTGTCGCTATTCTGTAAAAAATCAATCCAATATCGATTGATAGAAATAGTATTATTGGAGTGTTGCCGACTATACAAAAATTTTATTGAATTTTATATACAAGGAAAGCATTTTATTTCTTAGAAACTAAACTTGAATGATTTAGAAAAGCAAAAAAAAAAAAATATTTTAGAGAGTTACCACGTGTTTCGAATATCAGAGTAAATTACTTTTAAAAGGAAAATTAATTATTACAAAATGAGTATAAAATCAAAAAAATTTAAAACTTACATTATTATTTTTGAAGAAGGTAGCGGTTTAACAATTTTTTTTCTATAAAATAAAATATACACATGTTCATAACTATATTGTAATATTGTACTGATAAAGCGGTTTGATAAAATTTGCCCTAAATTTATTGTTTTACATAATTGCCATTTATCAAAATTTGAATTCCAAAATTTTTTTAAAAAAATATTTTTTTTTACAACAAGTGCTTCAAATTAACGAAGACCGAATAAAGTCGAGAATACGAATGTTTTAGGTCGAGTTAATAATAATCGTAAGAATCTTAAACATTTTAAACATGATTCTTGTGACAAAGTAAAAAAATCTCGCAGTGACGTTCCATTTTTCTTTTTTTTTTTAAATCTCTGCGTTGTCAGAGTGAAAAAATATTTTTTTTCAAAAAAAAAAACCATCAAAAAACAATTGTATTTAAAAATTAATTGCTCATTTCTTTCATAAACCCGAGTAGGAAAAATAAAAAATAATAAATTAATTTTATGACTATTTATGGCGAGCCTTACTATATAAAGGCGTAAAAAGCGCAATTTTCTACTAAAAAAAAGTTTGAGAAAAAAATTGCTTTGTTTGGAACACATTTAGTGATTGGCTGGCTTCTGCGCCGCAAATCTTGCCTCTTTCTCTGTATTTATGAGAGTTGTAAGTTGAAAAAATTACGCTTACATGTGCTTGATGAACAAATGTTTTTCTTCTGTATGTCTTACTGTTTAAACGACTTTTTATGGTTCGAATTTGTTTACAATTTTTTTTCTTTGAATTATAGTATATTATATTTTTTTGCTGTGAAATTTTTCTTACATGCAGATGCGGTATGTATTTTCATTATTATTTATCGCTTACTTTTGCTGCGTGATATTTATTGAATTTGGTTTCGGTCTTTGCTTTTGTCACACCGCATTTACATGAAAATAATATTTTTCCGCTTAAAATCTCGGCACGCTCACAATTATTTGCATAAATAGTGACACTGTGGCGTTGTTGTTGTCGCCAATAGTTAACAAATACCAGCCACCTTGTTGTTGTTATAATCGTAGGATATACAAATTAATTTTAAAATAATTGACAAAACCAGCAAACGCATATTATTCAAATGCCAATGACCCACAAATACTACGCGTAGGTACACATACATATATGGATTTGTGAAAATCCGTTTTGTTCCGCTTCAATAACAATAATGTTGAATGTGACATTTTGCCTGGCATCAGTGGGCAAATAAGCACCCATACAGACAAATATACAAATACACGCACACTTACTCAAAATCGCTAAAATACTAAACATATGCACCGTTACGGTGCCAAGAAAAACGAAACACTAAAGCTCGTATAATCATATTTAATCGCAGAAAACTTAATAATAACCACAAACAAATACTTGCACGCACACACACCTGCGCACACTCATTTCATTGCGACGATGAGCGGCAGGAGTGGAGGATGCGGTATAAAAGCCAGCCAAGCCGATGAAACTCCTGTGACAGAGGCGAATAGTTACCGCCTCTCTAATATAAGTAACCAATCCAAAACCAGGCGCGACGGACTCACAATGAGCGGCTTCCTGGTCAGCGTCTGTTCACCATGTTAGGTGCGGCTGCGAATATGACCGGTCCATACCGGGGCGCACTGGGAGTCCCACGAAGCACCATCAGCTGTTTCCCACTGATGGTGTGAAAAGGGTGATGTGAGCCTGCTCTTCCGAAGTGTCAGCCACGATGTGTATCAGTAACCAGCCCCTTCGGGCCTTGGTCAGGAAGTGTCCATTGGGCGCAGAAGTAGTAGTCTGAGTTGCTCCGGGCGAGCGCCGGTTCGTCCGCGTATTCCGGGACCGGTAAAGCGAAGGACAGGCCTCAGGGAACTGGGGTAGTGGCACCGTCCCCGAGGGTACACCCGTTCCTGTCTATTTCGGCCCGCCCCCCTGCACACGATGCGCTGGTAAAACTGACTTATGGGGAAAATAATGGATAAAAAAATTAACAACGACAAAAACAATAGCAGCAACAAAAATGTTGAGTACCCAGAGATGGATCCCTTTAAGAAGGTTTCACGATTGGCTAGATCGCCTGTAAAAGTGCTATCGGTGGATAGACCTGCGCGAGTCAAATCTTCACCACCGGCGGTGCAGGAAAATACGCCGTCATTAATGGGAAGACTAGGCAAACGAGATCACCTGACCGAGTTAGGAGAAATGATACAGAAGTTAGCTGTTCTGATGCACCCACCACAGCGCTCCATCAACAACCCCATGCGGGAGCTACTTAGTTCTATCGCGAAGCTCCACGAATGTGCAAAGGAGGAGCACGCCCGACTGGGTGAATTAAAGTGTAATGTGCCAAGCCATACAAAGGTTGTTGAAATAACATCTAAAAGGTGTAACACACAAAAGGTAGCAATATGGGCATGTGGAGACAAAACGTTCCAGCACAAACCATTAACTGAAAGAGCTTACAACGCCAGAGCGAAAATATATGGGATCAACTTCTACAGCTGCTATATACCGCCAAGTATCTCACTTGACGAATATGAAAAAATACTTGACGAACTTGTGAAGGATGCAATGACAACTACCCAAAACATAATTGCGGGGGACTTCAATGCCTGGGCGATAGAATGGGGAAGCAAAGCTACTAACCCGAGAGGAAGGGCACTGCTTAAAGCCTTCGCGGTGCTAGACGCTGTCCTGTTGAATACAGGAACAAAGAACACCTTCGAAAAGAATGGACGTGGCTCCATTATTGACGTATCCTTTGCTAGCAGAGGATTAATCCGATCAACTGACTGGCGGGTAAGCGACACATATACCCAGAGTGATCATCAGGCTATATTAATAAATATTAGTAAACCCACACAAGGGCTACGCAGTACCACTTGTCGCAAAAGAGTGCAGTCCAAAGGATGGAGGATCGAAACACTTGACGAGGAACTTTTGCAATTTATGCTGGACGATACCCTGAAAGAATATACTGACGTAGAACTCCAAGCCAAACTGCTGGTAGAACAAATATTTAAGGCCTGTGATGCGGCTATGTCTAGAAGGAAGCAAACAGCCCATAGAAAGCCGGTATACTGGTGGAACAGTGAAATTGCTTTGTTGAGAAGCGAGTGTCACAAAGCGAGGCGCCTATTTCAACGTTGCATAGGCAGCAACAATGGCACGAGGATGAGAGAAATTTTCAAAGAAAAGCGCAGGGCCCTCAAGAAAGCGATAAAGGCAAGTAAAACTTCTTGCTTCAAGATGTTATGCGAAGAAGTAGAGGAAAACCCATGGGGAGAGGCGTACAAGATAGTGATGGGAAGGATAGGAGGAGGCAAGGGCAAGCACCGACCTGTCCCTCTTTGCTAAGAAATGTGGTAGAGACGCTATTTCCTAAGCAAAGCCAAGAAGGTGGAAGCTTATCTCTCGAAAAAGCAGAGCCCACAGATGCAGCACCAGTAAATGTGCTCGAAGTGCTACAATCGGCTGAACGGTTCGGCAACTCCAAAGCACCAGGCCTGGATGGAATCCCGAACAAGGTCCTAAAACTCGCAGTGAAGCATAAATCCAAACCATTTGTGGAGCTATTTACACGATGCCTACGTGACGGAATATTCCCCAAGATATAGAAAAGGCAACGTCTAGTGCTATTGCAGAAAGCAAATAAACCAGCAGGGGAACCGAGCTCTTACCGCCCACTCTGCATGATCGACACAATGGGAAAAATGCTGGAGTGGATTATTTGTGTCCGACTAGAAAGTTACCTGGAAGGGGAGGCCTGCAACCTATCAGATAACCAATACGGCTTTCGCAAAAACGCTCAACGTTACGCAATTAAGAAGCTCACAGGTATTGCGGAAAAGGCCATGGAAGGAGAAAGATGGATGTACGGCAATAAACAATACTGGCGGTCGTAACGCTGTGAAAAACGCATTTAATTCGGCGTATTGGCCCCACATACTGCGTGCGTTACAGGCGAAAAATATACCAACTTACTTGTTGAGGATCATACAGAGCTATCTGTCCGATAGGCGACTGCTCTACGACACAGACGAAGGTCCAAAAGAGTATACGGTAACTGGTGGTGTGCCACAAGGCTCAGTACTGGGTCCACTCTTATAGAATGTCCTGTATGATGGAATACTACGCCTCCCGCTGCCTAAGGAAGTACTTATTATCGGATACGCCGATGATATAGCGGTAACCATAGTGGCCAAAGAACTCCACCAAATTCAGAGGCTATGTAGTGAGACGATACCAAAAATAAAACTCTGGCTAAACAGTTCAAAACTTCAACTCGCGGAACAAAAAATGGAAGCAGTGCTTATTACGAGCAGAAAAAAACTAGAGAATACCACCCTTAACATTGACGGACACAGCATTACAACACAATCAGCACTAAAGTACCTTGTTGTAATGATTGACGCGAGACTGAGCTACAAAGCTCACATTGAGAAAGCCTGCGAAAAAGCTGCCCGAGTAAATGCGGCCGTAACCAGAATTATGACCAACATAGGAGGTCCAAAACAAAGTAGCAGAGCACTTTTGGCCAAGGTTAGCCAGTCAATTGTAATGTACGCCGCACCTGTATGGGGACCAGCGCTTTTTGCAAAAAACCTATGCAAGAATGGCACAATCAGTGTTTCCGCTAGGCGCAATTAGAACTATTAGCGCATTCCGCACGGTATCTCATGAAGCCGCTAGTATTATATCTGGGATAATGTTGCCAGATATAATGGCAGGAGAACTGAAGCGGATCTATGACAAAAGCAAAAGTATAGGCAGAAAGCTGACAACGGCAGAGCGAAAAGTGGAAAGACAAGAAAGCATGGAGGAGTGGAAAAATCGCTGGGACACAGCAACAAAAGGAAGATGGATGCACCGCTTAATCGGGAAAGTACAAGAATGGGTGGAACGAAAGCATGGCGATACAGACTTTTACATGACGCAGTTTCTGACAGGACACGGATGTTTCAGAGAGTACCTGCATAGGTATGGTCATGACAATGGCGTTACTTGCACTTTCTGTGGTAACAGTAGTGATAATGCGGAGCACATATTTTTCTACTGTCCAAGATTTACGTCAGAGCGCCAGGCCCTGGAGATAGAAGTGGCAGGCCGAGTAACACCTGATAACATAGTGAAACATATGCTGCAAAAAAGACGAGTATGGAATGCCATGGAGAGGACGACAGCTCTGATACTGCAAGAGCTGAGAATAGCCGAACACCAAAGAAGCAGTGAAGCTAGAGCCGCAAACAGCGAGCTGATGACTTGAGCCAATAGGCTAAGCTGGTCCTGCGATGTAATGCCTAGCGGCGGTCCCGCAGGAGCTTTCCATAAAGCTACAGATGACGGAGTTAAGGGTTTAGTACATAGGCGTAATGTTCCGCAAGTCCAATATAGTAAGATATTACTTATTAGGCGTGGTCCCGAATGAGGTGCATCTTTAGCGAGCAGTACGAATCGTGCATACTGCATACAACTAAGTATCAGTATCTATGACAGATTCTCCCTCCGAAACCAAAAGAAAAAAAAAAATTTCATTTGCGCACTCAATAAAGCTCTTTGCTTAAATGCATAGTCATACAATTTATCCGCTATCCTGCGCACTAATGCACAATAACAGCGTAGGAAATAATTACAAGAACATTTTATACAAAGTACGCATAATAAGGGATACCAGCGGAAATATGTTCATTTATGCTGGCAAAAAATGCGCGTTAAATCATTGCGGCAGTGGGGAAAACACACTAACAAAAAATGTAAATGTTAATAGAAAAAAACAAAAATTACATTCAATAAAACGAACTAAAAATAATTTAAATAACTAAATAAAAAATTTAATAAAAATAATAGAAAACGTTAACTTCGGCTGCACCGAAGCTAATATACCCTTCACAGATGAATTTCTTTTAGTAACTATGTGTTTAAGTCAATCTAAAGACGCAACCACAACAAATTTGTAGAATATATCTCGTTAATTGAAAAAGTCTCCAATGCAAGCATTTAACTCTGATTGTTCAGTTTGTATTGAAGCTATACGCTATGGTAATCCGATCTGAACAATATCTTCCGATATGACATTGTTTCTATTAACAATAACTCATACCAAATTTCGTGAAGATATGTACATCATCAAATGAGGAAGTTTCCCATGTAAGCATTTGATTCCAACCATTCGGTCCACGTCAAATGCAAAAGTTTTCCATGCCAGCCCTATATTCGCTCAGTTTGTATATTAGCTATATGCTATAGTAAACCGATCTGAACAATTTCTTCGTATACAAGGAGTATTCCAAAGTGAACAGGACTTTACAAAAACAGAACAAATAGTTCTTTCGGCAAAATTAATTTATTGTATACAAAATAGTCTCCTTATGCTTCAATACAGCTTTTGCACGGCCCAAAAGCATGTCGCCCGAGTGTTTTAGCCGTTGGCCGGTATGGCCGCCAGTATGGCGGTGCAAGACTTTTGAACGCCCTCTACGTCTGCATAACGCTTTCTTTTCATAGCAAATGAATTTTTCCGAAAAGGAAGAAGTCGCACGGTGTCGTATCAGGTGAATACAGGGAGTTGTTAATAGTTAAAATGTGGTTTTTGGTCAAAAAATCGGTCACAAGCGTCGATCGATGAGACGAATTCTGAGCAAAACTAGATCGTCAGTCACTTTATGCGGAACAAACTGTGCACACACCTTTCGTAAGCCCCAAATGTTCGGTCAAAATGCGATAAATCGATGTTTTTGAGGAGATTAATTCTATTTCCATCTGATTTCATTGATGATTTCGGCTCATTTCTGATGAATTCACGCACAGTTTCGATGGAATTACCGGTGATCACGGATTTTGATTGGCCCACATGTTGATCGTCATTTATCCCCTTAAATTTAATTTTGATTCGTCGGTGAACTTTGTTTAAATATTTAGGCTGTTCACGGTAAGGTGGTTATCGGGTTATGTGGTTATGTGATTAAGTGAACAACAACAAAATGCGGTATGACAAAATAACCAAAGTTGACCAACCTAGGCCCTTGTTTACAGATTATGTGGTTATTTGCTTATTTCTAGTGTTAGAAAGTCGTTGGAATTTTACTAAATGGCAGCACAAAAAATAAATAAAACTAAGCGAATGGCATTCCTACTTAGATTTTCTTATTGGAAAATCTGCTATTAACAGCTGTTTTTTGTTTACAATCGGCAAATTAAAACCGAAATAAAGAGCATCCAAAAGCATCACAAAGATAAAAAAGAATCAAAAATCAGCAAAAATCAACAAAAATCATCAAAGTAAGTAAAAAGATAAAGTACAAAATAAATATTCATTGTTTGTCATTTATTTATACTCTAATTTTAGTGTCTACAGAAAGTTAGAATTTCACTGAACTTAAATTGTAAACAATGAACAGCTGTTTGTGTAAAAATAAGCAAATAACCATACAACATAGGGTGCTCACGGAGCATAGAGGTTATTTTTAATCTAATAAGCACATAACCCGATAACCACCTTACCGTGAACAGCCTAATTGTTTAGCAAACGCCGACCTCTTCTTTTTATTAATCTTACTTATGTATGGCTTGCGACATGCGGTTCGTCTATGAAAACCAGCACTATACAACACATTCCCTACTGTTTGGGAATTTATTTTTTTTTTTGGGTACGTTTCAAAATGGGTTAGCATATGGGGTATTCCATACTAAATCGACCACTTTTGAACCCAACCCCTTTAGATTTTGCTGAAACTTATCCATTCTTTTCTACCCTTTGAAAAACATTTTTAAGAATTTTTTCAAAAGTTTTTGTCAACTTCAAAAAAGTTATGAATTTAAACAAAAAAAAATGGCTTTTTTATTTTCAAATAGTCATAACTTTTGTAAAAATTGACTTTTGGGGACCTGTCTTTTAAGAATTTTTGTTTTTGAATGAACTTTTCGAAAAAATACACGAAAAAAATTAAAACGATCAATTGTATAAAATAATCGGGGTTTTTAAGTAAAATCGTCATTTTTTGGAAGTTCGCCATTTTTTCCTCCCCTCAAGATGATACAGATTATTCTTCTGATTTTCACATCTAAGTTTGTATGACTGTCATATGGTATAGTGGTCCGATCTGAACAATATTTTCGGAAATTAAGGTAATGCCTTGAATTATAGTACGGGTCAAATTTCGTGAAGATATCTCTAAAAATGAAATAGTTTTTTGTGAAGCAGCTATATGTTATCGTTTTGCGATCTACATGATTTCTTTGGAGAGTTTAGTGATGTCTTGAGTAATAATCTCTGTCAATTTAATGAAAATAGCCTTGTAAATAAAATAATTTTTTTATATAAGGACTTGAGTTTGATTGGCCAGTTTTTCAGCTGCTGTGCTGTGCTCTAGCACTTGATTCCGATTGGCAGATAGCGGTCATATGCATAAATGCAGAATGTACAGACCAGCAGACTGCCATGACTAAATCGACTCAGCTCGTCATGCTGATCATTTATGAATATATGGATGTGACAGACCTCGTGGCCAACCTAAGGTACACTGTTCAACATATAGCAAGATACTTAGATGGTGACTGAATATTATGGAAAAGCCTACAAGTCCATATTAAAATGTTGATAAAGCTTTTCAGTTTTCCAATAGCTGGAGGAGTTCTAACTGAACACTGTCGATCTTATTCATGCTGTAAGATTAAAAACTTTACTAGATGCAAGTTGCGTGAGCTGCTTGGAGAAAAATGATATAGTTATCTCCAGACTGCCTTCTTATCCCTCCAGCTCTTGCTACCTATTCGCTAAACTAAATCGGATGTCTTACTTTTAGAAATCCGTATGAAGTTGTCGATATATAAATAAGGAACGTAACAGATTTGCGCTGGGTTCAAGACGCATTGTCGATAACTAAAATTCAACTACGTCAGTACTCATCTGGTTTCAAAAAGACCTGTATACCGAAGTCCAAGCTTTATCCATAATCCTAACCAGGCCACAGAAAAGTTTTCCTCGGTTGGAGCTCCAAAAATCTTTGTGTTGGTAACTCAATGAAATTAAATCAAATGAACTATAAATTGGATACGAAAGTATGAAGGATAAGTACATACTTCATACTACTTCCTATATGGTAACAATAGTATATCATCCATACCATAAAATATATATTTTAGACTTAAGCGGCTTTTGTAAAAAAACAGAAACCCCAAGTTTATGTCTCCAGATATAGGCTATTTAATTATTGGGATGGGTAACTTCGGTTCGAGAAATAGCGACTTCGAGATTTCGTTACAGTAACCAATCAATGATGAATTATTGCAGTTCACACGCTAATCATTATGTACTCAAGAGGGGCATTCAAAAAGAAATATCAAGCTGTCTCATTTTAGCCTTCATCTAAGCTCATTTTATGCCGAATTGATTTTGCCGAAGATAGATAGGATTTTAAATTTCGCCTCGGTAACGACTATTTAATTATTGGGATGGGTAACTTCGGTTCGAGAAATAGCGACTTCGTGATTTCGTTACTGTAACGAATCAATCGCCTCGGTAATATTTTGCGACACTCGGTTGTCGGCATTTTCGGTGTCCGTGTATCAAAATAGAAGTTTTGATATACAGAAGATGTCTGCGTCTGCTGCTTTATTAAATCCTAAAGTATGATAAGCCCTGCAATATAAAGCCAGCAATAAGAAAACAAGTTATGTTTCTGTATACAGGAAAATAGGGTCTTTCTCAAAACAGTCGAAAAAACAAACCCATGTTTGGATTTGATTAAGGAGGGTCAAGTTGTTTCACAATCACAAAATGACTTGAGGAATATTTTCTGCGGCCATAACAACTCCAATAATAGTAGAAACAAAGAATATATAAATGATTGTTTTAAAAGAGAGCTATATTTTACTAAATTTAAGCCTCAGCAATCTGTCTGTGGTTTTCAGTTTGGTCATCTGTTGTTTAATTACTTCGCATTTAAGCCGAAAATCCTTAAGTGAAGAAAATACTATGAGTCCTATTGCTTTTATAAACAAAAAAATAAATACGGGTTTCATAACCTTTGGAATTCTCAGGGTTTCATATTAATTGAGTGCCCAGAGGTCTTGTTAGGCCATCAGCTAATCGCTTTTATTTATTGAGTGCAGCTTAGATGGTATACTCGATGTACAATTAAATATTAGGCTTATTTAGATGGTAACAGCTGCATTTGATACTATTTGCCGCCTAGAAAGAAGCGGCGATACAAGCGATCCAAATAAATGGCGACACTCGACAACAGCTGGCATTGCAACGTTGCCAATTTTCAACCATCCAATATTACAACAAAAACAAGCGCCAGCTACTGATAACTTCGTGAATGAGAAGGACACATAGCATGCACACAGGCACAGCAACAGCAAATACAAAACACAACAAATAAACAAACAACACCTAATATTGGCATATCGAATAACGGCGTCAAGCGGCGTTCCGCTTAAACAGCTGGGCCGCCTGGAGCAACAAACCGGCAATAGGCGTTATGGACGCTGCATGGTGATTTGCTGATTGCCAAAAACTGCTGTGACCGCCAGCAATTGCTATTTACTGCGTTAATGGTTAACGGCGTTCGGCGCGCAGCAAGCTCTACCGTTACGCCAAAGTGTTATAGCTGTGGCTGCGATTGTGGCCATAGTTATATGGCTGCAGGTGTGTAATGTTGTTATTGTTGTGGTGATTTCAGTGTTTTCACAACCGATAAAGTGCTGAGTGTTTAATTTAAGTATGCTTGTTGTTATTATTATCGTTGCATTTATGTACTAATGACAGCTAATTGCTATGGTGGTTGTTGTTTTTGTTATAATTTTTATCGCAGTCCATGCTTGCTGGGCATTATGGAGCCTATTAACCGGCAACCAGCTGTGAAAATACTACAAACAGTGATTGCCAATAGTACGCGTACATTTGCGTCAGTGTTTTTGTATGAGTAATCTACGACGCGAGTTTGTTAACCGCAAACAGGTGGTCACGCATTATCGAAGTGAGAAAAACTAATAAAGGAAAAATTGCATATTAATTGTGGTTAATATTGGACAGCCTCGTAGAGTTGTGAAGGCACCGTTATTACGGTAAAATGTCTTATAAAGTATGAATTTTAATATGTTTAAATTTTTTTTTTTAACTTTTTACTTTATTTAATATTCATAATTCTTTTAGACGGAATGGAAGCGCTAACATAATAATAAAAACTACCAAGTCGGAATTGGGTTAGGTGGACAGGACTTAGCCTTTTGTTTATTTTTGAAATTGTGAAGTCGGCTAAGGTGTGCGTCCGAAATAACAAACACTTTTAGCAGAGACCCTAATTATCGCTGGTTGAAATCTGAGCTGTGACAAATTTTTTAATTACAAAATCTAGTAAAAAGAAGTCCTCAGCTCTTGCATTGAGTGAAAGCTTTCATTTAACATAGTTAGAATGTTTCTTTAGATCACATAAGTACATATGTACCCTTGTTTTTGATAACTTGTAGCTATTTTGACTGTAATATAGAAATTGGCAATGTCGCAATTGACAAAAAACTTAGATTGTTGATTTTCGCGTGAGATGAATTTCTCAACAGAAAAATCTTTCCCCATAAAAAGAACTAGATAGTATGGATAAATGGATGTTTGAGAACTATCAACTAAACTCCCGAAGTTTCTGCCGAGTCGTTATCGTTGTCTGTAGCCTAGATGCATCAGCAAAGTCTTACTGCAAAATTCTGAAATAAAATTCTTATCTTTACAAAATCTGCGCAAAATTACAAAGATCTTGAGCTATAAAGGAATCTGGCGGCGATTAATGGCACGAAGCCATATTTAAGAGGCTAGAAAAGCTGCTAGGTTCTAAAACAAACAGTTGAATACCAAAAAGCACGAGGTTTCAAGTGATGTGCTCAAAAGTTTACTGGAAAAAATGGGATAATCATAGGTATGTCCTCGATTGTCTAAGTCGGCAAATATTCTTTCAAAATTCTGAACAAAAACTGCAAAGTTAAGTTTCCAAACTCGTTCAAACCTGCGATATGCTTGTGGCGAGTTTCAAAATTGTTTGGAGTTAAGAGAATTTTTTTTACCAGAATTATTGCTATGGATATCCAGTTTCCACAACCTTTTGCAAGTTCAGGAATAATCTGAATAAAAATACTAAATTCTTAAAAAGATGGATTATTCATACTGAGAATAAAAACGATGTTTTTGCATACGGCTATTGTCAGCTGTCATCTAGTTTAGATATTCTATTCTGAATAAAAAGTACCAAGTTGACTTCGAAACTTAGATCTAAGTGAACTTTTGCCACGTCCCACATTTTTCCTGATTTAAGGTAGTTCATATAAAAATTGTAACGATAACGGCAACTAATACAAAATACTAAAATCAAGTAGATAACTGTTAACGATCGTCTTTATATCTACGTTCCTCTCTAATACATATATGAAGAACTTCTATGCACAAAAGCCGAAACCCAACAAATCGACACGTCACGGAAGATTCTGGCGAAAATCCCATACATCCTCAGAGAAGAAAATTAATGAAACTTTGTAATGAATAAAGAAATGTGTTAACTTAATGGCTCCTGCTCTTGATATGAAAACACTTTCAATCAAAATTAACCACTTAGCTCGAATTTGAGAAAATACTTTAAACGTTTAAATGTCAATTCAATTCCAATGAAAATCCCTTAAAATACTTCAATTATTGACCTTCACCATCAACCCGCTGAAACGCATGAACAGCATTTGTACTACAATTAAGCACCACAGGAAGCTTGCGTAATGCAACTCATTAAAGCTCGGCAATTAAAGTGTAGTGCTGCCATATGTAGCGCGAAATGAAAAAGGAAGTAAATGAAAGAGAGAGGGTCAGAAACAGTATGAATGCGAAAGAGAAAATAGTAGCAAGAAAAGAAAAACAAGAAACAACATTCGCCTCGTCTGTTCGGACCTTATAATACCCTTCATAAGTCGAAAATATTCCTTAGACTAACTAGAGTTTGATCAGTTAGTTAATATGACAGCTGTTGCTACAGTGATCCGTTCTGAAAAAATTCCTCAAAGATGGCTTAATTGCCTGAAGGTATAATATCACATCAGAAAGTTTTCCATACAAATACTTTATTCCGATTGTTCAGTTTGCATGGAAGCTCTATCATTCAGAAGTCCCATATCGATAGTTCTGAGAAATGAGCAATTTCTTAGAGACAATAGACATATTCGAAATTTCAGAATGATATCTCGAAAATTGGGGGACTATTTCGCGGCAGACGGACATGGCTAAACCGACACAGCTCGTTACGTTAATCATTCATATATATACTTTGTGGAACTTTCTACTGGGTATTATAAACTCCTCCCTGTGTAAGGTATAATTTGTTGTAATTTGGGGCCGTAAAGCCATATTATGACTCAAATTGGAAACAAGAAAATTAAAATATATATGACGGTATATTTGTAACTGTATGTATAATATACATTGTATATATATATTTCCATATAATTTTAACCGCAGTCTAGCTTACTGGCAAGGAAATTTGTTAAACGAAAAGTCTTAATGCAATATAACGCTTCTTCACACCATAATTTCGATATTACGAAGTAAGCCGTAAACGAATTAATTTTTATCAGCGTCGGCATCAAGCGTATGCTTCGCCGCATTACGAGCCCATTACCACATATGTATATAGTTTGTGTTTAATAAGGAGCTCAACTTCTTCTTGGCTCTTTATATCAACTCTACAGTTAAAAATAAAAACACTGAGCTTCTTTGCTTAGGTCTAATCTTCGACTGCATTTTTTCTTTATTTCAATTTGTTGCTTATATTCTAATTTGAAGTGCGCGCAGGCACTTATACATGTTTTTATATTTACTTACATACATACACACATCTGCATGCATGCCAGAAGAATTTGTTTTATCGGCAGAAAATGTGTAAGTAAACTTGATTTGTTTCAAGATAGAGTTCGTGTATGAAGTCTATCTTGAAATGAATATTGCTTATTTATTATTTTTTCTAGGGAGTGTATGTCAATATGTGACTCCTCCACCCCTAGATTCAATGGTCACCATTGAATGCTGCCAAGTTTTCTTATTTCTCGTATTACTAGTGATTATAAAACTTACTTATGACTGTAAAAGTATAGTTATAATTATGAGCTTGACAAGGGATCAATTATTTTTCTTGTGTTTTCCTCATTTGAAAGAGGTTAAATTTGTAGCTCTACATTTAAATTCGTATTTTTATTTCTCTTATATATTATACATTGTACCACTATTCCTATCGCTATTAATTATATTATTAGTGTGCTTATGCCATAGTTCACATTTTTGTGTATTTTTAATTCTTCCAATTTGTTAATATTTTTTTCTTGATTTATTACTATCTCTGAGAAATGTATTACTTTTTCAAACTTCTTTGTTCTACTTTCTACAACAATTTTTTGATTTTGGAGTGATTTATTTTTTACCTCAACTTTACAATTATAAAAATTTATTAATGTATTTCCTTCGAGCACAATTTCTCTATTGTCACAATCTTGTTTCATTTTTATTTTATATGCATTTTTAATCAGGATGGTATCGTCTTCGATATCTTCGATCATTGTGTCATTGTTATATTTATTGGTTAAACGGGCAAACGTTAATTTCTTTTAAGTTTTTGAAATGTGCTCCTTTTGTATATTTATATATATTTTGTTTCCTATTGTAATTGCATATTTCTGTTCTCCTATCATTTCAAAATGTTGCCTATAAGGTAATGTCGTTATTAGTATTAGATCTGCTTTAACGTGTGTAATTGGTATTTTTATAGCTAAAAGTAATGCGTCATCTTTATATGAGAGGAGTCCTGTCTCTACGTGTTTTAGTTTAAAAAGGTCAATATTGAATCTTTCAATTTCTTCTGTTGATAATATGCTAGGGTTTAATATATTATGCTTTGCTGAAGCTACATATGTTTTCCTGAATTTGTTTAATTTTACTTTTTAAGTGTTTAAGTTTAAGCACCTGATCGGTATAAGGCATGTGTTTTATAATTTTTTCGTTTGATTTATTTATGTTTTCAAAAGTTTTTAGTATTTCTGTCCTATCGTCTACTATGGTTCTTTTTAATGTATTAATGGATTTATTGAAGTTGTCATTTATATATATTTGTTAATTTACCGCTCCTATTATCTTATGATTGTTTTTCTCTATTATTTCTAAATGTTGTAGTATGTTTTTCCTATCTTCATTGTCCATGGTTCCGAAGGGCCATTTGTATGTAGCTCCTACAATATTAAATAGTCCTCTGCATTTTCTGTTATTTCCGATAGGCATTAATGTGTTTATTTTTGCTTTAAGAGATTTTATTTCTTCGTATAATATTTCCCTGTCATTCCTGTTATATTGGTTGAAATTATTTTCTAAGTTATTTTCAATTTATTTTTAATCTGTTTAAATTCCTTGGGGTGTATTATATGGACTACCGTTGCAGTTTGATTCACTGTCTCTATCTCTTTGATTCTTATTTTAGCGTATCCCGATTGGTTTTCAAGCTATTTTATTTGTAGAAGTCCATTGATTTCCCTTCTTATCATTAAAAGTATTGTAATTTTTGCCATTCTGAACTTTAAATTTTCGTTTAACTTGAGTCTTATACTCGTACGCTTTTTTAAACTTTGAATCTTTAGATATTAAGTGATTTCCCTTTTCTTTAAAGTTGTCTACTCCCTTGTATCTTGGTTGTGTTATGTTAACGCTATGATTCTTTATATATTTATTCTGAAAATCTTGTATGTTTATCCTGTTTTCTTTTTTATTGATATTATTTATTATATTTTCTTTTTGCTTTTGCAATTTTTCCGCGAGCTTGTTTAATTCTTGTTCGGAAAGTAACTTATTTATGAAATCAATTGGCCTCTTTTTTGTCGTAGAATGTATGGTATTATATAAGCAGTTATTGCTTTGAATACTTTCTCTTTTATTTGCATCAGCATTAAAAAGACTTAAGTGTTCATTCAAAGTAAAGTGTAATCTTTCAACATCTGCATTTCCTGTTTTATTATAAGTGGTCGTTAGGTGTAGGTTTATTTTATTTTCTTTTAAGAATTGTTTTATTGGTACTGTATCTAATTCATTGTCTGTTACTAAAGTTTCCGGTTTGTCTAAATATAGAATTCTTTCCTTTATGGCACTTACTATTAAGATCCAAGTTCTGTCCTTTAATGATTTGGCTGTAGCATATTTTGTTAATTTGTCGATGCTTGTAAGGTACATTATGCCTCTTTGTGGGTACCAAATATCAAAATGAACAATTTCATTATGTTTTTTTTTTGCAGTTTCCGTAATATTTAAACTATGTTTGATAGGGTTTCTGTCGAACTTCGCCTTATTGCATATTTCACAATTATTTATGTATTTCTTTTTGTAATTTGGGGTAATAGTGTGTCTTTTTTATTTCCTCAAATATTTCATTTATTCTCCTGTGATTATTTTCCAGATGTTTTACTTCTATCAATGTTAAGAGTTCTCCTTTGTCTGTTAAATCATTATTTTTAATTTTATATATAACTGTTGAATTTGTAAAAATAATTTGTCATCTGGGCAGTAAATTGCGATTAATCCTTTTTCCGGTAGGTTCTCTTGCATTATTTTTAAAATGTCGCTTTCAAGTGTTACATTTATTATGTTTCTTATTTTCCTTTGATGTACTATTTTCTTTGTTATTGATTGCTTTTGCGCTCTTTGAATTATAAGTTAATTTTTATATATATTGATAGCATTTTCTGTTCTTTTTATGAAATATGTGTTATCCGTTTCTGCATTATGTACAGTATCTATGTATGTCGTCATCATTGAATATTTCATTTAAATTCAATTCTACCATATTATTATTTTCATATTTAGTCTGCTGATGGTCTATCTGCAATTATGTACATTTTATTTACCTTTAATGTATAAAATATCGTAATCAAATTCATTGAGTTTAACTTTCCACCTTTGTAATTTTGAATTAGGTTCCTTTTATTTTTTAAAAGGGGGTGATTTTTTTGGGTTAGGATTTTCCCCTGCGTATAAATTTTTCAGATTTACGTGGGAAAAGTTTGACATGGGTGTCCCAGAGAAAAAGATTTTCACAAAATAAAATTTTTGAAAAATTTAATGGATAAATTTTCAACTTTTTTTTAAAGAAAAAACGCTTGCAAGGTCATTAATTTTATTTTTCCCAAAATTTTTTTTTGGTTCGAAATCTTTTAATCTCCGTATCCCCAAAACCTAAAAAGGCTTTTTTTTTCCTTCGCTTGAATGGTACGTAAATTATCAAATTGCCCATTTTTTGGGGTTTTTTAAAAGGAAACAACCAGGAAAGCTTATTCAAGAACTTTTTTCTTTTTTTTATTTCCCAAAAATTTTTCCCAAAGTTTAGGGTGCTTTCTACGCTGGTGGAATCAAAATTGGACCGTATTTTTTCAAAGATGCTGTTGGACGCAACGTTACGGTGAATGGCGATCGCTATCGTTCGATGCTAACAAACTTTTTGTTGCCAAAAATGGAAGAACTGAACTTGGTTGACATGTGGTTTCAACAAGATGGCGCTACATGCCACACAGCTCGCGATTCTATGGCCATTTTGAGGGAAAACTTCGGACAACAATTCATCTCAAGAAATGGACCCGTAAGTTGGCCACCAAGATCATGCGATTTAACGCCTTTAGACTATTTTTTGTGGGGCTACGTCAAGTCTAAAGTCTACAGAAATAAGCCAGCAACTATTCCAGCTTTGGAAGACAACATTTCCGAAGAAATTCGGGCTATTCCGGCCGAAATGCTCGAAAAAGTTGCCCAAAATTGGACTTTCCGAATGGACCACCTAAGACGCAGCCGCGGTCAACATTTAAATGAAATTATCTTCAAAAAGTAAATGTCATGAACCAATCTAACGTTTCAAATAAAGAACCGATGAGATTTTGCAAATTTTATGCGTTTTTTTTTTTAAAAAAGTTATCAAGCTCTTAAAAAATCACCCGATATTATTTAACCAAACCAGTGGGCGATGATCTGTTTTCATGGTGAATCTGCTACCAAAAAGATATGGGCCAAAATATTTAGTGGCCCACACTATGGCTAACAGCTCTTTCCCTATAGCGCTATAATTTTTCTTATGTCCATTCAAAGTACGACAGGCAAATGAAATTGTTTTGTTATCTTGTATACGGGCTGCTCCTAGAGCAAAATTACTCGCATCTGTCACAAGAGTAAAAGTTTTTGTAAAATCTGGGTGGATTAAAATGGGGTAATTTATTATCAACAATTCTTATTTAAAGAAAGAATCTTTGTAAGCTTGGTCATTAATGTTTATTTTTGAGCCCTTTTTTAAATATTTTATTAAATGGATTGCTATTTTAGAGTAATCTTTAATAAATCTCCAATAGTATCCCGTAATACCTAAAAATGCTTTTATTTCCTTACCGCTTGTTGGAAGTAGAATCTTTTCTATTGCTTCCACTTTTTGAGGGTTTGTAATTAAGTGACCTAGGAATTTTTTTCTTGTCTTAGGAAATCGCATTTATTTAATTGAATCTTTAGATTCTTTTCTTTTATTCTCATTAAAATTTTGCTCAATGATTCTAGGTGCTCTTCTACGCTGGTAGGAAATACTAATATAGTCCACGTACACAATGCAAATTTTGCTATATATTCTTTTAATATATCGTTCATTAGCCTTTGGAACGTTGCCGGTGCATTTCGCAATCCGAAGGGCATTCTTAGAAATTCATACTTTCCATTTGCAGTGAAGAAAGCTATTTTATGTATGTCGCGTTCGTCCATTTAAATTTGATGAAAACCTTTGGCTAAGTCGAGAGTAGAAAAATATTGGCATCTTCCCAATTTGTCAAATATATCGTCTATATTTGGAATTGGAAACCTGTCTTCCGTAGTTACGCTGTTCAACTTCCTGTAGTCGATCACGAGACGCCGTTTTTGTTCATTGGTTTCATCCAGCTTCTTTGGTACCAGTCAAATAGGGCTATTGTGAGGACTTGAGGATGCTCTAATTATACCTTGGATTAAAATTTGGTCTATTTGTTTTTCTATTTCCGGTTTGTGTATTTCTGGGTATCGGTAGATTTTAGAGCAAACCGGAATATCATTTTTGGTTGTTATTCTATGTTTTGTTGAACTTGTAAATGTTAAATTATCAACTTCGTTGTAAAATACGCTTTTATATCTTTTTACTATATTTATAAGTTTATTTTTGTCTATATTGTTAAGGTGATTGGTGTCAACGAGTTCTGTGACGCATTTATATTTTATGTCATTACAGGAGATTTCCACCTCATTGTCTTTATAGCTCATTTCATTCTATATTTCTTCTTCTTTTGTTAGATAAAAAGTCAGTATTGTTTTATTTGTTTTTATAATTCTGTTTGGGTAGTCTATTATCCCATTTATCTTCGTTAAGATATTGTTACCAATGAGTCCGTCAAATTCCAGGAATTCATATATGATTTCTTTTTCATTAAATTCTTTAAATATTGGGAATCTGCAAAGTTTCTTAACTTCCGTTTTTTCCCATAGCTGTGACTTGCACATCTACGTCCCTCTTCCATTTCGGGTTACAAACATTTTCGTTGATCAAACTGAACTCTGCTCCAGTGTCAATGATGAAATATAACTTTCTTAAGTGTGTATCTATTATTATATAGGGTAATTGTTTTGTGGATCCCACTGAAAATTTGTATCTGCATTGCCAATATCCATAGGTTCTGGTTTATTGAGGTTTGATATTGCGGACCGATTATAATTTTGTTGTAATTTTGCGTTTGATTCCCGTCTCTTTGTTGATTAAATTTTATTTGTGGGTTGAAATTTCCCTGTTGGTTATAATTTGTGTTTGTTGTTTGATATGACATTCTAGTTTGGCTTGATCCGTTGCCACTGTTATAATTATTACCTACATTCCTTTGGACATAGCCACCGTTATCCCTGTTTTGTGGCAAACTTCGATAAAGGCAAACATGCATCTCAAGCCGCCAATAAAATTTGTGCAGTTTATGGACCCGATACAGTTTCCATTTCCACTGCACAACGATGGTTTCAACGTTTTCGTTCTGGTGTAGAGGTGGTCGAAGATGCGCCACGCTCCGGAAGGCCTGTCGTCAAAAATTGCGATAAAATCGCTGAATTGGTCGAAAGAGACCGGCATAGTAGCAGCCGCAGTCGATCTTTCTGTACACCAGAACAGAAACCAAAAAATGTTGTTTATCAAGCTGTGTTGCATTGAAAAATAAAATGAAATGATAAATTTAACTTTCTTTTCATTTCAAAACACAAATTTTTACGCAGGACAACGGCTGCGGGGTCAGCTAGTTTTGTATAAAATAAATTGATTTTGCCGAAAAAAACCATTTGTTCTGTTTTTCTTTTAAGTTCTGTTTACTTTGGAACGCACCTTGTATATATACATAGCAACGACAGCAATGCTAGAGCTGCGTTCGCACTATCTGGCAGTGTGCATCTTATTGCTACTGCCAAAACCATCAAGTCAATTCAAGTCACATCTGTTCCTTACTACTCGCCATATGTCAGTGTGTCTATGTATTTAAAGTCCCCGCATTTCATCGCGCATCAGCACTTCGGCTCCTATGTTTCATACTGTTGCTACGGCTGTTGTTTGTTAAATGCGAATGCGAATAATTAAAAAATGAAAGTAAATGAGGAGAAAACATTGGAGCCAAATGAAAAAGTACAGAGGGAGGAGCGCAATATTGCGGCAAAAGAAGCCCCCATTCTATGCTTTCAACATTAAGATTCGCACCATACAATTCCATTGTACTTGAGTTAAATAGTTGAGACGGTTCAATATAGTAGACGTTTATACGACTACAGGTGAAGTTCAGCCAATATTTACTTCGGCAAATGAGAGTTAAAGATTTCGAACTATATTAACGACTGACCTAGCTGATTTATCGTATCTATATCTTCATTCTGTAAACATATTTTCTAGTTCCAAAGACATTAAAGATTTGATAACTCTGAGTTTTAGTTTCCATTTATGTCCGTGGACCCCGAACTCCGACAGATATTCATGTAATACATCAAAGCTATTTCAATATAGGCTAAAAAGAAGCCATGAAATCAAATGCGGAATGATCCTTACCAACAGGTGCTACTTTGGACTGAGTAGTCAATTGAAAACAAATTTACGACCACAGACCACACTCCACAAGTCCCTCATCAGTCCGGTCCTACTACATGCGGATGCATGTACAATGACTACATCTGATGAATCAGCGTTTGGAGTTATCGAGAGAAAAGTTTAGCAAAAGATTTATGGCCTATTACCCATCGGCAACGGCAAATAAGGCAGTCGATGGAACAATGAGTTGTACCATATATACGGCTACTTTGAAAAAGTTTAATGAATCAAGAGACAACGGTTACACTGGGTATATCATATTGTGCGGATGGATGAAAGAACTCCAGTATTGAAAGTATTCGATTCAGTAACCGTCGGTGGAAGCAGAGGAAAAAGAAGACCTCCAATCCGCTGGAGAGATCAGATGACCACGAACCTGGTTACACTTATTATCTCCAGTTAGGTGAAAAGTGAAGAGAAGAACCTACTGACGCGCTGTTATTAAAACGGTTATAACCGTGTAAACGTTGCTTTAGCCAGTAAGAAGAAGAAGAAGTTCATCTGTTCATTGATTTGAATTTCTCACTGTTTTACTCTATTATAGTTTGAGATCTTCACAGTAGTTGAGATACAAGCGTAAGAAAAGCGACTTAGCGACAAAAAAGTCTTCCTTTCAACTTGAGAAAATCGAGAGAACTCCACCTATCCGAGGTCTGATATAATCGGGAACTTACATGTATAACAACTACAGACCACCGGATCAAATTGGACCGAGAATCTACTTTATTGATTACATAAATTAAACTTTGTAGGGCTTGTCTTGCACTTGTCCTTCCGTCGCTGCTGTCTACTTCGCCATCTGTCTTTACTCCTCGAGGTTTGAAGTAGCTACTTATGTCACGCAGTATGTTGCTAACAGTACATATACATATATGAATGTGACGAGCTGAGTCGATTTACACATGTCCATCTGCCTGCATATATGTACGTGAACTAGGTTCCAACAGATTTTGAAATGTCGATCTGAAATTTTCTACGCGTAATTTTCCTCGCAATAAGATGCCAGTTTGTTGGAACTGGCGACGTTGGACCTCTTAAGGATATAACTGCCGTACAATCTGACCGATTAAAATCAAGTTATTCATTTGGAGAGTTTTTCTGAAGCAAGATATCTTTGCATAATGTTTGTATGACTCAAGCAAAAATCCCTCATTAAGTAACCTTATTTACGTATTTTTTCAGTAGTCAATTGTCTCAGCGAACTCAGTTAATCATTTGATTGAGGTTAATAAAATTGTCAAGTATGAGCAAATATTGACCAAATATTCCTACCAGTTAAGATTCGGTAAATCAATACAATTGCAATTTAACGAAAAGTTGTCAATTCAATTGATATAAGGGTTACAAATTTTAGAAATAAATTTGATTTAATAGGCATTTCTACTACTAAAACGTAGATTTAAAATAATCTTACTGTATGCTACGATGTAAATTTTACGTTGAATAAAGCTTAGCACAAAATTTAACTCGTCAGTCAAACTGTTAGAATATATAACCTTCGATCAATAACTTGTTTACTTACTTTATTCATAACAATGTAATATTTTATTTATTATCTACATTGATTAAACATTTCTTCTAAATTATTTTTTCTTAAATCGGAACAATTGTAACAAACTTGCAATCCACGATGAATTATCGGACTTAAAATTTTATAATTTTTTTAGCTAAATTTTCATATATGTTTGTATTTTTATTATTTTGCTAGAAGTATTGAATCTTCATTTTTTATTATTATTTAAAATAAATTATCTTTTTCATTTTCACTTAATTTTTTAAAGTTTTTAACAAAGGCGTTGGGAAAAATTCGTTAAAAAAAAAAAAAAAAAAAAAAAAATTTTTGGTTTTTGTTCCTTTTTTTTTGTTTTTTTTTACTTTTTTTTTTTGGGGTTTATAATTTTTTATTTTTGGGGCCCCGTCGTTCTCAGTTCTTCGTAGTCCACTCTGTACCTATTTCTATTGTGTATTATGAGTTGTTTCTTCTGGTCTATTATGTTTTTTAAAATGGTTGGATTTGCATATACTATTTCTTACATTATTGGGTGTACATTTTATGGTTGAGTATAGCGATCATTATAGTTACCTATAACGATCTGTATCCTCATTTCTGTTGAGAGGCTTGGTACCTGTTAGTTTTTCTTACAATGTTAAGTGCAGCCTCTCAATGTCTGCATTACCTGCATGGGTATTTGATTTTATTAAGTGTACTTCGACTCCTTCTGTATTTAATAACTGAATCAACTGTTCGGCCCCGAATTCGTTGTCCATGATGATCTTCTTTGGTTTCCCAAATTTCGTGAAATGTTCAATTATGATGTCCTTTTCTGCTCTCCAATTTCTGTCAGTTATATTGGATGCTGCTGCAAATTTTGTTAGTTTATCCATTACTGTGACAAATGACTGCTTTTTAAAATGAAAAATGTCCACATGTACTATTTCATTTTTATCTGAAGGTGTTTCTGTTTGTTTAAAATTCGGCTTTATCGGGTTTCTGACATATTTAATTTGCTTGCATTTTTGGCAATTACCTATAATTAGCTGTACATGTTCCCTCAATTTGGATAGTATATTTTATCCTTAAGTGTATTGTAAGTCTCATTTATTCCGCTATGAATTGTCTCATTACTATCGTAAAATGAAATTTGTTTATGCAGGTCTTCTTCTTGCATAATTTCTGTTGCTGTTTTTTGTACATTTTATGAATTGCAGCTTGCTATTGCAAGAAAACAGTAATAGTTGAATTTTGTGATAATTGTCCCCTTCCACTTCGAAAAAAATATCCACTTTGCCCCTATCAATATGTCTTCGGAAAATATTTTTCAATACGTTCTCCGTGTCAATAGGGTTAATATCGATTACTTTCTTTCCATATATTATTTGAACTTCAGTCTGGGGACTATATGTTATTATAATTTGGGTCTTATACTTGTTGACAATTTCTTCTGTTATAAAGAAATGTTCTAACAGTTCCTTTTCTGTGGAATGTATCGTATCTGAAATTTCTAATTTGAATTCTTTATCATTGCTTTAGTCGATTTTTGGAGAGTTTTCAATCCGGCTTAAAAAATCTGTTACTACATTATTTTTCCCTTTTTGATATTCCATTTCATAATTGAACTCTTGCAGTTTCAATAGCCACCTTTGGTGACGTTGTGAAAACTCCCTACCTTTATATTTGTTATTTAAAAACACTATCGGGCTATGATCAGTTATAATTTTAAATTTTGTGTCATATATGTACGGCCGGAAATAGGCTATTTAATATATAATGGCTAAAAATTCTTTATCTGTTGTACCATATTTCTGTTCTTGGATATTTAATGTTCTGCTAATGTAGCACACTGGCTGACCTTGCTGAGAAAGCATTGCACCTATTGCGTAATCCCCTTGCATCCGTTTTAATAGTAAACTCCGTATCAGGGAATTTTAAAATGGGATGTGATGAAATTAATATGGTCCTAATCTCATGTACCACAGTTTTGGTGTTGGAGAGATTATCGCCCTCTTTGTAAATTAATTTGTAGCATCGGTTAAATAGAATTTCAATATTGCTTTTTTCATCTGATTTTAGATGATCAAGTGCAGTATTTTTTTGTTCACTCACTTCCAATGAATTTCATAGGTTTCATATGAAAAGGAATCATTGTACTTTTCAAAGTTACATTCATATTTCTTATATCAATAATTTTAAAATTTTTGAAAATACAATCATTTCCTAAAAAAAAGCCATCTAAGCATAGTAATTTTTCGTATTTAAATTCCGCAAGACAAGGACATTTTACTTTAATGTTTGGTTTCTCAGTATTGCCATTTAGTGTACTTATAAATTAAAATTTTCAAAGCTCTTTTTTCATTATACTAATAGTAGAATCTGGATCTACTAAAGTGCACCACTTTTCCCAAACAGTTTTAGCATTATAACTATCCTTTTATCATAGTATCAGTATAGTAGATTTATAGTATCTATTTCCATGGGAGTAGGCTTATTGAAATTCTTAGACCTATAATGTACTGTTGTTAGTCCTGTTCCTAGAGTTCTGTCTAGAAAAATTATTTGTATTTTGTGTTCTGCTATTATGTTGACCTGATCCATTTGTTTGACCTCGAAAATTGTATGTGTTATTAGTTCTATTATTTTGTTGCTGACTTGCAGAATTATTTGTATATGTAAACCTGTAATTTTATTGATTGTTAAAATTGTTAGCATATCTAAGCCTAAAACTTTGTGGGCCTGTAAAATTATTTCTATTACTTGGTACATTGTTTTGCGTCCTATAATCGTGATTTTTTCTTTGGAACCTATCAGCATCTAAATTATTAGATTAGAGGATTTAAATTACCTTCCTCTAGTCCTATGAAACTATATGTAATTCCTGATAATTGTCCCTGATGTGCTTATGCAATAAGGAACTAAATTTCATTGACCCAGTTATCAGGAATTATATGACTTGTTTAATGCGTTGAATAATCATTCCTGAAAAAAATTTCCTTCATTGCCTCCCCGTTTTCATCAATAGCTCCAAATTCAGTTATAGCATCAACTATTTCATCAATTCTGCTGCTTAGCTCAGTAATGGTACCTTCTCGTAATGTATTTATTTCCCTAGTTATGGTCATTTGATCTTTCTTACGCTTAAAATGTTGTTTGAGTTTTATTTTGCAATCTTCCCAACTAGCTGGTGGGCAAGATGCAAATAATTTTTTGCTTTCCCACTTATTTTTAAATCGTACACTACTCTAAAAACTTCTTGTTGCTGGTTTAGATAATCCTTCAGATCCTATCTATTGCTTCAATGAATGCTGGCAATTGGCCGGCATCATCCTCAAAAGAAGTTACACATTTTATATCTTCTTCAATACATTGTCTTATTGACCTCTGATTATGTACTGCATTTAATTCTAACAATTGTTTAATTGCTACAACACAATTTTCTAAATTCCTATTATTATGAGCCATTTTATTTAAATTGGTTTATCTTTCTTTTTTGAGAACTTCTGTTTTCTTAAAATATCAATATTTAATTTATTCTTACAATACTTCTCTACATTACAGCTGCTGCTGTTTCCGCTGCTGATTGTTGATGTTGTTGTTTTTGTTATAGCTGTTGCTATGTTGGTATTTATGTTGCTGTTTGCTTTTTTTATGCTGTTGTTCTCTATTATTATTATTATTAGTGACTCGCGACATTCCGTCACGCTCACCTTCTGATCCATGCCTCTGTGGCATGATTGGCTTCAACTTACAACTATTAGGACAGTCATACATATGTATCTCACGTGTTCTCACTTTTGGTTATTGTTTGCGGCAGTGCGCGCTGGACCCAATTGTGCTTAATTTCCCTACTTAGCACCGTCCAGGCGATATCCTTGGCCGAGTGTCATTAATAAAGCGATATTAGGTGAGATATTCCTCACCGCTGACGCGCCTCTCAATTTGTAAATGTTGTTTTTTTATTTTAATTTTCATTACTTATTATCCGCTACCAAGTCATTTGCTACAACAAAATACTAAGTAGGAAGAAAAATATTCGTTAGGTTCAGTGGCGCTGATCTCTCTGTCAGCTTATCCTCCCGCGGATTGATGAGGTGATTACTTTGCAAATAAATAAAAGCCGACATAACTGATGATAGACAAAATGATAAGCTAAGCCAAAATGAGGTCAGTAGCAACGGATTTAATTTCGGTGACAAGAAGTTTTTGAACCGAATTCGAAACGATAATCTGTTGGGGAAATAAATAGTCGACATACATGTGGCAAAGAAATGCTAAATACTCCCAGAAGAAAGCCGCTCTTTTACAAGAAAGGTCTAAGTACACAGACAGACCTTCTTTCTTTTGTTATTCTACATTTCCTCTTTGATGTGTGCAACGTCGGATGAGTCAAAGCGATCGTCACTCATTCGTTCATGCCCACTTTTTTAATAATTAGATTAAGCTCAGACACTTCAACCTTTACCACAAAACTCGATTTTAGTATAGGGGACCAGTTCACGAGTTCTAGGTTAGTAAACACAGAAAATTTTATATCTATTTTTATTCCACACTTGCTCTTTGGAATTCTCTTTAAGAACCTCTCAGCTGATTTGGTTAGATTTTTTAACTTTGTGTGTTTGACTTTACTTTCCATCGGCTGCTGACTTCAGAACAGATGTCCAAACACCGATCGCCGTCTAATATATCATGAAGATTACCACAAATGTATCTCCCCTTTTAGTATAAGAAACCAAGACACTTCAAAGATTATCTCGGATCTAAACAATCCTTTCCTAACTGTAACCTCTATATGAACTTTAGAAATGCGCTAAATGTGACGAAATATTGGCATATATCGATAAAGATTCTCAGATTGTACCGTCACAGTTCCGAATCAAATCAAAACAGCATCTTTAACTCAATATTTCTCAGAGAACGGAGTTCAGAATCGTGATTTTTGGATTTTAACTGAAAAATGTATACGTGAAAGGCTTGTGGTTATACCGAATTGACGTTTCCTGTATCACAGCGGATGCTTTTCTGACCTTCGCCATTTATTTTATTATTGGAAACTATTTTTTATTCAAATACAAATACGCTTTATTTGTATTTCTTTGCTGATGAGGAATACTAAAGTGCAGAAGTGAAGCTGAAAGTGACGTGTGCTCCAGTTATCGCCTCAAAAAACATTAAACAACTGCCAAGGCGCTGAGAGGCAAAGTGAGAAATCAAAATAATGAAAACTGAAGGCTGACAAAACTTTCTATGCTAAAAGTTGAAATTAGGTTAAATTGTGACAGTGGTCGTTATTTCGCATGTTAGTTGTTGTCGGTCATGCCAGGCTGTAGTCGGAAAAGATAAACATAGTCAACACAACACAAATAACAGCATAAAATTAAAATGTTTCACAGCAGAAAGTGGTAAAATGTGCGACGAGTGGTTGTAAAAATGGTGGCGTGTTGAGCAGCTGCCGACCTGACTGCAATAAACTCGCTCGAACTGCAAAAATTTCGTCAAAATCTCTGCGTGCTGACAAAGTTGGTAGAATGCAGCACAGAAAAAAGTGAATATTCAGTTGTGCCGAGCCGCAAGTAACCCAACAGTAATAAAAAAGTATAAACTAGAAAAATGTGCTGACAAATACAGGCAAGCACGATGAGCAGCATGCGCAAAACTTGGAGGTGAAGCAAGTATAGTGGGACCCTTTAGGAAACGTTTCACTAAATTTATGCTTTCCGAGCTTTAGCTTAACTGACGAAAGCTTTATATATACTATATACTATATACTATATACTATATACTATATACTATATACTATATACTATATACTATATACTATATACTATATACTATATACTATATACTATATACTATATACTATATACTATATACTATATACTTTCTATACTATATACTATATACTATATACTATAACTATACACTATATACTATATACTATACACTAAATACTATATACTATACACTATATACTATATAAGCTCTTTTTCGAGTTGTCATAAATCACTCTTTATTGACGTGTACGAACGGTAGTTCCTTTTTATGAGTGTGTTTTTTAATGTCCACCTTTCGGACCACACTGCTTAGGTTAGGAACCAAAGAAGCTCATAATACTGTGGTAATATGGTGGTGCTGCAATAAGTGTAAGCTTAAAGAAATACTATTTGGAAAGCTACATACAGATTGAGAAGCTTATCAATTTAGAGGAGCGCTTGTTAGTTCCAAGGGAACTTTGAAAATAAAGTTCTAACAAACCCTAAATTCATAAGAGCTTTGAACAGATAACACATTTCGATAGAGTCGAACAAACAACGAGAAATGTTAATGTTACATGAAAAATCCTTGCATGCAAAATATGTACAGTCCTAGAGCATTGGTTCTTAGTTAGTTCAGTCCAAAATATGCCTCAAATTTATCCAAATAATGCTTTGCCTTTCCAAGCGTTAATACGCTCATTTAGGAATCTTGGTAATAGCAACCGAAGCTTCCTTTTCTTCGCTGTGCTCTTGAGATAGTTCAGTTCCGTAAGTTAGAGAATCAACTGTAAACCATTATCGTAAAAATATTTGTATCGGCCATAAAATGGAGCAAGCAATATTGCCGTACGTACTCTTCGCCGTGTAGTTATTTTTAACAACTACTTGATATTTCCTAAATATTTCGAATACTGTTTGTATTATTTAAAAAAATTTTAAGATCTGAAAACGTTGCGCGAATAGTGTTTGTGAGCACAAGTATGAGTTAGTTCAAGACAGTTTTCAGTTCAGTTCCCATTTCGAACATAAGTTTTCTAATTGGGTCTGTACTATACATAGCATCTCTAGGCATAAATATTGTAAGCGTGCATTTGGCATTTTCCAAACTATGCGCTGTAACCAGCAAAGCTACTGCAGCTGCTGCTAAATCTTCAGCCGCTGAGTGCCTCCAACATTTTTTAACACTACATAAAATACTTCCGCTTCGCATTGCGGCGAAAAAATAATGTTGATGTGACTGCCCCAAAGCTACTAAAGTGTGTGACGCTTGAAAAAAGGAGAGTGGAACACGGCACAGGAGCCAGAAAAATCATCAACTTACTGCTGTCGCAAAAACAATAGTGCCACAGAAGCATCATGACTGTCACAATTCAAGTGCGCATCCATGAAATGCATAAAAATCACCGAAGAAAGTAGCTAAGCATTTTTACGAGTACAAGTGCTAAGTATGCAACTGGTGAGTAAGTAATGATTGTGAACTAAACATATTTTGTGCTGGAAAAGTTCGTAAAACTTGGAGAACATTTTCAAGAAATCAAAAATAAAAAATCGAAAAAATGGTACTGAATTAAAAATGAAAGTATTGCGTAGGAGACAATCGCAGTTGGGAAGACCAAATGAAGTTTTAGTCTCTTTGGTTATTGCAGTTGTTATTGTATATCTATTTTCTGCAAATTTGGTAGTCCACCACGAGTAAGAAAATAATGGCTTCGATCATAAAAAATAGCAATAAAAACAGTTTCAGTCTCACAGGTTAAGGACTAGTGCGACAGCAGCTCTGATAGCCGTAAAGTCGCAAGTGACTACTAAGATCGGTTTGGAGACTTTAGTTGATTTAGATTTTTATTCCTTTTCGCTGTTTGCCGAAAATTGGAGATTCCTAGTTCTCTCGAAAACTCGTAACGTCGACTCATCAGTTATTGTCATCACCCATGTCTCTGCACCATATAGCAGGACAGAAATAATGAGCGACTTATAGAATTTGGTTTTTGTTCGTCGAGAAAGGACTTTATTTTTTAAATGCCTACTCAGTCCGAATTTGCACCTGCTGGCAAGAGTTATCTGAATACACAATAGTTAACAAGTTTATAAAAACTTTGAGTTTGGAACTCGTACTTACTTTTGAGTTCTACAAAGTTTAGAAGCCGAAGAGACAATTTTATTCATAAATAATTTTTCAAGAGCCCAGAAATATGCTTCACGTTCAACAGAGTTAGACAGGTTCGTAAATCCTCTTCTTAAACTATAACCTCAGTTATGAATAACTGTCTCAATGAAAGGACTCAGATGTAGCGCTTGCATTAGTTTTAAAAACTTTTAGCTCTTGCTAGAGTCATCGATTCCAAAAGATGAAAATACATATAGTGGAGTTCTACAGTGAATATGTTCGAAAGCCAAAATTTTTCCCCGCAAGGGTCCTTTGAGTTTGCGGAGTCATACGGATATAAATCGGGCAAATACGGTGGGTGCGGAAGTTCGTATTGTTTAGAGATTACACGAAAATCGAAGACGACTGCCTACAGAACATAGATTACTGACATGCCTTGACGTGTTTTATGTCGGCTTGGGCTCACCTTTGCCACGATATTCGGCTGATTGATCTCTGTTTCCAGGTCGTATGTAAGCAAAGTTTCACAGATGTTAACGCAATGCTGTTTTTCGAAAAAAAATAATGATTTTGTAACCAATCATGCTTTTACTTTTCTTACTGATCCTTCCGATATTCCAACAATTCCAGTGAGAACTCTGACTGTTAATCTGCGATTCTCATGATAAAAAGGATGTCGCGACTACAAAATTTATGATTGTTGACAAGCGCTTCCTGAAAAAGCTGGAGGAAGCTTTTAGCTATTGCTAATGAGGTCATGCAGTCTTTAACTAGTCAGCGAGCTGGTAGTCTGAAACTAGAGTAGATGGAAAGCTCCCGACACAAAACTCCACCACCTGCTTTTCTAATAAGTCGTCAGGTCGATAGGTTTTGTGCAAAATTTGTATGGAACTTTAAGGAAATTATAAACATATCTCAGAAGAAAAATATCACAAGAAATTTAAATATGAATCCACCGCCCAACTGTGGATAAACTCCATCAATCGCCAATACCGGCCAAATAAAAGTATAAAATATAGGTGTGTTAGCTACACAAAACCCCAGCCTTCATTACTCATACTAATATACAATTTTTCTCATTTCATATTTTGTTTTTGTAGGTTTACAACCTACGTAACAACATTTGTTCTAGTATTATGTAGTATTTTGATGCTGTTGTCAGCACTTGTTTTAGTTGATGTATGAAACTATTATGAAAGCATTCTTACGTACTAGTTTCGTATGGCACATTCTAAAAGGGAAATTTGCATGCAAAATTAAACTTTATTAAAAAGTTCTGCGAAAACACAATTAACAACGAAGTCAAAAACGCCAACAACAACAACAAAAAATACTAACATTTGTGTCACAAGAGTCAGCAGCGAGTGCATACAAATTTCAAGGAGCGCTTTTATAGAGAAACAGCACTCATACACAGATACTTGCACGTAAACAAAGCACACATGCGTAGAAAATGAAAAATAAAAACAAGAAAAAAAGGTTGTGGCAGAGGCCGGCATAGAGTAACCTGCAGCTAAAGAATCACTTTAGTTTATATGCGAGTACTTTGAAAGAACTCCATTACCGCGCAGCAGAGCACACAAGCATGGCCGCTTAAAGACAAAGGCAAAGTAGAGTAGCGGAAGTCCGAAGTTATGTAAATAGCAAGAAGTAAATATGTGAAACAAAAACGGATGAAGTGTCTCCGATAAACACATACACGAACTTTCATAAACTCCTCACTCACACTCCCACACTGATACCGTAATGCAGATGTGGACATTTGAAATTAATATTTTTCCATATTGCTGGAATTTCGCATTAAAATTTATATGAAACTTAACAGTAAGGATATGAGAAGATATTTTAGAGATATCATATTAAAGTTTGAAATGTATATTAATCTATATAATGTAATTTTGAATATACTCAGGCCAAAATCCTCAACAAAAGCAAACCATTTTCTATGAAGCGTAGAAAACTGGAAGTATTTAAGCCATTTGAAGCTCTCGACAATTCAACGGGATGATTACATAACACCCATTGGTGCTATTTTCGAATTCTCAGGAGTCTTTGGAGGTTTTTAAAAGCTGTGAGGTAACTGTTTTTATGATTCTATAATAGTGCAGGCAGGTTGCAGCCATCTCTGGCTAGAAGATTCTACAAATAAAAAAATCCATAAATATGGGACAAGTCGATCATATATAGGGTTTTGAGGAACACTTCTACATGAAATTGGATTAAGTACACTTTCGTTATACTATATAAAATTTTGAAATATAAGTCCAGAAACATAACATAGAATTTTGATTGAAAAGTTATTTCTTATAAAAGTAAAATTTTTAGAAAATGTTATATAAATTAAAAAGATTTAGATTCAGTTTTTGAAATTTAAAATTTTTAATATCTTAACACAGAAATTTTATTTCACTTTCAAAATGGTTGATCGTTGCAATGATTTGATCAGATAATATCCACCTAGAGTTGTGTTTCCAAAAGCATTCAGAAAAGTTTAAAAAATTTCAAAGCTTTCTAAAAGCTCTTAGAGCTAGCCAAAAGCTCTTTGAAGATGAGCCAGGCAGAAAAATGTGGTTGTGAAGAGCACGAAATGTTGGCTAACGTGAGTACGAGTACAGCCCAGATTAAATTTCTTAGATATAGTTGATTAACAAAACGACACTCATCTCTGCAAAACTCAAACTGCTATGGAGGAAACTGTACTCAATATTTTTCTCATCAGCTCCGTCAAACGTCAGGCAAGATTTATAGCAAAGCAGGGGATTTCATCCTGTGTGCCTTCTTCAATAAAATGCGGGAAAATGTAATAGGTGCCGCTTATCTGAAAGTATCATGCTTCTGGTTTGAGAAGTTGGTATTAAGATCGTTGGTCTTAACAACGGAGCCATCAGCGCAGCCTTTTCCAAACGGGGACAAAGAAGTGGAAGAGGTTGGTCTTGTCGTGAATGAGTGCACGACAAAGTTGGAGGAATCACACAAAGATTCTTCGCGTAAGAGGTACTACGTCACTTTTGGCAGCCATAAATTTGAAAAAGTTTAGAATTTTGAATACATATCTGGGAACCATCATAAATACAACCAATAATCTAAGGGAAAGACAGAATTACTCTTGCTAGTTGGTTCTACTTTGAAATCATTAGGCTCTCCTAGAATCACGATGAAAAATCACTTAGAGCATTTCTGAGAACTGTTCTTCGCAAGTTCTTTCGAGCCGTCCGCGTGAGCGATGAATATCGAAGAAGATGGGAATACGAACTGTATATTTCTACGCGATATGAATATAGTTAAGCGCATAAAAATCCTATGAAAGCGCTGGTTAGGCCATGTTGTCCAGATGGAAGATAAAGTCCCTTTGATTTGCGACAGCCAATGAAAAGACCAAGTCAGGACAAGAAGGCTTAGAACACCGGTCCATTGTGATACATAAGTCTTCTATCTAATAGATCATAAGGTACTTGTAAATTGTCAAAGCGCTTTGAGCCTATCACAAATTTGTTAATGTGGTTACTGTCAGTTTTGGCTATGTCTCCTGGTATTGCTATCTTGCAAGGACTGGACAATAAAGTGCCTGTATGTTTCCATCCTCCTCTACACAACTTTGGCAACTAGCGTTCGTAAAGATTTTTTGTCTCACCGCATGATTGCTTATTGGACAACCGATATGAAGGCTAAGTGAACTTCTCTTCTCAGTATTTGATCTAAATAAAGCCGCTATGTACTTTACCTTATAAACAGCTTTCTAAAAAATTCAGATAGGAATACAAAAGTGTAAAATCGTCATTAAACGCTTGAAAAGTACAAATAGCCGTTGAAAAATTATTGTGACAAGAATGATAGAATACAAGATTACGACAACCGCCATTATGATACGTCATAGTTGCGTGTTGAGAAGAACAAGAGTGAAAAACTGTCAAATGGCCTGCAAATTGTAAACAGAAAAGTGAACACTTTTGTAAATTCGCAAAATATTATTAATTATTTCGATTTTAATGAAAAGTTTTAGTGAAGCGATTGAGTATTGTTGAGTGAAAAGATTTGAATCATTTATAAAGAAATATATCGGCCTATAAATAATAAAATTGTCTATTAAGTTGTGATTCAAATGTAGAAGACGTTTCTTGTGTTGTATATAAATATATACATATATTATAAGTTCAGATGTATCAGATGTATGAAATTATGATAAAAGAATCGGGAAATTATATTGAAGATATATTTGTAACATATTTTTAACCTATCGTCAACTAATTCCAAATAAAGTGAATGATTAAATCAATTGTGTTTATGATATTTCAGTCTTTCTTTTATTGTACATAAACAGATATTTATATTAGTAATAATTCTAATATAAATATGAAAATAAATTAACTTAATCTATAAAACAAAAACTATTAAAAAATTAATATATTTATGCTTAGAAATTTAAATAAATACAACAGTACACTATTACTGGTTTTCTTCATTTGAACAATTTTCACAAATGCTACTCTATTTATTGTGGATGTGCCTAAAACTACTTATGTATATCTTTTCTCGCAACAATATTCTAAACATTCCACTGAAATTTTTCCTGCAAAGACGAATGAATTAATATTATTTTGGGAATTTCCAAAAGTGTTTACTTTTCTGTTTACTATTTGTATGCATTTCTATGCTTGTTCTTCTCTAGGCAGAAGTGTGACGTCACGAAATTGTTGCACAATGTATTTGTTTTTGTAAGAATTGTCAAGAGCTAAACCGAAAAAAACTAACGGTAAACTAGTGTCGTAATCTTGTATTCTATGATTCTTGTTATTGTGAATACAAATAGATTTTGCTTGAAAGTATGCCACAAATCACTGAATTGTAGAATTTGAATCGATAAAAGAGAATGTACACATTTCAGAATAATATTATTGTAAAAAGGCGATACTACTTATTTTCAAAATTATTACAAATTCATATATTTTTAGAGCGCAATGAAGATTTCGGCATATTTCCGCTTAAACAGAAGGGCAAATAATTACAATCAGCGTAGCAGAGCGTAGCCAATTGAATTACTCACTCCGAAAATCGTAGCATACTTTGTGGCGCGTGAAGCTGTTTTAACGCATTCCACACACAACATGCTGCAACAGCAACCCCACACATACATTTTATCCCTGCGAGCCATATTTAATGCAGCATAATATGCTTTACATTAACACCCACATGCGAACATATAACGCGCGCGCGCAACGAATTACTTACATTTATTATTTAATTACAGCGCAATGCAACAGCCACACTTTGTTGCAGCGACGGTGCGCTGCGCAACTCAAGTGTGCCACAAACATATTACATAAGTACGAGCAGAGCATTATATGTGGCACAGTCGATGTGGCATACCGCTGTTGTTGCCAAATACGTTTTTCAGTTATGTTGACGCCGTTATGCGCCCGTTCATGTCTGTGTTTTGTTTTGCAAGCAACAGCGCGTTATATCTAAGCGCAGGCATGCGGAAAAATGATTAAATTATGGCAAAAATTTCGCTAAAATTAGGAAATTTGCAGTCAAAATGTGTATTAGGTGAAATAAAATAAAAAACAAAGTTAAAATTTATAAAAAGTAGAAAACAATTGATTAGATAAGCACGTTAAAATTTTTACTCACGCGGTTTAATTTTATTCGAACACAATTTTAGGTAATTTTGTTATTAATTTTGGAATATGAACCTCGAAGAAAAAAATACGTTAAATTCGTCTCCACCGAAGCTAGGGTCTTATAGCAAGCATTCCGATCGTTCGGTTTATATGTATGGTAGCTTCATGCTATAGTAGTCCAATATCAGCGATTCCGATTAATGAGCATTGTGGAGGTTTGTTTCGTTAGTGTTTGGCATCAATTCCGCCCCAGAAATATTTCAGCGGGTTTTCGAGGAGCTACTCTCGACGAAATATTCTGGCAACTTTTCTCGTGTACAGCTGTGCTTTCGTGCTTGGAAATTTGTTTAAGTTATAAAATATTAAAAACTTTGTGGAAATTATCCGAATTGAGTAATCTGTTAAGATAAGTATCACTTTTATATTGTTCTTTTAAAGAAATTAAATTTACTTTAATTGTGAGTTGACTAAATTTAATTTATTCCGCCGAGTCATTTTCCACTTGTTGTTGTACTACATTTTAAAAAGTGCAATTGTTAGTGTTAATTTATATTGCTTATTTAAATTTCTTTCTTGTTTTGTTCGTTTCCATCTTTGTCCAAAGCTGTTCGCGAACTATTTTTACATTTTTTGTTTTTGCTCTTTTTCCTTTTATTATTTAACATTTTTTATATTTTTATTGAATACTGTGTTTTTTTTTTTTTGTTAATTATGACTTGTAACTTTAGGAAGTGCTCTGTGAAAGGCGAGTCGGAACACTTTGTTTCTTGCTGGCTTTGTGATGGGCTTGCCCATCTTAAATGTGCTGGACTGACAGGTAGGATATTGGATTCTATTTTCGACAGTAAGAGCTTGCGCTTGTCTTGCTTAAAATGCAGACCAACAGAACTAGAATTATTTATAGTTTTTAAGCAGGCGCGCAATGGTTTCAAGGAGGTTGGTCGAGAGCTTGAAACCCTTACTGAAAAATTTAGGCATTATGAAACGCTGTGTCAATCATTTCAATGCCCCAATGCGGGAAGAGAATCCAAAACCTTTATCTAAACGTAAACGTCCGTCTGATGAAGATACCACCGTATCTTCCTTAAAGAGAATGTTTCCACCCACTATTGACCTCATAAATCTTGCATCCCCTTGTCCTCAAGGAGAGAAGGTTCGTCTGCTCAAGACACAGAGAAATCTGTTTCTGAACACGGTAAGCGGAAAACTTCGAAAGATCCGCCACCAAATACCTCCAAGTCGGCTAACAAAAACTTCAGCCCCCTGTAGTTATCTCTAAAATTCCAAGAAATCCCGTGATTACAAAAAACTAATCAACAATAATTCGCTGAATAATTATTATCAAAATGTTAGAGGTCTTGCTGATCTGTATTTAAATAGCACTCATTACAACTTTAAAATTAATGCTTTCACAGAAACTTGGCTAAACACATTTTTGATAATGAAATATTCAACAGCAAATTCGAAATCTTTAGATTTGGCCGGCTGAACAGAAAAGGAGGTGGTGTCTTGTTGGCTGTTCATTCTTCAATTCCATCTGAAGAAGTCGATGTTCCGCATGCAGACTTCATAGAATTTAAGTGCATTCGTATTTGCGCTAATAGTGGCCATATCTTCCTAACTTTATCTTATATACGGCCTCACTCGGACATATTTGTATATATGCAGCATGCTTCATTAATAAATGATGTTTTCTCGATAGCTAATAATACTGATTCCATGATTGTTTTGGGAGATTTCAATTTACCGTGCGTATCATGGAACTCTAGTGATGATTATATAATTCCTATCAGTACTCGCTTATGTTTTAACGAGTTCTTAGATGAAATGTCGGAGTTGGGTCTTAACCAAATTAATTTAATTTCAAACGAGTTTGGTAAGATCTTAGATCTAGTTTATGTTGATAACACTTCAATGTTCTCCGTTGTCCGATGTGATCCTTTGGTTCGGCCAGAGTACCCGTTTCATCCTGCTTTGAAAATTAACATCGAAATCATAGCTAACTTTGCTAGTAATAATACACAAGACCTTTATTTTCGGTTCAATTTTGCTAAAGCTAATATTAAGAAGATTAATAACGAACTTTCTAAAGTAACTTGGCCGGACTACAGTGGCAATATTGAATTTAGTGCTTCCCACTTTAATGAAACTATTTTAAACTTGTTCGAAAAATATGTTCCGAAAAATGTTGTTACTCAATAAATAAGTTCTAATTTATGATTTTCGAAAGAATTATGTAAATTAAAAAATAGAAAATCTCGTGCTTTTAAACTTAAAAAAAAAAAACTGGTTTAGTTGCTGACTATTCAAAATATTCTAAATTGCGTCGACAATTTGCTGAACTTAACAAAATATGTTATAATAATTATATAAATAAAGTAAAAAATAATATTATACGTAATCCAAAATTATTCTATAGTTTCGTCAACTCCGAACGCAGAATTTCTAATTTTCCGTCCGCTATGAAATATAACTCTAGTATGTCTAGTGAAAATCACACCATTTCTAATATGTTCGCTGAATTCTTTAAGTCCAATTACTCCCTAAAATCTCCAAAAAATGTTCCGCTTCAGCATAAGTTATGTCCGATTTCTGTCACTAATGCACCTACCATTTCGGAAGCAGACGTCTTATATCAGTTAAATATGTTAGAACAATCATACAATTATGGCCCAAATAGGATTCTCTCGTACTTTTTTAAGAAATGTGCCAAGTATATAAGTTAGCACCCCATACATTCAAAAGTATCATATGATGCATTAATATCATATGATACAAAGTAAAATAATATGACACCACTAAATCGCTGAGACTGCGACATGTGTAGTGGCAACCTGTGGGAAGCGCAATGTCAGCGAAGTGCCAACCTGTGGGAAGCGCAGCCTCAGCAAAGTAAGTATAATAAATTGTAAACTTTAGTTCTTAAGTGAAATTGAATAAAGGAGCATAGCTCCAAGATAATATTTCTTTAACAAAAACAACTAAACGTTTTTTAACTGGCGCCCGAGCAGAGACCCGCGCGCGAAGTAGTGAAAGCCTGAAAATCAAAAAGTAAGGCAACGCGAGTGGCGAACGGTATACATCGTGGAAAAAAAGTAATGGAAAAAAAAGCCTGAAAAAAATAAAAAGTAAGGCTACGTTAAAAGTGAAAAAAAAAACAAATAATAATACTGTGCTAACGAGCGGCTACTACGCCCAACGGGGGATTTTAAAAAAAGCGTCGAGGGACCCCAGTACCAGTTGGAAAAAGGACAACGCCGGAACGCAGAAGGATACCTCATGAGAAGCTGGACACCTTTAATGTAAGCTTATAAAAAATACTAAGATTATTATAAAGAATATTGTCACTGTAAAGAGTACAGAATTAAACTATTAAATTGTTCAACCCAAATAGAGAGATATTCAAAATAAAAAAGAGAGGTCTTAAACTTAAAGAAAATAAATTTAATTTAAAGGAATTTAATTACTAGAAGAAAAAAAAAGAGGGCGAAAAACAGTCTTCAATTAAATCAAGCTTTTACAAAAAATTCTAAAATTGTTAAGGAAAGTGCTAGTGCAAAGAAAGGAAATTTAATTATAATTTAATTGTTCGACATAGAAATAAAAAGATTACAATGCCAGACACAGCCGAAGAACTAATTGAGCAGCTAAATCAAATGAGGCTAGATTATGGGCAAACCACCCATCCTCCAAATCCTTCCACCCATCTTTAAACCCTCTCACCCCTAACCCAACTCTTATAACAACAATAGTTCGAGAAGTACTCGAACGAATGAGTACGCAAACCTTAACAGACTTTACAGAACCCGACCATAACGTGACACTAAACGCGAACAACATAAATGAACTAGATAAGATTCCGGACATGGTGACATGCCTTAGGTAATTCTCAGGACGACCAGGAGAATTTAACTCCTGGAGGAAGAGCGTAGACAGGATTTTTAAAGCCTATGAGGGAGTTAAGAATTCCCCTAAATATTTTGCAATACTCCATACAATCAGGCACAAAATAATTGGCGATGCCGACACCGCATTAGAATTATATAATACTCCACTCGATTGGAGCCAAATCCGGAAGTGCCTAATGATGCATTATTCGTATAAAAGGGACATAGGTGCCCTCGAATACCAGATGACCACTCTGGTCCAACGCTATGACGACATTCCGACCTTCCACCAAAAGGTCTACCAACACCTTTCACTGATATTGGACAAAATTTCATGTCTCGAACTAAGCGACGAGTCCATACGGGCTATGACTAACTCAAATAGGGACAAAACTCTTGACACATTTATCAGAGGGCTAAACGGTGATTTACCTCGTCTTCTCAGCATGAGAGAACCGACATCCTTGCCACAAGCATTGCATTTATGTCGAAAACTTGAAACATGACATATAGAATAAACCACGCGAACAATACACACAAACCCAATATTCAACCACCACCACGACCTCCTCGAAATAACAATTTTAATAATTCCAATGACAACTTTAATAATTTCAATAACAGCAGACCTTTTTACCCGGAATTAACGTATTCCCATTCCCCCAGACGAAATTTCGAGCAACAGGCATTCGGTCGTCAATCAAATCGATATCCCCAACACTCTCCCAACTATACAAGAAATAACCAAGGATTCATGCCGAGGTTCAACAATTACTCGAACAACCCCCATATTACCAGAGAAAATACCTCCTTCAATAACAGACCGAATTTACCACCTAAACCACCGACCCCAATGGAAGTAAACCAATCAATACGATCAAGACAAATTAATTATCAGAATAGGCCTAATACATTCCAGGACAATCGGCCACCGAAACGTCCGATTTCCGCACAACTGACTCACCCTCCAAGTAAAATGCAAAGAAATTTTTTTACTAACGCGGTAGAATTAGACCCCAACGGGATATACGATGACAATTCCTACGATAGCAATTACGACAATGCAGGAAAAAATGAGCCTGATACTATTAATTTTTTAGCGGTCTTCGCTGCCTTATTACGAATTTAGAACAAGGCGCGGAGACACAATAGATTTTCTTATCGATACCGGATCCAATAAGAATTACATCCAATCCACTAGAATTAGGAATCCAATTCTGAATGAAAAGCCCTTTACGGTAAAATCAGTTGCCGAAACAATTAAAATTACTCACCATACCTTCGTTGACATTTTCGGACCAACAGTTTTTTATATTACCAACTCTAGGGTCGTTCCACGGCATAATAGACAACGACACACTAAAAGAATTAAAAGCAATTATTCATACCGACAAAAATTTGATGACAATTTATCAAAGTATAAATATAACGTTAAAGCAACGAATATCCCACGAGGTGAATAATGTGGCAATCAATACCACATCTGTCATTACAACAACAACACAAAATTCATAACATTATCGATAAATGTCCAAACCTTTTTTCCGATCCTGATGAAAAACTTACCTACACCACCCTCGTTAAAGGTGAAATCCGGACAACAACCGAAACCCCCGTCTACTCCAAGGCATACCCGTATCCCATGGCATTAAAATACGAAATTGAACGACAAATTGAAGAACTCTTAGATAACGGAATAATAAGGAGATCGAAATCTCCGTATAACTCCCCAATTTGGATAGTTAATAAAAAGTCAGATGCCTCCGGCGAAAAAAAGTTTCGAATGGTCGTAGATTATCGTAAACTAAATTCAGTTACGATTCCCTATAAATACCCTATACCAGAGATTAACGAAGTCCTTGCAAATCTGGAGACAATAAACTATTTACTGTTATTGACTTAAAAAGTGGGTTCCACCAGATTCCACTTCGCGAGTCAGATATTGAAAAAACACAATTTTCCGTAAACAACGGAAAATATGAATTCCTCCGCTTACCTTTCGGTTTAAAAAATGCTCCAGCCACATTCCAAAGAGCACTAGACGATATCCTCCGTCAACATATAGAAGTAAGATGCTATATTTACATCGATGATGTAATAATATTTGGCAAAAACGAAGATGAACATTTTGAAAACATAGAATTAGTATTTCAAACCCTAGAAAATGTTAACATGAAAATCCAATTAGATAAATGTACATTTGCCAAAGAAGAGGTAGAATTTTTAGGATATGTAATCAGTTCAAATGGGACAAAAACCAACCCTGAAAAAGGAGAAGCAGTAGCCAAATTTCCAGTTCCACAAACTCTCAAAGAATTAAGATCCTTCCTAGGTATGTCAGGTTATTACCGACGATTTATCCAGGATTACGCAAAAGTAGCTAAACCATTAACAGCACTGTTAAGAGGAGACGCCGGTCATGTCTCCAAACGGAACTCGAAAAAGATAGAAATAGAATTGGACAACGAGGCTTTAGAAGCATTTAATAAAATAAAAAATATTTTAGTATTCAAGGATATAGTTTTTATTTTGAACTAACGACCGATGCCTCGTATTTCGCATTAGGTGCCGTCCTTTCGCAAGACGGTAGACATATCGAGAACTCTAAGTAAGGCCGAAGAACATTATGCCACCAATGAGAAGGAAATGCTTGGTATAATATGGTCACTTAATTCACTTAGAAATTACCTTTACGGTTCAAAAAAAGTTAAAATTATCACCGATCATCAACCTCTTATCTATGCCTTAAGCCATAAGAATACTAATAGCAAAATGAAGCGATGGAAAGCCATTTTAGACGAATATAACTGTGAACTAACTTACAAACCTGGTAAAACAAATGTAGTTGCAGACGCGCTTTCAAGGATACCAATACAAATAAATTCACTCACACCTACGATTCATAGCGATGAAAGCTCAAGCCGTAATTTAATCTCTTGTACAGAAAATCCAATCAATGTTTTCAAAAATCAAATCTTTTTCAAAATTGACGAAATATCTTCATATCAATTTAAAATAATTTTTCTAACAGTGCATACAGAGCCAGAGTACAACGAACAGTCATTGATTTCATACATGAAACGATACCTTAACCCATCCGTTATAAATAGAATTCATACTGAAGAAAGGATAATGGGTATGATGCAAAATATCTATCCTATTCATTTTAGTAGCATTAAAAGCCGATATACCCAAAAACTAGTTGAAGATATTAGTGACAAACAAGAGCAAGAGAACGTCATATTAAAAGAACATTTAAGAGTACATATGTAGGAATGCAACAGAAAATAAAACACAAATTCTCGAAACAAAATATTTTCCCGGTATGTTAAATAAAATAAAACGAATAATAGCCAACTGCACCGTTTGTAAAGAAAATAAGTACGAGAGACATCCCAATCAACCGATAATTGCAGAAACTCCATTACCAACATTTCCGGGACACACAGTTCATATCGATATATTTTTAACAGAAGGAAAAATAGTAATGACAGGTTTAGACAAATTTACAAAATACGCAGTAACAAAAAGCCTAAATAGCAGAGCAATAGATGACGTCAGGAAACCTTTGAGAGATATTATATTTTTCTTCGGAGCACCAAAATTAATAGTTATCGACAATGAGCCATCCTTAAATTCAGCATCTTTAAAATTTATGATGAAAGACGAGCTAGGAATAGAAGTTTACACTACTCCTCCATACAAAAGCCAAGCTAACGGACAAGTGGAAAGGTTCCACTCTACATTAATTGAAATAATGCGCTGCATAAAAGAAAACGGTGGACACAGAAATTTTGAAGAACTTTTAGAAAGAGCAGTATCCGAGTACAATCACTCAGTCCATTCCACTACATTTAAAAGACTAGTAGACCTATTTTTTCATAGGAATGTTACATTTACCCCTGAAGACATAGAAAGAACTAGACAAAGCAACTTAGAAAAATTAGCTGAAAACAAAGAAAGGAAATCGAATACCACAACAAAAATAAGAAAGAAATAAAATCATATCTACCAGGACAAATAATATTCGTTAAGAAAAATAGGAGATTAGGAACTAAGTTAAGTAAACCCTACATTAAGGAAATAGTTAAGGAAGATAGAAATAATACCGTGTTAACTGAAAAAGGACAAATAATTCACAAAGGTAGAATACGCAACTAAATATGTACTGACATTTTTTTTCCAGAATATTACTACAGCTATGCCTGGCGGAAATAAATAATGTCTTATAAAATAACAATAGGCAGGTACTAATTAACAAACTTGCGATGGGCAAAATTAGCGAGATAACAAATATTACAAATAATATAATTAAAACCTTAGATATTAGAATAGAAAATTATTGTAAAAAATACAATTCCCTACAAATATGCCTAAGCAATAATGTAATAGATTTAAGTAATAATACTTGTATAAATAATCTTTTAAAAAGTCGTTTGCCAAACTACACGGAGGTCAACAACCAACATATTCCAACCATAGAGGAAATGGGACCAGTAATAATATTTCTAAATAAATACAACGGAGCAATTTCAATAAACAACGAACCTACATTTTTAAACGGGACCTTCACAATTTTGTATACCAACATAACAATTGTTATCAATGGAAAAACGTTCTATAACGAAGAAAGAACAGCAAGTAAACCACTATCACTCTCGCTGGAGATGCTGAAACAGCTTAACTTCAACAATACAAAAGAAGTAAGTCTGTTAGAAGCAGCAAACAGAGTAAAAAATGGAACCAGCATCACGCTAATCATCCTTTTAATATTCATTGCCCTAATTTTCGGGAAGAAACTTCTGATCAAACAAAAAGAAGATGAACCCAACAAACTCTCACAAGCGGCAATAGAAGGACACAACCAAATTTTTAATACACCTAAAGATTCAAACGAGGACGTTTGAATTTCAAAGGGGGGCCTAGTTAGCACCCTATACATTCAAAAGTATCATATGATGCATTAATATCATATGATACAAAGTGAAATAATATGACACCACTAAATCGCTGAGACTGCGACACATGTAGTGGCAACCTGTGGGAAGCGCAACGTCAGCGAAGTGCCAACCTGTGGGAAGCGCAGCGTCAGCAAAGTAACGGGTGATTTTTTAAGGGCTTGATAACTTTTTAAAAAAAAAAAACGCAAAAAATTTGCAAAATCTCATCGGTTCTTTATTTGAAACGTTAGATTGGTTCATGACATTTACTTTTTGAAGATAATTTCATTTAAATGTTGACCGCGGCTGCGTCTTAGGTGGTCCATTCGGAAAGTCCAATTTTGGGCAACTTTTTCGAGCATTTCGGCCGGAATAGCCCGAATTTCTTCGGAAATGTTGTCTTCCAAAGCTGGAATAGTTGCTGGCTTATTTCTGTAGACTTTAGACTTGACGTAGCCCCACAAAAAATAGTCTAAAGGCGTTAAATCGCATGATCTTGGTGGCCAACTTACGGGTCCATTTCTTGAGATGAATTGTTGTCCGAAGTTTTCCCTCAAAATGGCCATAGAATCGCGAGCTGTGTGGCATGTAGCGCCATCTTGTTGAAACCACATGTCAACCAAGTTCAGTTCTTCCATTTTTGGCAACAAAAAGTTTGTTAGCATCGAACGATAGCGATCGCCATTCACCGTAACGTTGCGTCCAACAGCATCTTTTAAAAAATACGGTCCAATGATTCCACCAGCGTACAAACCACACCAAACAGTGCATTTTTCGGGATGCATGGGCAGTTCTTGAACGGCTTCTGGTTGCTCTTCACCCCAAATGCGGCAATTTTGCTTATTTACGTAGCCATTCAACCAGAAATGAGCCTCATCGCTCATCGGACACGGACGCGAAACACATTTCGAACCGAACACTGATTTTGGTAATAAAATTCAATGATTTGCAAGCGTTGCTCGTTAGTAAGTCTATTCATGATGAAATGTCAAAGCATACTGAGCATCTTTCTCTTTGACACCATGTCTGCCATCCCACGTGATCTGTCAAATACTACTGCATGAAAATCCTAACCTCAAAAAAATCACCCGTTAAGTATGTATAATAAATTGTAAACTTTAGTTCTTAAGTGGAATTCAATAAAGGAACATAGCTCTAAGATAATATTTTTTTAACAAAACAACAAAACGTTTTCTAACTTATATACCAACCCCTAACAAAACTATTTAATTCATCTCTTATGCAGGGCTTATTTCCATCCACATAAAAAAAGTCATTTATAATTCCTTTGCATAAGAGTGGATTTAGGTCATCTATTGAAAACTATAGGGAAATAGCAAAGTTGTCTGCAATACCTAAACTTTTTGAAGCAATTATAACAGACGACATAACCTTCCGGATCTCTCCACTAATTTCTTGTTCTCAGCACGGTTTTCGTAAAGGGAAATCTACAATAACTAATTTGCTTGAATTTGTATCACTTGTATCAACGGGCTTTAGGGAGAATAAGAATACTGAGTCATATACACAAATTTTAGTAAAGCTTTTGATAAAGTAAACCATTCAATTCTTTTGCATAAACTTGATCTTCTTGGTTTTCAACCAATATTTCTAAAATGGGTTGCTTCTTATCTTGGTAATAGAATTCAACAAGACATATTTATTTTTCTGACATAATCATCTTGGTCCAATTCTGTTCTTGTTATTTATTGATGACATATCATCTGTTGTTAAGTTTTCAAAAGTTTTATTATATGCTGACGATGTAAAACTTTTTAAATTGTATACTACAAACAGCGAAAGATGTCAGTTGCAAACAGACTTAAACAACCCAGTTTCTTGGTGTGATAGAAATGACATGCCATTGAACCTTAAAAAATGTAAAATAATGTGCTTTTCACGTAGATCTGTAGACCCTACTTCATACGCAATACAAAACTTTAGGTTGGAACAAGTATGCAGTTTTGTTGATCTGGGTGTAACTATGGACCCCAAACTCAATTTTAATCTTCACGCATCTTCCATGGTTTTTAAAGCTAAAGGCGCTCTTAGTTACAAAAATTCTTTTTACATCTCTGGTGAGGCCTTTATTAGAGTATGCTTCTGTGGTTTGGAACCCTTGTTACTAAGTCGATTCAGATAAGTTAGAGTCCGTTCAAAAACAATTTTTACTTTTTGCCTTATATCATTTGCATTGGGATTCCAGTTTAAATCTTCCCCCTTACTCTAACCGCTTAAAACTTATAAATCTCGCGACACTCGCTAGTCGTAGGGAGATACTTGGTATAATATTTCTTGTAAAACTCATGAATGAGTCAGTCTTTAGCCCACCTCTCTTATCTGATATTAATTTTAACATTCCCGTTCGCTCTATCAGACAGTTTAGACCCTTACTTTTAAAATTTTCTAGAGCAAATTCTGAGTTAAACGAACCATTCCGCCGTATATGTCATGATTTCAATTCTCATTCCAGCACATTTGATTAAGCAGACCCACTCTTTACCATTGAAAAAATTATATTATCTACTCTTACCAAGTAACATTTAAAAATTATAAACTTTAATTTAATTCTTAATTTTGGCTGTTGAAATTTTTGTTTATGTAGCCGAGCAGCTTAAGATCGCAACGCTTAAAGCTCTCTTGCCTTTTATGACTCGGCTAATTCCGCTCGTTCGCGGATTGCGCCTCTCGCGTCGGATGGGCGGGGGGAAGGTAATCGTTGGGTATTATTATTATTATTATATTATCGTATATGTGAAATCGGAAAAAGATCATGACTCAGCCATTGAAAATGTCCTTAAGGTTTTGAAGAACAGCAATGTTTTACTCAATGATGAAAAATGTGTTTGGGGGGCAAGAAAGCTTAAATTTTTGGGTCACGTATTATCGGATGTAGGTATATTTCCGGACCCGGACAAAATTAAAACAATTTTGGAGTTTAGGGCACCGCAAACAAAAGAAGAAACAAGAAGCTTTCTGGGCCTCATCATGTACATCGGAAAATTTATACCGGATATGGCTGATACGACAGAGCCGCTGAGAAAGCTACTTAAGTTAGATGCAAAATTTATATGGGGCCCCACAAAAAAAAAACGCTTTTGCAAAACTGAAATATCTTTTATCAAACATACCCACCTTATCATTTTTTGATCCCTCAAATAATACAAGGGTCATTGCGGATGCGAGTCCTGTGGCTTTGGGTGCAGTCCTTATACAGTTCAATTCTAACAATGAACCGAATATTGTTTCTTTTGCCAGTAAAAGTCTTTCGGAGGTAGAAAAAAGATATTCTCAGACAGAAAAAGAAAGTTTGGCGCTTGCATGGGCTGTCGAGATGTTCTATTACTATTTATGTGGAGAAAATACACTGTTTTACTTATTTATTATATATTTCATTCAAGTTTTATTAAGTTCACTTTATTAACATTTGTTTTATTATGTTAAATACACAGTTTTTAACTTAGAACACTAATGTACGGTCTGTCGGCGTCGCTTGCTTCTTTTCTACTGTACTTTCCTTTTTGCTTTTTAGCGTCACTATGGTTGCCATGCGTTCTTTAGTTGTCAGGGTTGTCATGTGATATAATTCCTACAACTCGGCCATACCTGACAACCTATTCGCCCCGAATGGTGTCACCTTTTTTTTCATATACTCAGCAGTAGTCGAGGTCACCCTCGGTCCCTCACTTTCCCCCACTTTCTCGACATTGTACCTACCATGCTTTAATTGTGTTACCACCTTGTATGGTCCCAAATACTTCGGACGTAGTTTCATACCTGCCCCAAATTGTGTACGTTTGATAGCCACTAAATCATTTATATTATATTGCATTTCCTGTTTACGTTTCTTATTAAAGCTTTTCCTATTTTCTTCTTGGATCTTTTGTATATTGCATTTCGCAATTTCCCGTAATTCTTCTCGCTGCTGATGAAGATCATCAATGACCTCTCTTTCCAATATCTCATTCAGTTTTAAGTCTTCTCTAATACGCATTTCGCACCCTGTTAAAAGCTTAAATGGGGAGAACCCTGTACTGCGGCTTGGCGAATTATTTATAAATTGCTGCACCTGTCCCGCATACTTATACCATTGTGTTGGGTTTGGATGTGAGAGCTTGGCTAACATAGTAATTATGATACGGTTGATTCTTTCCACTTGCCCATTTCCCCTGGGCACCCCTGTGGTTATCTGCAGATGCTGAATATGATTACTTTCACAATAAGACCTGAAAGTCTGGGAAGTGAAAGCAGATCCCCTATCGGAAATAATTCTACGCGGATTTCCAAATATGTAAGATTGTTTCGTTAACCGGTCCACAACTGCTTCTGCACCTGTATCTTTGGTTGGGTATAGCCAACAAAACTTAGAGAAGCCGTCAACAATAACTAACACGTGCTTATACTGTTTTGCTGTCGTTGTCATTGGACCTACATGGTCAATATGATAAGTACCGAGTGGATATTCTTCCTTGTCGATTGGAGATAAAAACCCTTCTTGTTTACCATTTTTCGCGTTCATAATCAAACATTCGATGCAACTATTCACCAATTTAGCAACTTTCGCCTCCAGTCCTGGAATAAAATAAGTTTTCCCTACACAATCGCATGTTTTCTTTTTCGAAAAGTGCCCTTGGCGGTGCATTCTAAGTATAATCTCATCTTCTAACTGCTTTGGAACCACTACTAGCTCCTTTGTCATATCTTTGCAGAGAATATCATGTCGGATGTAAAAGTCTTCGTAGGCCTCACTCTCTAGTATTTTACGAATTGCCCTTGTGTACTCGTCATTTAACTGTGCTTCTTTCAATCTGTGACGTAAGGAATCATCTATTAGCATACAGACTGATCGACTTAGCGCGTCGACATGGCGCATTTTTGACCCTGATCGATGTTCTATTTTATAGTTGAATTCCTGAAGGAACATCGCCCATCTAGCAATACGAGGTGGTACATCTTTCTTTTTTAACGTCATCGCAAAAGCATTACAGTCCGTAATTATTTTAAATTCAATCCCTAATACATAGACCCTCCACTTCTTTAATGCCTCAATAATTGCTAGCACTTCCAATTCATAGGAATGATAATTTTCTTCAGCTGAGTTCGTCTTTCGGCTCATATATTGCACTGGGTGATACTCATTATCTTCAGAACTTTTCTGCAATAAAACAGCGCCATAACCAAACTTCGACGCATCTGTATGAATTTCCGTGCTAGCCCTTGGATTATATATATTTAAAACTGGTGAACGTGTCAATGCTCTCTTCAAATTTTCAAATGCCATCGCTTGCTCATCGTACCATTTGAAATCTTCATTTTTACGCAACATATCGGATAAGGGTTTGGCCAGTAAAGCATAGTCTCTGATAAACCTTCGGAAATAGGACGTTAAGCCCAGAAATTGTTGCACCGATTTCTTATCTTTGGGTACTTTAAATGCTTCTACTGCTCGTGTTTTCTCTATCGATGGACGAATTGTATTATTTCCAATTACATAACCCAGAAAGTTCACCGTACGCTTTAGGAAGTTACATTTGTTCCATTTGATCTGCAAACCTGCTTCCGCTGCCACGTTCATACCCTTTTTAACTTTATTAGTCCGTCACCTATGTTTTCTGATGGTATGATTAAATCGTCCGTGTACGTTACCAGTATCCCCTCACTGATCAAATCTTGGAAAACAACGTTAATAAATAGACAAAACACCGCCGGCGAGTTCGAAATGCCGAACGGGACAAACTTAAATTCATACTGCCCTTTATTCGTAACAAAAGAAGTGTATTTTCGCGAGTTCTCTTCGACTGGAACATGGAAGAATCCATTTGCCAAGTCTAAGGTGGTGAACACGTTAAAACCCTGGAGCTTCTCGACCACCTCATCGATTAATGACATAGGAAAATTATCCCGTATAATTTTTTCATTTAATTTGCGATAGTCGCAACATAAACGTTTGGACCCATCTTTCTTTGACACCAATACGATCGGTGATGCATAATTCGATACACTTGGTGTTTTGATACCCGCCTCTAACCATTGTTTTATTTGTTCATTGATAAATTTCTGGTCTTGAAAGGACACTCGTCGTGGTGGCTGATGCACTGGAATGTCATCTTTTACAATAATTTTCATTTCGATAGGAGAAAATTTTAAACGTTTTGGTTCATATTGCCCAATTAACATTTCCACTTCTTCCTTACTATGTTCGTCAAGATGCGCTAAGTCATAAGTAGGCATTTCTCTGTCATTATATTTCAACTCTTCTACGTGCAAACCTATGCTAGCGAATTCCCATGGCTCTGGTTTCGTCCCTTCCATATCATTTTCGTCATTTATTTCTATGTATTTACTCTTTTGGCTTTCGTTTTTGTACTTAAAAATGTCTTTATCTTTTGTAACGATTAGATCTACTTCGCTTAAGATGGACCTTCCGATTATTGCTGGATAATTCATATCTTCTTCCCTAATTATGTGAAAAACTATGCTGACCTCAACATTATCCAATTGAGCTTTAGTCTCAAAACTACCCACAGTGACTGTTTCTGATTGACCAATACCACGTAACACCCGGATGTCGTTATTTGGTTTAACAGAAAGTGATAATTTGTTGACTGTATCAGCTCTGATAAGACATAGCTGACTTCCGGTGTCTATTAGAGCCGGGAAAATGGTGTTTCCTACCCTAATATCTTTAAATTTTAATTCAAAATCTCCTGCCGATGGCGTAAATTCTATTTCGTTGACAACATTTAGATTACTCTTATCGACTTCCGTTTTAATTTTAACGTTTGGGCAACTATACGCTTTGTGGCCCATCGTGCTACATTTATAGCACCTTTACTGTTGACTTGGACAATTCCTTGCTATATGTGATGTGTCACCGCATTTGAAACAATCACGATTCAACCCTTGGCTCTGATTATTTACTTCCACTTCTTCTTTGGGGTTCTCCTTTTTTACGCTACCAACCCTTGAACGAATCTTTTCATAAATTTTTATTTGATCTTTAAGTTCATCAATATTCTTTGCTTGGTACAGGACTGCTTTGTTAAATTTAGAATCAGGTATCTTCTTTACTGGCGTAGACACCGCTTACGCGATTATAGCCGAGTCAACAACAGCGCGCCAGTCGTTTCTTCTCTTCGCTACGTGGCGCCAATTGGATATTCCAAGCGAGGCCAGGTCCTTCTCTACTTGGTCCTTCCAACGGAGTGGAGGTCTTCCTCTTCCTCTGCTTCCCGCGGCGGGTACTGCGTCGAATACTTTCAGAGCTGGAGTGTTTTCATCCATCCGGACAACATGACCTAGCCAGCGTAGCCGCTGTCTTTTAATTCGCTGAACTATGTCAATGTCGTCGTATATCTCGTACAGCTCATCGTTCCTTCGAATGCGATATTCGCCGTGGCCAACGCGCAAAGGACCGTAAATCTTTCGCAGAACCTTTCTCTCGAAAACTCGCAACGTCAACTCATCGGTTGTTGTCATCGTCCAAGCCTCTGCACCATATAGGAGGACGGGAATTATGAGAGACTTATAGAGTTTGGTTTTTGTTTGTCGAGAGAGGACTTTGCTTCTCAATTGCCTACTTAGTCCGAAGTAGCACCTGTTGGCAAGAGTTATCCTGCGTTGGATTTCTAGGCTGACATTGTTGGTGGTGTTTACGCTGGTTCCAAGATAGACGAAATTATCTACAACTTCAAAGTTATGACTGTCAACAGTGACGTGAGTGCCAAGTCGCGAGTGCGACGACTGTTTGTTTGATGACAGGAGATATTTCGTCTTGCCCTCGTTCACTGCCAGACCCATTTCTTTTGCTTCCTTGTCCAGTCTGGAGAAAGCAGAACTAACGGCGCGGGTGTTGAGGCCGATGATATCAATATCATCGGCATACGCCAGCAGTTGTACACTCTTATAAAAGATGGTACCTTCTCTGTTAAGTTCTGCAGCTCGAACTATTTTCTCCAGAAGCAGGTTGAAAAAGTCGCACGATAGGGAATCGCCTTGTCTGAAACCTCGTTTGGTATCGAACGGCTCGGAGAGGTCCTTCCCGATTCTGACGGAGCTTTTTGTGTTGCTCAACGTCAGTTTACACAGCCGTATTAGTTTTGCGGGGATACCAAATTCAGACATCGCGGCATAAAGGCAGCTCCTTTTCGTGCTGTCGAAAGCAGCTTTGAAATCGACGAAGAGGTGGTGTGTGTCGATTCTCCTTTCACGGGTCTTTTCCAAGATTTGGCGCATCGTGAATATCTGGTCGGTTGTTGATTTACCAGGTCTAAAGCCACACTGATAAGGTCCAATCAGTTTGTTGACGGTGGGCTTTAATCTTTCACACAATACGCTCGACAGAACCTTATATGCGATATTGAGGAGGCTAATCCCACGGTAGTTGGCGCAGTTTGTGGGGTCTCCTTTTTTGTGGATTGGGCATAGCACACTTAAATTCCAGTCGTTGGGCATACTTTCGTCCGACCATATTTTGCAAAGAAGCTGATGCATGCACCTTATCAGCTCTTCGCCACCGTGTTTGAATAGCTCGGCCGGCAATCCATCGGCCCCTGCCGCTTTGTTGTTTTTCAGGCGGGCAATTGCTATTCGAACTTCTTCATGGTCGGGCAATGGAACGTCTGCTCCATCGTCATCGATTGGGGTATCGGGTTCGCTTTCTCCTGGTGTTGTGCGTTCACTGCCATTCAGCAGGCTGGAGAAGTGTTCCCTCCATAATTTAAGTATGCTCTGGGCATCGGTAACTAGATCACCTTTGGGGGTTCTACAAGAGTATGCTCCGGTCTTGAAACCTTCTGTAAGCCGCCGCATCTTTTCGTAGAATTTTCGAGCATTACCCCTGTCGGCCAGCTTATCAAGCTCTTCGTACTCACGCATTTCGGCCTCTTTCTTTTTCTGTCTACAAATGCGTCTCGCTTCCCTCTTCAACTCTCGGTATCTATCCCATCCCGCACGTGTTGTGGTCGATCGTAACGTTGCGAGGTAGGCAGCCTGTTTTCTCTCCGCTGCGACACGGCACTCCTCGTCGTACCAGCTGTTCTTCTGCACTTTCCGAAAACCAATGGTTTCGGTTGCAGCTGTACGTAAGGAGTTTGAAATGCCGTCCCACAGTTCCCTTATACCGAGTTGTTGACGAGTGCTCTCAGAGAGCAGGAGTGCAAGCCGAGTAGAAAAACGTTCGGCTGTCTGTTGTGATTGCAGCTTCTCGACGTCGAACCATCCTTGTGTTTGTTGGCGTGCGTTTTTTGCTGCACAGAGGCGGGTGCGTATTTTGGCTGCAACAATATAGTGGTCCGAGTCGATGTTAGAACCTCGGAGCGCACGCACATCTAAAACACTGGAGACGTGTCTTCCGTCTATCACAACATGATCGATCTGGTTGGTGGTTTTTCGATCTGGAGACAGCCAGGTAGCTTGATGTATCTTCTTATGCTGGAATCTAGTGCTACAGATAACCATATTTCGGGCCCCGGCGAAGTCGATCAGCCTCAGCCCATTTGGGGATGTTTCCGCGTGGAGGCTGAATTTACCGACCGTAGTGCCAAAGATACCTTCTTTGCCCACCCTGGCATTGAAGTCGCCAAGCACGATTTTGACGTCGTGGCGGGGGCATCTCTCATAAATGCGCTCCAAGCACTCATAAAAGGCATCTTTGGTCACATCGTCCTTCTCTTCCGTCGGGGCGTGGGCGCAAATCAGCGATATGTTGAAGAACCTCGCTTTGATGCGGATTGTGGCTAGACGTTCATTCTCCGGAGTGAATGATAGTACTCGGCGACGGAGTCTCTCTCCCACCACGAATCCAACACCAAACTTGCGCTCCTTTATATGGCCACTGTAGTAAATGTCACAAGGACCTACTCGTCTCTGTCCTTGTCCCGTCCATCGCATTTCTTGGACGGCGGTGATGTCAGCCTTTATCTTTACGAGGACATCTACCAGCTGGGCAGCGGCACCTTCCCAATTAAGGGACCGGACATTCCAGGTGCATGCCCTCAAATCATAGTCCTTATTTCGTTTGCCGTGGTCGTCATCAAAAGGGGGGTCTCTCATCCGAGGCTGTTTATGACTATTCATTGGGGGTGTTTTTTTACGTGGCGGGTCCCAAACCCAGCGCACAACCCTATGCAGGGGTGTTTCGCCTTCTCACTTTAGCTCGCCTTCAAACGGATGTTCTTAGGCTACCCAGAGGATACTTGGTCAAAGACCGGAAGTCGTGAGCTGCTTGAGTCATATGTAAAAGAATCGTTTCTGGCCACTCCCAAGTGAATGGCGATCAGAGAACTTTCCTCACTTGCGTGAACTTCTACACATGACCCCATCCTCTAGAATCAGGTATACCCTGAATAAAATAATCAAGTAAACTTATTTCATCTAATCCTACCTGACTTCCTATTTCCATGAGCGCATATTAAAATTCAAGATACGATTCGTTTTGCCCCTTTTGTCTATTACTCAACCGCCTATGCACTTCTGATGCCGAAATCGTCGCACCGAACTCTTTGATTAGAGAACGTTTCAACGAAACCCAATCGAGAATTCCTACTTGGCTTCGAACAAAAGATTTTGCTGCTCCTCGGAGCAATTGTTTTGCATATATAAATTTCTGAACATTCGACCAACCAACCGTTTGGGCATTTTCTTCAAAAGATTGTACCCACTGATTCACATCATGACTATCTATACCGTTAAACAAGGTTAAACTTTCCTCAATGTCTCGAAAGGAGAAATGATGGGCCGAAGGCAACTCTTCAACTCTGCTTGACACACTTTCACACCGCGATCTAGCTGTTTCAACTTCGCTATCACTTTCATCGTCGTCGTTAAGTAGGCCGTGGAATGAAAGCAATCTATCCCTTAAATCTTTCTTGCGTCCAGTTATTGGTAGCCCTACTTCCCTTAACTTATCTTTCAAAACTGGCACGGTCATGTTCAATATTATTTGTGCTTCCATTGTTATAATATAAGTTTACAAACGTTAATCACTATTTAAGCATACAATCTAAATTACAAAAAAAAATAATATTTCACAATACTTTTTAAGTATGAGTTTTCTTTGTACTACGTCTACATTAACTTACTGTGAGTTTTGTTTTTAAATGCTAAGTAATACCATATAAAATAATACTTAATTACGGAATTGCCCTTCGAATGGACAATACTTCCTTGTCTGGACTTGCATCAGCGTCTGCTCCTTTTTGTAATAAAATGCTGCTTCGTTCACAGTTGATGCTGTTCACAATTTACAATTCTCGTTCTCTCCAACTTACGTGCATTTACTCGCTGCGTTCACAGCTGACGCTATTCACGATTTACGATCCTCGTTCTCTCCAACTTATACACTTTCTACGTTCGCAGTTGATATCGGTTACAATTTACGATTATTGTTCTCTCCAACTTATACACTCGCTGCTTTCGCAGTTGATGCTGCTCACAATTTACGTCTCTCGTTCTCTCCAACTTATACACTTGCTGCGTTCGCAGTTGATGTTGCCCACAATTTACGTCTCTCGTTCTCTCCAACTTATAGACTAACTGCGTTCACAATACTCGTTGCTTTGATGAGCAACAGCGTAACGGATTTATTCGAACTTGAAAAAACAAAGTTTGCTATACATTGAGATTTGCAACTGCACAATACAATTCCCCGAACTATGTGCAAATATCAAAATTCATACATAGCTTCTTCACACCTTTCTTTGAATATAGTTCAACGGCTTCAATGTGGAATATGTGTACGAATATGCGACGCGATTGAAACCTGCAACCTTTAAGCTCAATTTCGTTCAGATTCCGGGCGAGTCCCCAATTTGTGGAGAAAATACACTGTTTTACTTATTTATTATATATTTCATTCAAGTTTTATTAAGTTCACTTTATTAACATTTGTTTTATTATGTTAAATACACAGTTTTTAACTTAGAACACTAATGTACGGTCTGTCGGCGTCGCTTGCTTCTTTTCTACTGTACCTTCCTTTTTGCTTTTTAGCGTCACTATGGTTGCCATGCGTTCTTTAGTTGTCAGGGTTGTCATGTGATATAATTCCTACATTTATACAATAAGCCTCTTGAAACCATATTTAAGCCAACTTCAAAACCACCTGCGAGAATTGAACGGTGGCTCTTGAGGCTTCAGTCGTTTCAATTTAAAGTTATATACCGCTCAGGAGAAGGAAATATTGCGGACTCTTTCTCGAGATTATGCAAATTGGAAAGAGCGAAGTCCTTTGATGACAACGTAGAGAAATCTATTTTTCACATAATTTCCAATTCAACACCAACAGCATTGACCATAAGCGAGATCTCAGAGAAGGGTTCAAGGGATAAAGAAATGACTGAAGCCATGGAGTATATTAAATGTGACAGCTAGCCATCAAATACTATCAATAGATACTTTCCATTTAGACACGACTTAACAACAGTTGGTGATATAATCGTGCGCGGCACCCGGACAGTTATACCAACAGAAGAAGGTTGAGGGCAAAAGTGTGGTGGCATTTAATTGACAGAGAAGTAGAAACCTTTGTGAAAAATTGTCGTGTCTGTTTAATGGTTTCGCGTCCAAATAATCCTGCGCCGATGCAAAGGCATGTATTTCCAAATGGCCCTTGGCAATGAATAGCTACAGACCTGTTGGGACCCCTACCGAATAACGAATATCTACTCGTTTTAATTGATTATTATTCACGCTACCAAGAAATAAAATTCTTGAGGAAAATTACCTCTGATGAAATAATTAACGCATTACAAGCAATTTTTTGTCGCTTAGGATTACCTAAATCATTAAGAACAGATAATGGAAGGCAATTTATTAGCACAGAGTTTAGAAAATATTGCAAAGATAACAACATCACCCTAATCATATATATATATATGATATAAGATATATCTGATGATATTTTGGACTCGGCAGCGCGAGACTTGGATATGATAAATAAACAAAAAGGGAAAAGGAAGGGGGATACGACCCGCAGAGCAAAACCATCTGATATAAAACCGGGAGACAAAGTATTACTTCGCAACGTTGTGACCTCACATAAACTTACGCCCACGTTTGATTCCACTGAATACGAAGTCGTAGAGTGTTGTGAAAATGAAGTGATAGTAGCGGCTGACGGAAAACGCGTTCGTAGGAATATAAGCCACGTTAAGAAGGTGCCACTTCAGGTCCAAGGCGAAAACTCAACTCAAACTGCAGTGACCGTTATTCGCCATGATAACCAACTATTTGATCCACGAAATAGACGAAATTATCCTCGATTTCAAAGCCAAGAACGGCAATGAGATAGTGAACGAGATTGCTTAGAGTGGTCTACGGATGTCATATGAAAATGTGGCCGACCGTGGTAAATCGATGAATTTTCTTTACGATTATCTGGAATAACCTACAGTAAAAACTATTGTCGGAACATGATTGGAATACTCGTTGGTCACAAAATGGTATTGGCACAAGCCTACAGAAAGAACTGCAGGAAATGCCAAAAGCAAAGCAATCTTGTGCACTTGTGCCGCATCAGCAAGACACACTTTAAGAATTTGGGGGCTCCACGGTGTGAGACCGCACGATGTGAAGAGGGATCGTAAGTAAGGCCACAGCACCTAAAAGAACTAGATCCCTTTTCATTTTGAATTCACTACATTCTTTCCGATAATTATCAAAATAAACTTGAGGAATGAAATCGTATACAACAGCGTTACCACTTTTAACCAGTGCTACAGAATCAAATTCATCACTTGTGCTGGCTTGCATGTGGTCTCTTGAAAGCGCAGTATTCTTCTGCTTTCGATTGAGAAACTTCCTCTTCTTTTTAATTGGCGTAGACACCGTTTACGCGATTATAGCCGAGTTAACAACCGCGCACCAGTCGCTTCTTCTTTTCACTACGCGGCGCCAATTGGATATCCCAAGCAAAGCCAGGTCCTTCTCCACTTGGTTCTTCCAACGGGGTGGAGGTCTTCCTCTTCCTCTGGTTCCCCCGGCGGGTACTGCGTCGAATACTTTCAGAGATGGAGTGTTTCCGTCCATCCGGACAACATGACCCAGCCAGCGTAGCCGCTGTCTTTTAATTCGCTGAACTATGTCAATGTCGTCGTATATCTCCTACAGCTCATCGTTCCATCGAATGCGATATTCGATGTGGCCAACGCGCAAAGGACCATAAATCTTTCGCAGAACTTTTCTCTCGAAAACTCGCAACGTCGACTCATCCGTTGTTGACATCGTCCAAGCCTCTGCACCATATAGCAGCACGGGAATTATGAGCGACTTATAGAGTTTGGTTTTTGTTTGGCGAGAGAGGACTTTGCTTCTCAATTGCCTACTCAGTCCGAAGTAGCATCTGTTGGCAAGAATTCTCCTGTGTTGGATTTCTAGGCTGACATTGTTGGTGGTGTTTACGCTAGTTCCAAGATAGACGAAATTATCTACAACTTCAAAGTTGTGACTGTCAACAGTGACGTGAGTGCCAAGTCGCGAGTGCGACGACTGTTTGTTTGATGACAGGAGATATTATGTCTTGCCCTCGTTCACTGCCAGACCCATTTGTTTTGCTTCACTTAAAACTTAGCCAGACAAAAACATACAGAACGTAGGAAACTGAACAACCGACTTAAGGCGAGGACACATGAAATAACCAAACATATTCGGAAGTTTTGAACGAAATAATAATACTACGCTTATTAAACTTTTCTTCTTAATTAAAAAAGGACTGGGAACATGTAGTTGACAGGAACTTCAAAAAAAATGTCTGTTGTGCAAACAATAAACCATTTCTTTAATGGGAAACCGTTGTTATCTCGAAAAGTAAAAGCTAAGATCGTTCAGGCTTAGTACGCACTATGTATATTTAGCCAATGGAAATGACTTTTCATTCATTCAATTCTTCAGTGGTGATTTCGATATTTCACGAAAGGACACTCTCGACAACAGATTTTTCGAAAAACTATACAACTTCAGTTCGATCCACGTTACAGGTCTTTTAGATCATACCTTTTTCAGTTTAGAAGTTATTACTCACTGCATTTAAATATTTAACAAAAGTCTAAACGATTTTTTGAAAGAAACCCGCTCTCATTAGATCCATTACTTTAATTGAAAAATCATTGTCGAAATTAAAATTAACTTAATTGCACCGGAATGAATTTAAAACATCCGCGGATGTGTCAATAAAAGAGCTGCCAATAACGTGTACACTAATTAATTCATTATGAAAATGGCAATTCATCAAAGCGATAAATGAATGTGCAATGAATATAATGAAACACGATGTTGCACGTGCTACAGCATGCTGCATGCAACAAGCGCCGCATGAATTCATAAATTTTTATACATGATGCATGGCGATGTCGGTGAGATAATAATAAAATCAATGAAGGACGATAAACAAAATAGGCGCCAAAGACATATGGGAGTGAGCAAGATACAGAGACGAGCCGAAGCATTCAAAGTGTGAAGCAAGAGCGGAGGCTACGTCGACATAGTGCTGCTTAATGAAAATCTAATTGCTAACGGTGAACACTCTTCGCTCGCAAGCAAAAGGAAACGCAAAAAGTTAAGAGACGTGGAAAAAGTTAGAGAGAAATATTGTTAGAATGGTGAGGAAGAGGAATCGCAAAACATTGTTAGTGTCTGTGAAGAGCTCACTGCAGCCACAATTCACATGGAGTGCGTAAAGAGAGAGTCGGTAGGAATGGTAGTGTAATATTAAGTCTTTGACGAAAGCGGTAATAAATTAAGAGACTGTAAAATCCAGCATTGTCATGGAAACTCATTGGCGCACAGTGAGGGAAAAGCAAATTAAACGGATATTGCAAAAATTTAGTTCAAGGATAAGCTACAGCTATATTTATAAATCATTGGAAGGCTCATTTGCTGGCTGTAGACCTTTGTTCCACATTAACATTCATCGACACTACCACAAAATGATTTGTTTCGGATTTCCATACTGTTCAGAATCAATGTTAGATTTCCCTTTTCTTAGGTTTCAAAAATCAGTAAATTTCATATGAAAACTTGAAACGATGACGAAAGATCGAATTTTTCAAAGCATATAATTTTTTTCACAGTCGACAATTTTTAAAAAATTGCATCTGGCTACTTGTTTATTAATCCGTTTGATTTCAGTAACCTTTATTTAAGAAATTTTTTGACAAAAACGAAGATGGACTATTCAAACTAAATAATCGGATTATCACTACAAATTAAATGCTGTATGTAGACATATAGCAGCACGAGCAGATTGAGCTTTCAAAGTCTATGCGGAAAAACCTTGTTCAGAACCTACACCTCCTACAAGTAAAGTGATATGCTGGAATTAAGAACAATGATTTTCGGCGAGAAATGTGACAAGACTGCCACAACAAGCTAAGCGTACCTTTAGTATAGTTTTAGGAATAGTTTGCACCTAGGACAGCAGCATTTCAATGAAGTAGGACAGTCTGATGGACCCAGCAGATCAGAGGCGAACATTATTCAGGTCTCAGCCTACGCCAGGTTGCAAAACTGGGTAGATTTCGAGTGGGTCAAATCACTCAATTTGCAAAATATAAAAGTTTAGAAAGCTCAGCAGATATCGATGAAAGAGATAAACTCAATTAAAAATTAATGGCATCCATGCTTGATGACAGGTCGTTCAAGATTTGCAGGTTCCATATTGTTTGAAGGACTCAGAAAATCACAGGTGAACTTAACGGCGACTTCAAGCGATGCCAGTTTATGAAACTGAACCGATTGTGATAACAGAAATGAAAAAATCAAAAAAAAATTAATTGGATCTCTACTTAATGACGGTTCTTTCAGTATTTTCCGCTTCCAATTTCCATGATTACAATGTAATAAAACTATATGATGAATCCAAGAATCGGAATTAGACTTCACTCAAACCTAAAAATATGCAAGCTTACGAATTAGGGCCTAAATCGACAACTGAAGTAGATAACATCTATGACAAACAAGTAAGATCTGTGCTTTCCGACAGATCCTTCTGGATTTAAGGATCCTATTTCGCAGATTTACAGAGTGGGTACAACCAGCCTTCCACATCTTCATCAATTCCGCTGGCTTCCATCTCTTCACCCACGATTTAAACTCTACTTTTTTTCCTACTTCCATATTGGCACGCAATGCATGACCGACATGCTTTGGAGCAATATATGTAATCGCAATTACAGCGAAAAAAACGTGTACGAATAAAATCTGCGTGATTCCATGATGAATTTCAAGCGAAATTGCAGCAGCTGTGCGGAGTGAAAATGCGGCGGTAAGGAAGAAATGTAACGAAACGTGCCGAGACATACTTAACGCGGTGATCCAAGCGCCGGCATGACCTCGTGTCTGCACCATTACCTTCCTCTATCCATCCCCACTTACACTGAAAAACAGTAATTTAAGCTATCTTTTCTGCTTGGCTGGGACAGAGCTCACTCCATCGAATCTTCTGTTTAACCGTCGCTTACCCGTTCTCCAGCTTTTTATAATCAAATATCGTTGAACGTTTTTACAACAATGTCTTAGTTATAGGGTTTTGTTTTGTATTTGCATTTCATTGCAACACAGCGCATTCTTGTGACACCACCACAGTACCGCCGCTGCTTCTACTCGTAGAAACGCGTTGAGCTCTGTTCGTATATATTATCCTGTATATATGTGTGTGTGCGTGTACAAAATGAACGAAGTGATGAAATGACATGGCAGGAGTTCATTTACAGCCTCAATTGAGATAGCGCCGCTAGTCATAACGCCGACAGTTGTTGTTGCTTTTATCGATATTGTTGGAAGTGTCACTCGAGTGTTTGTGAGGCACATGAATATAATGAGTAGTACGCCAAGTACGCCAAAAATGCTCAACTAAACTCTTGTGAATGTATTTGTGCGTGTAAATAGAAAAAACGCGCACATACACATATATACGAGTATATGCGCCATCACGCGCTTTTAACGTGGCACTGCAAGCAGCAGTGCTCATTCACAACTCGCTGCCTCAGCCTCAGCTCCTCACCTATGCTACCTACAACCCACCTCGCTACCTAACCACTGCTTGCTACCCACTTCTCTTTCTCCCTGCTCCCTACCCCTTTACGCCAAACACTTTAGCAACTCATTTTTTCACCTCACTCTTATCATCCTTTCACTCACTGAGCTGCTCAAGGACCATTGTAGTGTACGGACACACATCAAAGCCCTTGAAGATACCATAGCACAACAACACAAACGACAAACCAGGGGGGACTCACCCAAGGTGAAGTCTCATAGTGTTGTTTACTATCAACATTTACTGTAGCGCGCACGCACTTATTAATGAACATATTGACGCACAAGAAGTGCAATAATTAAAAAAAAAATAATGATAATAATAAATTATAAACTTCGGCTCCACCGAGGCTATGAAGCCCTTCACAAATGCAAAAGATTCCTTACAAGAACTTCGATCGGGCAGTTTGTTAACAAGAATCTATTCGGATTCTTTATTTACATTATTTAATAACTCGAAGTACTCAATTTTCACGTACGTATACGCAACATATATTACATCTTAAAATTGGAGACATTACAACGTATGAGCAACAGGAATTACAAACGGTAACGCATTTGAATGAATTCGCACAGAATTTCCATTAATCCACCTGAAGTATAAAACCGATACCAACTAAATTAAGCTTAATAACAGATCCTCCGGAGAAATAAACTTATTATAAACTGTATAAAATAGTTTCAGCTGCATAGATACTAGTTAACAAATTAAACAGCAAAAGAATAATATAGTTATACAGTGGTAGACATTCGTATAAGCGAACAATGAAATTTTTCGAAAAAGCATATTTAAAGCAGAATATTTCGAAAAAAAGATTTTGATATGTCAATCGATGTAATGCTATATTGTATATCAATGACTGGCTCCAGTAAGTTGGCATGTAACGGTACTTGTTTAAGTAGGCAAATCACAATAAAAGAAGCATAGTAGTAGTAACGCGGACTTTCGTATAAGCGCATGTTAAAAAAATACATAGTTTTTAAAAGAGGAGCTGCAGCGTAAAATTTTTTTGCTTTTCATTAGACGGTAGATAATAAATAAAAGGTAAAGTGGGCTTTTTAGTGTAAAATTTTGTATTTACATGTACTTTATTGATAATTTAGATCATGCCTAAAGGATCTTATTTGACGCAAGAAGAACGGGTGTCAGTTAAATTGTTAAAGGAAGAGAAGTACTCAAATCGTGCGATTGCAAGGAGAATAGAGAGGTCTGAGAACGTAATCCGTAATTTTTTAAAAAAGGCAGTACGTATGGAATAAAACCGCCAACAAAGGGTAACCAAAAACTGACACTCCGTCAAAGTGGGCAAATACTTCATGAAGCAAAAAAAAATAAACTAAATTGCAGGCAAATTAAAGCAAAATTAGAGATCGACGTAACACCTCGTCAAATCGCCAGGGTGATCAACACTTCCCCGAACGTTAAATAGACGAAATTGAAGAACAAGCCACGTTTAACAACACAGCACAAGCAAGAACGGTTAAGATTTGCCAAAAAATACATCTCCTGGAAAAAGGAGTGGCAGAGGGTTATTTTTTCGGATGAGAAAAAAATCAATTTAGACGGACCAGATTGCTACAGTTGTTACTGGCACGATCTAACCAAAGAAAATGTGATGAGATCAAAGCGAAATTTCGGAGGCGGAGCGTCATGGTTTGGGGAGCATTTTGCTATGATTCTAGGCTTAACCATAACATGCCGCATGAACTCCACAGCGTACATAGATCTACTTCAACAGAACCTCATTCCATTTGTAAGGCAAGCAACGGAAATCGAATATGTATTCCAACAGGACAATGCCTCGATACATGCTTCTCGGCAAACAAAGGCGTGGTTGGAGAGCCAAGAAGTGCCTTTACTTGATTGGCCGGCATGCAGTTCCGATTGTAACCCCATAGAAAATCTGTGGGGAGTAATGGCAAGGAAAGTTTACGGCAATGGGCGTCAATACAGCAACGTCAATGAGCTTAAAACTTCAATTCGGCAATGTTGGCTTGATTTGAGCGGAGATTTGCTCAAAAATCTTGTTGAGTCTATGCCAAGTCGCATTTTTGCTGTTATTGAAATCCGGGGTGGCCATAACAAGTACTAAGATTAAGTTAAAGTATCGAGTTTTATTTTATTTTCCATAAGATGTGGAGTGCGCTTAAATGAATGTCTCCTTAAAAATCCAGATTTCTTTAAAATTATGTTAAGTTTTTACTAATTACTGTTAAATTGATAAAAATTTTAAATTAAAAATATGTAAGATTTCTTTAAAATTATGTTAAGTTTTTACTAATTACTATTAAATTGATAAAAATTTTAAATTAAAAATATGCAAGACAATAAAATGAATGACTTTCAATATTTAAATGCACCAATTAAAGCTTTTATTTATTAAAAACCCAAAACCTATGTGTGCGCTTATACGAATGTCTACCACTGTATATGCTTGAAGGTCTAAACATTAGTTTAATTCACAAATGTCGTTTAATAATCTAACAACTATTTACTACGAAATCCGATTCACACTAGCTTTCAAATTAACAAATTTTAATATTTAGTAGTTTACAAAATCAATTTTAGTTATAAATTGTATTCGATAAATTTTATTAGATATAAAATACAACCCAACCTCTCCCTCTCTCACACTTTCAGTCCACACTCAGGTACTCACACCGGAAACCTCATATGGGCACTTATTTGTACACAGGTGTCAGCTTGAGGGTTGAGACATTATTATTGCAATTATTGTAAACGAGTTCACGCGAAAAAAACAACAAGCACTTAAATATACTCGTATGCATTCATGCATAGATATTTGCAAGGAGAGGTCAAAATTCAAAGTCTCGTTACTTTAAAGTTAATGATGAACAAAATCCATTTAATTGCGTTTCTTCCTTTCCCATTAAACGATTGCACACACTTACCGCAATGTGCAATTAATTTCAATCAATATTAGTGAACGGTTAAAGGGTGAGTGAGAATTGTTAGTTGAAACAACTTGGAATTGGAGTCGAATACATTAAAATTGCAAAAATTAATTTCTGTGGGGAATTCCGTGAGACATGAGTTTTTGGAAGCATTTTGGGAGACCAACAAAAAATTAAAATCTTTAACAAAATATCAAAAGTTTAATAAGAAAGCTTTCGCAAAATGTGATGTGAAAGTTTTTTTAATGTTTAAGAAAATTTTCGAAAAATTTGTTAAAGCGCTAACGGAAGATTTTTCAAAATCTCTTTAAAAGCATTCTTTAAAGATTTTGTCATAATAATTTTAACAAAAAGCGCAATTTTTTATTCGATATTGACACAAAAGCTTTCAAAAGCACTCTCGGAAATGCTTTCAAAGAGCTAGGCGTAGGTGACAGCTTTCACAAAAGCTTTCACAAAGCGTTCACGACGATTTCTTAAAAAGCTTCTACGGTAACTTTCGAAAAAATGTTCAAACATTTTTCATAAAAGTTTTCAGAAAGCTTTCTAAAATGTTTCCAAAAAGCTCAGCAAAACGCTTTCAACAATATTTCTCAAAAACCTGATACAAAAATCTTAAAAAAAAATTTCAAAAATTTTCAAACAGCTTTAAAAACATTTAAAAAACCTTTTCATAAAAACATTCAAAAATCTTTCCTAAAAACTTGCGAAAGGAAAGTTTAAAACAAAAGCTTTGAAAAAGGTGTTCACGTGTTCGTCACACAAGCTTCCACGGCTTCTACGGTAACTTTCCAAACAGTTTTCAAAAAAGTGTTCAAACATTAAAAAAAAATTCTCCAAAGTTTTCAAAAATCTGTCACAAGTATTTTACAAAACCTTCCAATAATTTCATAGCTTATTGAAACTGACCCCTTGTAATAAAATTCCTTAAAAAAAGAAAATGACTCGCTTAGAGTATCCTAGTAATCTTACCGAAAATGCTGATAGATTTCCCTTAAACACATTGCTTTAAGCTTAGCAATGACAACTTCTCCCATTTCTTCTCTTATTTAATGACTACATTGAAATAGGAAGTCTGGCTTCAGCACTAATAAACAGCACCTTAATCATAGCAACAGCTGACGGTACAAACTATTTGCTGGGGAAGTAAATTCAGCAACTAGCAACTGCTTTAGTAGCCGACAGGCTACAGGTCATTGCCTTCTACGCCACACACTCTTTATAACTCTTTCTTATTATCCCAACACTTCGCACCAGACTGCCAACTATCGGTACCATAAATATGTCAGTGTGTAAAGCGAAATTTATGTCATAGTGACATTTTCACGAATACTAACATACACAAAACCAGTCTATTATAAAGGTGTATACGTGCGCTGCCACTTTTAGTGTAGAAATTTATAACTATATATAGCTATTCCACTATATAATATAGCTACACCATACATCAGTAAAGTAGTTTGAGTGAATCAGCGCGTGCTTATTGCAATAAAATTATGTTGAAATTTAATTACGACAAAGGCAATAACAAAAATTAAACTAAAAATATGTACATGTGTTTATTTGTATATTTATTTGTGAATGACCTTTATTTGTGTATATGTATGTATACAAAACTACTGAGCGTTGTGAGCCTCTAACCGAAACGAACTTTTGTAATTTTTCAGCTTACTCGCCCAGCTTTATTAGACATCCTGTGGCGCTAATAAAATTTCCTTGTTTTTACTACATATTGCAGCTACTTCTTTGTCTATATGTACGAGTATATGCGAACAGTATGTAATTCTTGTGTGAACACATACTATATAGTAGGGGAGCCTGGAGTGTTAAATTTGCAGTTACTGGAGCGTCATGGAGACTTCCTAGATTGTCAAGATAACGTTTAAAAAAAAAAGAAAGGTTTGGTCAAGTTTTCCATTTTAGTGGGGGGAAGAGCGGGCGATTATTTTCAAAAATGCAAAAAAAAAAAAAACACAGTCACATAAAAATACTCAAGCGCGTCAGTCATTTATGGTACATACGCGCATTGTATTTCTGATAGTCGATATATATTAATCTGACAATCAATTCGAGGGGGAGGGCCGTAATGAGAGGTAAAAAAACACGTTATTCGAGGGTGTCAGATTTTCAAAGCGAATGTTAATGAACCTCTAAGAAGTGTGCCATTTGAATTTCTAACAATTTCAACGAGACCAAAAGTTATAACTGATTTTAAAACTTGTAAAAAAAAGGTGATCTTGAGATACTCGAGCGCGTCAGATTTAGAGTCTTCTCAAAAGATAATCTGACAATTATATAGAGGGATGTAATAAAAACAGTGTAGGATTGGACAGTGGCGTATTTTGTTGCAAATACACTCAGAGGCTCATTTTGTGGCGTGACAAGAGTATATTTTTCTTTTTTTTTTCAAAATTATTTTTATTTATTGGATCCGCTTTTTCTTAAAGGGACTAAGGGTAGTTAGAATTTTTAAAAAATTAATTTTTTTCTTTGCATTTTTGTTAAGTGTAATATCATAAAAATATTCCCTTAATATTTCATGTTGATCCGATAATTAGTTTTTGAGTTATTCGAGAAATAAGAAAGAGAGCTTTGGCATTTCAAAGCGCTAGTGTGAAACTTTAAACTCGTTTTTCTCAAAATTATGTTTTTTGAATCGGTGGCAACTGCAGCTCGAAAACCGTTCAGTAGATTTTAATGAAATTTATACAGCTTTTAGAATACATAATAAATTCGGTTCTCATCGAAGGATTTTTATTTTTCTGAAAATTTCGATTTTTTAAGACCAATTTTTGATTTTTCGCAAAAAATTAGAAATAAATTTCCTGAGGACGCCATTTCGTTACTTTTGAAAACAAAATAAAATCCTTCGATCAGGCTCGGGTTTATCTATTTATAAAACTAATTTTTTCTTGTTCGATTGTTTTTTGATGAATCTCCAAGGACTTATGCTTGTCACCGCAAGTATCTTTTTTGGAACAGGGTCAACACAAACAACTATAACTTTGGAAATTTAATTTTTTTTTTGAAATTTGCGTAAATTCAAGTCAACACATCCTATAAAAATGCCTTATTACTACTTTTGTAAAATAACATGATTTAGTAGCAAAAAATACTAAAAACTCTCACTTTTTTGTTCCTATGATTACCCCTTAAAGCTTAACAATAAGTTATAAAATCTTAAATCTATTTAAAAACTAGACGGGCTCAAGCAAGTGATTGAGCTGTTTTGGTGACACATCGCTCTTTAATACGCAGGCATATTCTTCTTTTAAGTCGTGTTTGATCGCAGGAATGTACCAAAGCATTAGCCAAAGGGTTTGGGTGATCTCGGAGTTTAGATATATATTAAATTCTGCTGTCTTATACTTCTTTCTTTACCATAGGGATACCAAGGTCTTTATGGATATTTTCGTTACGCATGTACCATGGTGAACACGTGATTGTCCTAAGCATTTTGGATTGAAACCTTTGCAATATATCAATATGAGTTGCACAGGTCGTACCCCACAGTTGAATGCCATACATCCAAATCGGCGTTATGAACGCATTATAAAAAGCATTTTGTTGTTTAGGCTAAGTTTAGAGTTTTTATTTAAAAGCCAATTTAAATTTGCAGCTCTAATCATCATACATGTTATTTTACTAGAGATGTGTTTTCTCCACTTGAGTCTTATATCTAGGTGAATACCAAGATATGTTACTTCGTTCACTTGGGGTACTAAAAAATTGTTTATGTTTACTGCCGGGCACATCTTTGGTCTTAGCAAAAATGTAATATGCTTACACTTCTGTTCATTCACATTTATACGCCAGTTCGTATATGTATATAAAAATGTAAAATTGCTTGGATTTCGATCCTCAGGTTGACGTTTTGCACCATAAAGTGTATCCCTAGCTTTGTTTCTTGTAAGTTGCAAGAGTATAATATGTGTGGTTGCACTCGTACTTCGCCCGAACAAGTATTGTCTTGAATTCAGCAGCATTGAAAGCAAACAAATACACAGCTGTGAGTAGGTATGTGTGTTTGCTCGTTTTGACGGGTCAGATACGATTTCAACATATTCATGTCTAACTATACGCTATAGATATGAGTCGTAGATACATATAAATAATATACTACTGTGCCCAAAAAACTCTTTACTTATTCTTCCAAATCAATTTCATCCCCTTCAAAGTAATCCCCTCCCGATGCAATGCACTTATGCCAACAGATTTTTCAATCTTCGAAACACTGGTTGTAGTCACTTTCCGGGATGGCCTTCAGTTCCGTCTTCGCTGCGGCTTGAATCTCCTCTATCGTATAAAAGCGGTGTTCCCGGAGCGGTTTTTTGAGTTTGGTGAACAGAAGTCGCACGGCGCCAGATCAGGTGAATACGGTGGTTGTGGAACGATATGGATTGAGTTTTTGGTGAAATGATCACGAATTACGTTCAAATAATATTCCTTATTGACTGTTTGACCGGTTGGAAGGAATTCATAATGCACAACACCACGATAATCAAAGAAAACAGTCAACATGACCTTAATTTTTGAGCGACTTTGGCGCAATTTTTTTGGTCTCGGCTCTCTTTTGGTACGATATTCGCTCGATTGATCAGTTGTTTCGGGGTCGTAAGCATAGATCCAAGTCTCATCGCCAATTGTAATGCATTTCATGACACCCTAATAGTCGGAAAGCATCGTTTCACACACTTCAACGCGACCCTTTTTTCCAAAAAATTTAAGGTTTTCGGTACCAGTCGAGATTTGACGCGTTTGAGGCCCAAACCATTCTTCAAAATGGTATTGGCTGAGCCTTTCGATATGCCAACTTCATCAACAAGGTCTCTAATTGTTAGTCGATGGTTTTTCAACACCAAATCTTTGATTTGTTGAATGTGAGCTTCGTCGGTTGAGGTTGACGGTCGCCCTGGACACTCTTCGTCTTCGACACGTTCACGGCCGGCTTGGAACTCACTATTCCACTTGTAAACATCTTTTTTAGACATAGCCTCATCACCAAAGGCTTTATTATTATTATCTTCAACGTATCCGTAACAGAAAATTTATTCCGTAAACAAAATTTAATGAAAATTCTTTGCTCAACAAATTTCGACATCGCAAAAAACGAAAAACTCACTTTTAGCAGCTCACAAAATGACACGTATCTCAAACACTAATGAATATTTTCACATGAAATTTGACATAAATGTGACTGACAGTACTACCAACTTAAAAAAAAAATAATTCTCCAAATCCTTTGACGCGCGCAGTTTAAATTCAAATGTCTTATTTTTTGGGCACAATAGTACATATGTATATATGTATGGAAAATTGAATAGTTTATTAATATGAAAATAGATATAAATTAAAAAAAAAAAAACTTGTCAATTTTCGTCATTCGTGTCATCGTCGAAGTTGGTTTACACTTATTGAACTTCCTCGTCATTATTTTGCATTTCTGTTACCGAGAAAAAATATAAAAATTTATAATTTTTTACTTCTTTTATTACAGGAAAGTCTTCAAAAAATGATTTACCTGCATCAGAAGTATCTCCTAAAATATCAGGTATTATGACGATGTCCTCGTACGCTTCAGGAAGTTGGTTTCTAACAAAAGAAGTCGGATCCAACTTTCCATCCACGTTTTTCCATCCGTAATCTGTTGGCGACAACTCCGTAGGACTACGATTGTGCGCGTTTCTCCACAAACACGCAATATATTTGGTCCACAGTAAATGTTGTTGTAACGGGTGATTTTTTTGAGGTTAGGATTTTCATGCAGTAGTATTTGACAGATCACGTGGGATGTCAGACATGGTGTCAAAGAGAAAGATGCTCAGTATGCTTTGACATTTCATCATGAATAGACTTACTAACGAGCAACGCTTGCAAATCATTGAATTTTATTACCAAAATCAGTGTTCGGTTCGAAATGTGTTTCGCGTCCGTGTCCGATGAGCGATGAGGCTCATTTCTGGTTGAATGGCTACGTAAATAAGCAAAATTGCCGCATTTGGGGTGAAGAGCAACCAGAAGCCGTTCAAGAACTGCCCATGCATCCCGAAAAATGCACTGTTTGGTGTGGTTTGTACGCTGGTGGAATCATTGGACCGTATTTTTTCAAAGATGCTGTTGGACGCAACGTTACGGTGAATGGCGATCGCTATCGTTCGATGCTAACAAACTTTTTGTTGCCAAAAATGGAAGAACTGAACTTGGTTGACATGTGGTTTCAACAAGATGGCGCTACATGCCACACAGCTCGCGATTCTATGGCCATTTTGAGGGAAAACTTCGGACAACAATTCATCTCAAGAAATGGACCCGTAAGTTGGCCACCAAGATCATGCGATTTAACGCCTTTAGACTATTTTTTGTGGGGCTACGTCAAGTCTAAAGTCTACAGAAATAAGCCAGCAACTATTCCAGCTTTGGAAGACAACATTTCCGAAGAAATTCGGGCTATTCCGGCCGAAATGCTCGAAAAAGTTGCCCAAAATTGGACTTTCCGAATGGACCACCTAAGACGCAGCCGCGGTCAACATTTAAATGAAATTATCTTCAAAAAGTAAATGTCATGAACCAATCTAACGTTTCAAATAAAGAACCGATGAGATTTTGCAAATTTTATGCGTTTTTTTTTTTAAAAAAGTTATCAAGCTCTTAAAAAATCACCCGTTAGCTCTGATCGGCAGGGTGGTAAGTTAAAAGGTCATAGTTATGCACATTTAATGAGAAGAATTGAGACGTATCAGTTACTTTGTACGTTTTATCGAAAATTTCCATTCTAGCACTATTGACATCAGATAGCTTTTTTATTCCGTACAAATGGGAGATGAAAGATTCTGCAGTCTACTAACAAAAACCACGCTGAGATGGCATCATGGCGGCAGACGCTAGTATGAGGACGGTGAACAATTCATCTCAAGAAATGGACCCGTAAGTTGGCCACCAAGATCATGCGATTTAACGCCTTTAGGACTATTTTTGTGGGGCTTACGTCAAGTCTAAAGTCTACAGAAATAAGCCAGCAACTATTCCAGCTTTGGAAGACAACATTTCCGAAGAAATTCGGGCTATTCCGGCCGAAATGCTCGAAAAAGTTGCCCAAAATTGGACTTCTCGAATGGACCACCTAAGACGCAGCCGCGGTCAACATTTAAATGAAATTATCTTCAAAAAGTAAATGTCATGAACCAATCTAACGTTTCAAATAAGAACCGATGAGATTTTGCAAATTTTATGCGTTTTTTTTTTTAAAAAAGTTATCAAGCTCTTAAAAAATCACCCGTTACATACATAACATTTCGCTCGAATAAAAATTCTCTCACTGTTAGTCGTTGTCATTAATTTTCTTCCTCGCCACATACGCCTCCCGTCACTGACTTTCTTAAGTCTTTTTTCCCGCCTTTCAGACTTTAATTCGCTTTTATGTGACTTGCAAGTATTCCCAATTTCATTAAGATTCACCCCGTTCCTCAGTAATCTACCTATTATTCTGTGCCTAGGCACACAATTATAATAAAATTATCGCTGTGTTACAGTGACATCCGTTAAATTAAATATGTTGTAGTGTCACTTTCATATTAATAAATTTGCTCAACTGCACTTTAACCAGTGGAAAAAAAACACGAACAAAAAAGCAGCACAACGTCAGAGATAATATGCAGGCAGCGCGTATCTCCGAGGCCGTCATAAATTATAATTAATCCAGTAGTGTTAAGCACTATTTGAATTTTTGTTTAAGTAAGAAAAAAAGAAATAAAAATTTTAGGTTCGGTGCAGCTCTGTACGCATCAGTAGTCGGTATAGTAGTTAGGGTGAACCACTTTCCCGCTACAAAATACATCCAAAATCAGATATAAAATCTTGGGCACGAAAATGAGTGTAAGCTAGTGTTAGTAATAAATGAGGCACCTGAATGTAGGCTAGATTAATTGGTATTAACGGAAAATAACAGACTGAACACATATCTTTGAAAATTTTTTAAACTATATACTTCTGCCTTTCAGTTATCACGCATTGCATAATTTTATGAAAGAAATTTTTGTTTTTTTCGTAATCTGGAATATACTCTCATTATGACTTCCTGCTTTAAATATTGGATTGCAATACACTCTATATATGACATTTATAATTTACAGACCATCAAATTTTCGCCGTCACCACTGCGTATACGTAAAACATCTTATAGAGAAAACGAACTGACACTGTGTATGAGTAACCAGGTTCTCAGTATTCTGATTGGTTTTTTAGTGTAAACGTCATAAAATAAACGAATATTTCACCACTGCCTAACATATCTTATAGATAAGCGGACTGCCACTGCGTATGAGTAACCTGAGTCACAAATGAAATAAAAATATTTCCTGGCAGTTATTTTGATTAACTGTTCCACCAAAGCGTACTATGGGCTGCAAGAAATGTCAAAAATATATGTCCATTTTAAATAACACACTTTTGAATTCAATTTCATGCACAATAAAGCAAGGAGCCTAATGTTCCATGAGAAAAGTAATAGAGTAGCATGTATGTCAGGGATAAAATATACATAAAAAAAAAAAGCAAATACGAAGTGAATATAATAATAAATATATGAAACCAATTCAAAAATGTGACTTATAAAATACAAATTTGACAATAGACAACATGGTTAGCTGTAATTTTCATAGTGATTGTGAGAGGATTCAATGTTCAAAAATAATACACATACAGAGTGGATAGTAATATACTTGTATATGACGGCTGTAAGGTATTAGAGAGAAATGAGCCTACAATACAATTAACCTGACTCGCCACCAAATAAATATAAGCCACACGTAATCTTTGCCAAATAATTTTTATAAAAACGATTGATCCGTTCTCGAGAAAAAAAAAATATTTATTAAATATCCAGTATTAATCTAATGATGCTCTAGACTAATCTTTGATCAAACATATCCGCTAGAGCAACATTTATAGAAATATATTTTAATTTAACACCAAATATATATATTTTTTCTTGGGCAGATATAAGGTTTTATAGAACTTTTTTTTATTTTTCTAAGAAATATTACATGGTCCCCCAGAAGGAATACTACGAAACATCGACCCAATTTTTTCACATCGTATTGTTTCTTCAGAGGGCCATTTGGTAAAACATTGTCGCACTCATGTAAGTTTTCACGTCTAAACACAGTTTCAATCAGAAATTCACTCTAATAAGTATTTTAGCACATTAGTCTTCTTCTCTTCACAAATCTTATTTATTTAATATATATAATAATACTGCCTGACACTAACAATTCTTTCATAGGCTAGCCCTTCCTCAATGTTTCTACTTACTTTCCACTCTCTTTACTTTGTTTTTTTATCAACGCCAATACATTTATTGTTAGTTCATCACACCTAGGCTGTCATGCATCGCGTTAATAACTTATAAATGCTGTTATAATCGCATTTATGGCTCGTTACATTCTTGCGCAAAAAAAAGAAGACACACACTCTCAAAAGCTTTGTAGTTATAAATACTAGGATGTGTCATTCTGAGGCAACCTTTTCTTTTTAACTGTAAAACAGGCTAAAAACTTTCGAAAATGTGAAAAAAAGTCACTCCAAAGATGAGCTCTTAATATTAATATTAAAAAGTGCCTCTTTCAAATTTTCTGTTTTCCATATGAATAACTTGGAAAAAAATCATTTTTTTGTGGTGGTTATTGTTCGGAGGTTATTATATTTGCACGCGATGGCTGCCGGTAGAGATGGTAAACTCGATTCCGATTCTACTCGAGAATCGAGTTTTCTGGTAAAATAATCGATTTTCGGAATCTATCTTCAGTAGTCAGTAATATAAGTAATCGACTTCGACTACTGAAGATCGATTCCGAAAAATCGATTATTTTACGAGGAAACTCGATTCTCGAGTAAAATCGGAATCGAGTTAACCATCCCTACTGGCAGCCATCGCGTGCATATAACAATAACCACCACAAAAAAAAAGGATTTTTTCCATGTTATTTATATGGAAAACAGAAAATTTGAAAGAGGCACCTCTTAATATTAATATTAAGAGCTCATCTTTTGAGTGACTTAATTTCACATTTTCGGAAATTTTTAGCCTGTTTTTCAGTTGAAAAAAAGTTGCCTCAGAAAGACATACCCTAATAAATACATATTAGATATACTCAGAGTGTATAAATATACGAAGACATGTGTATGTGTGCGCATTCAATGTTATAAAAGTGAACTTTTATTTTAATAAACTCGCAGCAAAGTAATGCGTCTTTGTAGTTAATAGTTTTATAGGTTCTTGCCGCAAATCTCTTTATATATTTGTGGAATGTACAATAGGGTGGCGCAAAAGTCAGAAGATGCTATAAATTTTGCAATTGACCTCTAATGTCAGTACTGTTTTGACATTTAGTAAACACGGTACGCTACACTACGTGCCACAACCGATATGTTGAAGAATGCATTACACGGGCCCCTAATCTCCCGTTTTGGCGATTTGCACTGTCCAGCAGGATCGCCTGATTTGACCGCTCCAGACTTCTTTTTGTGGGGCTTTTTGAAGCCGCGGGTTTATGTCAACAAGCCTCAGACTCTTGCGGCTCTTAAAGACAATATCCGTCAAGAATGTAAGGACATCTCCACGGAAGTTCTGGCCAAAGTGATGGAAAATGCCATAAAAAGGGCTCAAATGACAATCAACTCTGTCGGGTCATTTACATGATATCATATTCTCGACTTAATGTAAAAAATTAAAAGACCAAATGAAAATAATCCACAGCAGAATCAAATTTTTAGTTTCCAAAACACATCGGAAGGTAATTTTTGCGCCACCTATTATGTATATTAAGTGTATATATATACACTATATATACACAAATACCCGTTTATAAATTTATAGACATTTTCCTTTAGTTCATATATACATAAATATATGTACATTATACACATAAATACGAGGGCTGCTATATATATTTCTGGCCTAGGCAGCACTAAGTGTTGTCAGGTGCAATCTCACATTTCCATTGGAAAGTTTGAAATTTTTTAGCATAACATCACTCAGAACGTTTTGTCATTTAATCGTGAATTGTTTTATTTACAGGGAATTAAAAAATTCATCTCGGCCAAAAAATGGAATTAACTCGTGAACATTTTCGTGCGATCGTTTTTCACAACTTTCGACGTGGATTATCACGACAAGAGTGCTTCGGTGAACTAAAGTCTTTGTATGGCTATGAAGCACCACCCTATAGCATGTGAAAAACTGGTACAGCGAATTCAATCGTGGCCGACGCTCGCTCAAAGACGAATTCCGTGAAGGTCGTCCAAAAACAGCCGTTGTGCCAGAAAACATCGATACCGTACGTGAACTGATAATGCAAGACCGTCATGTAACATACCTTCAGATAGAGGCATGCCTATGCATTTCTCCCACCAGCATACATTCGATATTGCATGAACACCTGGCCGTAAAAAAGGTTTGTTCTCGTTGGATCCCGCACAATTTGACAATCGCTCAAAAAAAGGCTCGTGTGGATTGGTGTAAAGAAATGCTGAAAAAATACGATCGTGGTGCTTCAAAAGATGTTTATAAGATCGTCACAGGTGACGAATTATGAATCTATGCGTATGAGCCCGAAACAAAACAGCAATCGACCGTGTGGGTCTTCCAAGATGAGCCAAATCCAACGAAAGTTGTTTGTGGAAGAAGCACTTTGAAGCAAATGGTCGCCTGTTTCTTCCGCAAAACTGGTCATGTGGCGACTGTTCCACTTGAGCAACGGAGGACGGTCAATTCTGAGTGGTACACCACCATTTGTTTGCCTGAAGTCTTCGGAGAAATTCGAAAAACGGACAAAAGAAGACGAATCATTGTGCACCATGACAATGCGAGCTCTCACACATCGGCTCAAACCAGCGCCTTTTTGACTGGGAAAAACGTCGAATTGATGGGTCATCCGCCGTACAGTCCTGACTTGGCACCCAATGACTTCTTTTTATTCCCACACATCAAGAAAATAATGCGTGGTCAACGATTTTCGTCGCCAGAAGATGCTGTTGAAGCATTCAAAATCCATGTTTTGGAGGTGTCTTAATCGGAGTGGAAAAAGTGCTTCGAAAATTGGTTTGATATAACCATCCGCTTTTATCTCCCCTTCACAAAAAAAAAAAATTAATAGCATTCTTAAAGATAAAGTTTTATTTTTTATTTATAAACAGAAAAGAGTAATGAGGTTATATAATAATGACAACCTCAAGAATATTAAGCTGAGCATGCAGTAAATTTTCATGAAAGTTAAAGTCATCAATCGCAATAAACGGAACTTTTACAAAAATTACTTTAAAAAATAAATAAAACCAAATGGGACCAATACAGCACAAACACCAAAGATACCTAGCTACGTTAAAATTAAGAGGTACTTTTAATTATGAATAAATTTCTCCTTCAATGTCCAGATCTTCAAAAATAGGAGTGTGGTGGTAAAGTAGATTTTTCTGCTTAACATCTAACGTAAGCAAAAAGAAAGTCGGTGTTCGTTAAAAATAATCTATATTTTAGAGTGGCCTAGAAATCGAAATTACTATTAAAATGAGGATGGGTCGACTGCGACTCGTAGGTCTTCAGATGTGGCCAGAAATAAAGCTACTCCGACGATTTATCCAGGCGGAAGAGCCTTAAGTCGCAAAACGTCAGCCAGAGGATATGACCGACATACTAAATACCTACGACGAAAGGTTTGTGAGAAAAACGAAAATCATTACATTACGATTACATCCGTAAAATATGCGAGTTAGGAGTAATATCGACCCGCTTTTACCTATTTTTGCAAATACTACATAATATTAATATGCTACATAATAATAAAATGTTCCCAGGCTTTCATTACTTCCCAAACCATTACTAATTATGTGTTATAAAGCTATACGTATGTGTCGATGTAAACAAATAACTTTGTTTATTTGAATATCATCTTTTTTGAAATAACGAATGACCCTGTATACGCAAAGTACTTTGTAAATAAATTTCAATGTAATCGAAGTATGCTGTTTTCATGTTTCTCTTCATTATATCCTTCGGTGTGAGAGCGAGGTAAAAGCATTTCGTTTTACCGAGTGTGCTTCTGCGCGTCACGATAAAATCAACGAGTATTAGAAAGGCAAGAAAGAGACAAAGAATTTTCACAAGGCTTTGTTCTGGTAAATATACTAAGAGTGATGAAGCATTTTTGGGTACTGTATCATTGGTGTGAAAATACTGGAACAGATCGAGCGCATAGTTGTTCGCTGCGCTTCTCAGTGATACATTAGATTTGAAGAAATGGAAACCGGCTTGCCCATGAGCGGCACAGACGATACGACCATACCTGGGCCGACATCAGAAGTGGGATGGACTCCCCCATCTTCAGTAAATGCGAATGAGCAGCTACGCCAAATATTGGAAATGCAAAATCGACAATTTATTGAACTTTTAAAAGCGGTGCAGCCTTCAAAATCCGCAAGACAAGGAAGTATTACATTGCCAAAGTTTAACCCTGACGTTTTCGGTGCAGATGCGATTTCCTGGTGTTCGACTGTAGACGTGATCATGGCAGACAATCCATTGGAAGGCAGTGCACTTATTGTAGCCCTCAGTAAGTCAATGGAAAGTTGCGCTTCGCAATGGCTGTCACAAATAAGCTTTGCGGGAATTACTTGGCAAAAATTTAGGGACTTGTTTGTACAGCGCTTTGAGGGTGTTGAAACATCAGCTGCTATATTGATGAACATCCTTAATGGGCACCCAAATGACAATGAATGCATCTCAGTATATGCAAGCCGGCTAGTAACTTCTCTTATGCATAAATGGAAATCACAGACTATTGAAGAAATAGCTATCGCAGTGGTCCTCGCACATTCAGCTCGTTTTGACAACAATTTACAGCGTTTGTTGTTTGAAACGAATATAAAAACTCGAAATGAACTTCAACAAGAACTCAGAGCGTTTGCATTCGGTAAAAGAAAGTCTGCTTTCTAAAATCCACCAGAGTCGAAAAAGTATAAACCGTCGCCTTACCTTAAATGCCATTTTTGCGGTAAAGTGGGCCATAAAATCGCCGATTGTCGGATGCAGAAAGATAAAACCAAATCAGCAATGAAAGCGGGAAAGTTCTCAGACAGCACATCAACTGAAAGAGGTCGGTCGCCACTTATTTGCTTCCGGTGTGGAGAAGATGGGCACATTGCATCGAAGTGCATCAAAAGCAGCAATCAATCTTCACGCAACAATAAATCCGGATTTGAAAAGAGAGTGAATGTGTGCGAAATTATCGAGCCTAAGGGAGTACTGAGTCAGTCTGGTGATTTATACCAATTCTGTTTTGATTCCGGGGCGGTATGTTCGCTTCTCAAAGAAACGGTGTCGGCAAAATTTTCAGGGAAACGTATAAGTAATACTGTATTTTTAAGAGGTATTGGAAATACTTCTATATGTAGTCATTTACAAATTTTATCAAATATTGAAATTGGTGTACATTCCCTCGAAGTCTTGTTCCATGTTGTACTAGATAAATATTTAAAGCACGATGTTATGATTGGCCGTGAAATTCTGGGTCAGAATTTTGGTGTCCTTATTACGGCTAACAAATTTGATATTTTTAAAGAAAAGGTTGCAAATGTATGCTGCAACATCTCATTTGCTCTTGATACCGACCTGGTCGGAAACGATAAAGCACAGTTAGAGTCTTTGTTGAGTGGATATACCGAGTTTTTTATGGAAGGGATTGCGCAAAATCGTGTCACCACTGGCCATTTGGAGATACGGTTAATTGATCAAAATAAAACTGTACAAAGGCAACCGTATAGGCTTAGTTCAGAAGAGAAAGAGATTGTTAGAAATAAAATAGCAGAGTTGATGAAATACAAGATTATTCGCCCTAGTTGTTCTCCTTTTGCTAGCCCTATGTTACTGGTAAAGAAGAAGAACGGGTCTGATTACCTTTGTGTTGATTACCGCGAATTGAATTCGAACACGGTGTCGGATAAGTATCCTTTACCACTTATATCGGACCAAATTGCTAGGCTGCGTGGAGCAAATTATTTTTCTTGTTTGGATATGGCGAGTGAATTTCACCAAATCCCTGTTCATCCAAACTCGATTGAACTCACTGCTTTCGTCACGCCAGAGGGGCAGTATGAATTTTTGACCATGCCGTTTGGACTCAAAAATGCTCCATCGGTTTTCCAACGGGCGGTGGTGAGGGCATTGGGGGACCTTGCGTACTCATATGTCATAGTGTATATGGATGACATTATGATTATTTCGTCAACAAAAGAAGAAGCGTTTGAAAGGTTGAAGGTGGTCTTGGATGTTTTGACAAAGGCCGGGTTTTCGTTTAATGTTAATAAATGTTCTTTTCTTAAATCGAGTGTTGAATATCTTGGATATGAAATTAAAGCTGGAGTAATTCGACCTAATCCGCGTAAAATTCAAGCCTTGACAGCTCTACCACCACCCAAATCTGTTCACCAGTTGAGACAATTTATAGGGTTGGCTTCGTATTTTCGCCAATTTGTAGCTAAGTTTTCACAAGTAATGAAACCACTGTACTTCCTTGTTTCTAGTAAAAACAATTTTACTTGGAAGGCAGAGCATGAACAGATACGACAGAAAATAGTTTCCGTCTTGACAAATAAACCAGTTTTGACAATTTTCGATCCGCAATATCCAATCGAATTGCATTCAGATGCTAGCGCGGATGGATACGGTGCCATTCTTTTGCATAAAATTGACAACAAGCCACATGTTATTGAATATTATAGTAAACGAACGTCATCTGTGGAATCCAGATATCATTCATATGAGCTGGAGACTTTGGCCGTTGTCAACTCGATTAAACATTTTCGTCATTACCTGCAAGGGCACCAATTTGTTGTAATCACGGATTGCAATTCTCTCAAAGCTTCACGGACTAAAAACGATTTAACACCTAGGGTCCATAGATGGTGGGCTTATTTGCAATTTTTGATTTTGCGGTTGAGTGAGCAGAGGGTAAACGAATGGCACATGCAGATTTCTTTTCTCGTAACCCATTGCCCTCTGATAGTCCACCGGTTGTGAGAATTCCCGAGAAGCGGGTCAACCTGGCAGAAATCTCAGAAAACTGGCTCCTTGCAGAGCAACAACGGGATCCAGAGATAGCTACTATTGTTAGTAAGTTAAGAAATAATGAACTAAGCAGAGATGAGGCAAATACTTATGAACTGCGTGCAGGGACATTGCATAGAAAAATACAAAGAAATGGCAAAACAAAATGTTTACCGGTCGTTCCTAGGCTTTTCAAATGGTCCGTAATTAATCATGTGCATGAGTCCATTATGCATTTGGGTTCAGAAAAGACACTCGATAAGGTTTATGAATATTATGTCTAAGTACGTTAAAAAATTTGTTGATAATTGTATTACCTGCAAGCTATCCAAATCACATTCGGGCAAAATACAAGCCGAACTGCACCCCATTCCTAAAGTTAACATTCCATGGAATACCGTTCACATCGATATCACTGGGAAGTTAACTGGTAAGAATGACCTTAAAGAGTATATTATCGTCCAAATCGATGCATTTACTAAATTTCTGTATTTATATCACACTCTAAACCTTGATACGGAAAACTGTGTTAGGTCTCTCAAGTCATCAATTTCTTTATTTGGCGTGACTAATCGTGTAATTGCTGACCAAGGTAGGTGTTTCGCTAGCAAAGGGTTCCGGGATTTCTGTATTTCGCAAAACATTAATTTACATTTGATTGCTACAGGCGCTAGTCGTGCTAATGGACAAGTAGAGCGAGTAATGAGCACGCTGAAAAATCTGTTAACAGCAGTTGAAACAAGCCAACGTTCTTGGCAAGATGCTTTGGGAGAAATTCAACTGGCTCTGAATTCCACGGTTAATCGGACTACTAAAGCTAGTCCATTAGAATTATTAATAGGTAAAGAGGCACGGCCGTTCGGATTACTTTCATTTAATATAGAAGAAAACAAAATTGATGTTGATTTATTGAGAGATCAAGCAACTAAAAATATACAGAAAAACGCTTGTTATGATAAGAGAAGATTTGATAAAGGTAAAGCAAAAGTTGTTAGATATAAGGTTGGTGATTATGTTTTAATTAAAAATGAAGAGAGACATCAAACAAAGTTAGACCCTAAGTACCGAGGGCCGTTTTTAGTGACAGAGGTTTTGGAGGGAGACAGGTACATAATGAAATCGTTGAATAGTAAAAGGTCGTACAAATACTCACATGAGCACTTGCGAAGGCTTCCGGAAGAAGAAATTGCTAATAAAATAAACATAAACTGCAATGAAAATGCAATTGAGTCTGTTGAAAATAAAGATAAAAACGTTGAAAGAGACGTTAATGACGGTAAAGACGTTGAAAGAGACGTTAATGACGATAAAGACGTTGAAAGAGACGTTAATGACGATAAAGGCGTTGAAAGAGACGTCGTTGTCAATGAAGACGTTGCCGTCAATGAAGACGTAAATAAATAAATAAATAATATTTATAATATTATATTGTGTGAGCTATTTGATAAAGCCCTGATGTAAGGAAGTTTCCCTTTGCAAGACCCTGTCACTGAAGGCTACTTTATGGAAATTATTTCTTAAGTTATGTCGTATTGACATATTTTATTTATATATAAAAAAAAAAAACAAAAAAAAAACAAATTAAATTAAAAAAAAATATTATTTTGTTGTTCTAGTATTACACCCGAGGACGTGTGTTAGTCAGGAAGGCCGTGTCGATGTAAACAAATAACTTTGTTAATTTGAATATCATCTTTTTTGAAATAACGAATGACCCTGTATATGCAAAGTACTTTGTAAATAAATTTCAATGTAATCGAAGTATGTTGTTTTCATATTTCTCTTCATTATATCCTTCGGTGTGAGAGCGAGGTAAAAGCATTTCGTTTTACCGAGTGTGCTTCTGCGCGTCACGATAAAATCAACGAGTATTAGAAAGGCAAGAAAGAGACAAAGAATGTGCACAAGGCTTTGTTCTGGTAAATATACTAAGAGTGATGAAGCATTTTTGGGCACTGTATCATTGGTGTGAAAATACTGGAACAGATCGAGCGCATAGTTGTTCGCTGCGCTTCTCAGTGATATATTAGATTTGAAGAAATGGAAACCGGCTTGTCCATGAGCGGCACAGACGATACGACCATACCTGGGCCGACATATGCTATATGTTTGGTATATGGGGCTAGGTCAAAACTCGCTTTGTTATCTGTAAAACACGCTCTCTCTTGGGCGATATATGCTGAATAAAGTCACCTGGAAGTTTAAAATCGTTGTGTTATGTAAATTTGGGCTAAAAGAGTATTGAATTATTAGTGCAAAGTTTTATCTCGGTACGTTAACGGAGTCTGGATTCATATACTAGAAATTAAATCAAATGTAATTGGAAGTTATATTACGTAGTTAATTTGGTTGAATTTGTTGTTTGTGGGCCACGCCCATTTTTTAAATACTTTTCACTCACAGGTGCCCCTTGCTACTGCGATCATCCGTATAAAATATGTAAAAGTTTATATCTTGATTTAGAGCATAGTATGCTACTGTTTCTTTATACGTTCCCAGTTAATGACGTTTTGTAGGCGTAGTAGTGAAACGCGCATCCAAGTTTCATCAACATATCTCAAACGCAAAAATAAACAAGAAATGCAACCTTACGTGACAATTTTTTCAAGGTAGAATCGGGAATTCTTCATTTCCTCCTCTCATCTCCTGTTCAAATTACTTGAATAATAATATACAGTCCACTCTCAGTTTGACTGCATACAAAAATGCAGCAAACAAAAGAAAAATATGTGATAAGAATACAATACAGAAAAACAACCCTTATGGTGGTTACGGACTTCTTCAGCATAAATCTTCAAGTGCCATAGTCACCCACACATACATACATACTTATATAACCAAACAAATGGAAATGCAATAGATGCACAATAGCATAATACATGTACCTTTAGATAAGACCAAAGCGATTATCATGTGTTACGCGTTGGTCTGATAATTAATTTAAAAATATGGGCTTAGAATTTTGTATAAAAGGAACTACTCAGCAGAAATAAAATCAGATTTGAAATACAATTTCAGCCGAAAAGATTCTTTTTATAAAATTTAAATCAACGCAAAATGTCTTTTAGTTTTTTTATAAATTTCCTATACTTTCTTGCTGTATGAATCTGAACAAATGACACATACTAGAATTTTATTATTTTATTAAAGAAATGTACCAAAGAAAACACCTATCATCTGAACAAGTTAAATACCATACGAATGAGCTGCGGCAGTGAAACAGCAGGCAAATACATATGTACATATAAATAATAATTATTAAAATGACAATACGGAGCAATGAAATTCTCGAAGCACATTGCGAGTTGAAAAGCTTTTGTTTTTGTTTGTTATATGTGTTTTATTACGCCTGTACGTTGGTGTTTTATTGGGATAAGCGTGCAATGCATTGCAAAAAATTTAATCAAATCCATAAGGCCTTTTAATTATTTGCGGCACTGAATGTATACATATATTGTGAAATTATATTTATTATGTATACAAGGGAGGAAAAGAAAACATTTGGCGAAGTTTGGCATACAAAGAAGTTAAGAAATAAATAAATGCGGAACAGGCAAAAAAGAACGCGAACACGCGGTAACTAAAATAATATATAAGGAAAAAAATTTAAAAAGAACGGTAAATAGATAAATAAAAACCAACAAAAGATAGATTATAAAAACAAAATTTCTAGCTTGAAAAAGGCAGCTAAACTTACATAGAAACAACGTTTACTCATGCGCAGTCTGAAAGCTAATAACACGCCGAACAGTTAGCGGAAGCAGACAAAATCATTATAATTTTTTTGAGAACGAATTCCGAGCAAAGTTCTGCAGGAAGACACACAAGAAGGAGCCCGGCAACAACAAAATTACGAGAAAACAGACAGTAAACAGCAGGAGCCAGCTGTAGAAGAACATATGGCCGAAAAATTAGCGTATTGCGCTGAAGTCAGTGCGCCGGAAAGTAAGGAGAAGCGGATGGTTTGCGGTGTGGAAAGTGTAGCAGCTACTTAATACAGAAGTTTCACCAAACAACATGGCAATGAATAATGATACAAAGAATGTTAGGCACACGCAGAGCCGGGAACTAGCGTAAAGCGGCGGGGGCAAGTGACAGCTCGACATATGCTCTCTTGTTTCAGAGTGCGCTTAAGTTGCATGCTGCTTGGAGTAATGAAATATATTTTATTTAAGACGCAAAAAATATATTTTACTTAGGGTAGGGAAGCTGTTGTTAGAAAAGTGGAAATGACTCAGTAAGGGTCAATGGAAAAAGTCGTTATTAAAATAAATACTTTTAATAATTATTTTCGCGAACTATAATTTATTTGTCGAAATAAGGACACATTAATTATATAGCAGTCACGAAAGATTTTTTTCTGTTAAAAACTTTCGAAGATATTGAGCAAAAAAATTTGGGGCAATGAAATTTAAAGATTTCCTAAAACTTAAGCATTTTAAAACAAATATGAAAAAAAATTAAGCAACAGAATTTTGGGACAATGAAATTATAAGAATGTCTAAATTTGCGGAAAATGTCAATTTTTTCGCTTAAATAAAGAAATTTTAGAACATTAAATTTTTGGAGAAAATAAATAATTGCATTAATAATTTTTGAACAAGATATTTCGTGGCGATAAAATGTACGAGCAAAAACTTCCAATAAAAACATATATTTTATTGAAGAAAAAATTGTAACCTAAAGACCCTTGGAAAAACTTCTGGAAATAAGTTTGAACATGATTACGTTGTGTTGAAAAATAAAACAATTTTAGAACCAACAATATTCAATAGCAAGCAGATAAGCGGAAAAAGTATTTTTCAGACAAATAATTTTTCTGACCAACAAATATCTTCACTACCCTTCACAGGTGAATTTCTCTTAACATAAAATGGCACAAAAGGTCTTTAACTTCATTTTGTTCAGCCAGTTTGGCAGTTATATGCTATAGTTGTCCGAAAGTGAACAATTTTTTCGGAGATAGTAAACATGTTTTTAATGCAAGAGCTGGATAGGAGCCAAGGAATCAGGGCCAACTGAATCACCAACAACTATGCGCTTTTTACCATGAAGAGCAAAAAAAATTCACCTGGAACGGTTGGCATACCAGTTGAGGTACTAAAGGTAATAGCCAAAAGTATGAGAGAAGCGCGCAGAGGATCCAACAAACGGACATGATGTACAGAATGCTTTCAACAGCGCTCTTTAAAAAAAAAGTTGAAGCATTAGAAGAAATTTTTAAAATTCTTGGTGTATAAAACTCTCGAGGGACACGAAACTTGAAGCGAACGTCAGAAGCTGCGCAGGGTTCAATTATCAATCTATACCTTAAGAACGTAGGTTAGACGGCATATTAAGCCTTAATATGCCCAACGAAACTCACGCAGGTGACATCGCTGCGATAATCACCGCCAGAGGCGCCGAAAACGCATACAGGAAATTAAACCATGATATGATCAGGGCATAAATGTGGCTTTATGTGCGAAGTCTTACACTTGCCACTGAAAAACCGATTTAGTACTGCTAAGAGGGAAACATATGCTGGCTATAATAGACATGAGGACAAAAAACGTTGTCAACAATCTGGCTTAAGTACTGGGCACAAATACAACGCGCTGCGGAAAAAGAGTCAAACTAAATTTCCAACTTAAAAGGCTGACGTCGAACATCTAAGGATCAACACAGCAGAAACGTAAGATTATACAGTCGACCACGCCGAACGTCTTGCTCCACTGAGCAGAGATATGAACTTCTTCATTGAGAAAAAAACAGACGTAAATCTCTAGAAAATGTATATCGAACAGCCAAGTTTTAAGGGTATTTTCGGCATACCGCACAGTTTCAGAAGAAGCTGTAGCGATAATAAGCGGAAGCACTCCATCAATTGAAAAAAAAAAAAACAAAAAATATGGATGTTGAAGGAACAATTGTCAACACAACAAAGGATATAAAGAACGATAACTTGGAAGAATGACAAACACGTTGGGAGCAGGAACGTACTGATAGATTAACAGCTAAGCTAATAAAAAATATCCAGGGGACAAAAAACAAGGTAAGATGGATTATTATACTATACAAATTCTAAGCGGGCACGGCTACGTTATGAAATGTCTATACATGAAATGTCTATATAGTAAAAACCGAAAACCCTCCTTGTATGTCCGACGATGCGATTAAGGATGACACCGAACACAAATTTTTCAATTGAGATGCTTAAAAACGGAAAGAAAACTGAAAAAACCTGATTCTTCAGTAGAAAAACGGAAGCATTTTTAAAAAATCCATTTTGTTTATTTTATTTTCTTAGCGTACATACAGCCGTTGACAGCTAATTAGAAACGCTTCCTTTTTTGTCACTTGGCTGATGATAAAAAATTTTGATATATCGTTATTTATATTTCTAAAAGTGTTGCATTGTTAGTGTTACTCTATTTACTAGTAATCTCACTCTTTTTTTGCAGTTGATAAGTTAAAGTTCTTTTAATTTATACCCAAATACTAAATGCGTTATGATATAGAAGGTGAATTAAGAGCGATAGCTAATTAGAAACAGTCGCTTAAAGAATTATAATTTCTTAAGGGGTTGATTTTTGTTAATAATATTATATGTTTCTGGTAAGGATGTGTTTCAAAGTTGTGGTTTAAAATATATTAAAATGTATTATTGAAGTTTTTTAATGAGAAAAAGCTACAGATATACGCCTACCCTTCGCAGATACATTTTTGACCTTCGCCGGTTTGGAAAGATGTGCAAAAAAATTTCCAATAAGGTCAAACGATCGAAAAAATGTTTTGAATGCCTTTAAGCATATACAGAATTTTAAAACTAGTTTTAATATTGCACGCAAAGAGAAAACCCGAAAAACTATAACAGAAATATTAACATCATTTATTATATTTTCTTTACTAATATCAAGTGGAGACAAATACTTGCTATTGACCCAAGTATGACTCGACTGCGACAAGATACCATCAGAAATCTATGGATTGTCACAATTCCGAACATGGTCGATAAACCTTAATATTGCTCTTATTGCATATTTATTAAAAGGGAGTATTTTAGAATTTGATTAGATATATTTATTTGAGTATCCCTTTTTAAAGTGAATGAAGTTTTTGTTTAAACAAAACCTTATAATTTAACGTTGAAATATTTCAATTTTTTTCATCAAAAGAGGCGAAAAATGAAACCAAAACGACAAAGCGTACATTAAGACTATACGGAGAGCCACTTTATAAATCAAAATTTTGGTTCTTGTGCTTAAACTTGTATTTTTCATTATCATTGATAAGGCATGAAAACGGTTATTACATTTTTTACCATGTCGTTAGCATGAAAATTGAATTTAAATAAGTTGGTGAAGGTTACTCCAAGATATTTCATTTGATTCTGAAAACGAATATTATGACCATTAAGATTTAGAATCAGGTCTCTACTCTCCTTTACAACCCCTCTAGGTCCTTTACCTGAAGCATTTCTGATGCAGATAGGTACAGTCTTGTCCTCATTTATCTTAACCCCCCAAATATTTGTAGAAATTATTAATTTTTTCTAGATAACTCTCTACAATTCGCAATGCCAAGGTAGGGAATTTGTTATGAGCATAAACTAAAGAATCATCAGCATACAGAATACTTAATGAATTATTGTGACTATGTGGATAATCAAACATAAAAATATTGTAAAGCAAGGGAGCTAGAATAGAGCCTTGTGGAACTCCACAATTGCAAACTCCAAGATCCAAGGAACAATCATTAATAAGCACAAAAAATTTCCTATCTGACAAAAAACTTGAAATAATCTTAATGATATCATGGTCAAAACCAATCTGAACAAGCTTAAAAATAAGCCCTCTATGATAAACACAATCGAATGCTTTTTCGATATCTAATGATACTGCTATAGTACAAAGTTTATTCCTTAAATTTACCAATACATCATTGGAGAACTTAAAATGTGCATGTTGCGTGGAATGTGCTTTTTGGAAACCAAAGTGATAAGACGAAATAAACTTTTCCGAGTGCAAATAATGAATTTTGGAATGAATTATTTTTCAAGTAGCTTACTTATGTTCGATAGTAAGGAAATAAGTCTAAATTCTTTTGCCTCAACAGAATTACGATTGTTTTTAAAGGTATTATCTTGGAAGCTGTCCATTTTAACGGAAAATATTCATTATTTAAGCAATTATTGAATACAATAAGTAGAAATTTGATAGCATTTTCTGGCAGTTTTTTAATTAAAGAATTCGAAATGCCATCTGGTCCTGCAGATTGCTTTAAATTCAGTGAAATAATTGTGTCTTTTAAAATATATTTATTTATCAAAAGCTTATTAGTATTTGTTAGAGGATCAAGCGATGTAAGACGTGGAGAAAAATCAACAATATTACCCCTAAGAATATGATCATGCGCATCCAGGGTTCTTTCCACACGACTGACTAAAGCACAATTAGGGGTTATCTCCGAATAAATATTTTCGTAATAAGATTTGAACACTAGAGCTTTAACCTTATCCTCATAAATCTCCACATTATTAACCAACAACTTATCACAAAACATTCGGTTTCATCATAGCCGCTCTATAAATTTTCCTAAAAGCATGAGGTCTTGGTGTAATAGTTTCAAGGAATTTATTGAACCTCTCTGCTCACGCCTTACCAATCCAATACTGCAGAAGCACTTTAATATAATAAATTTGAGATGAAATAAATTTGCATTCCAAGGAAATTCTATGTCCCGATGAATGATAAATTTTTTTAAATTTTTTTTGCCACATATGCTTAATAGCAATTAATTTCTTAAATTGATTATTTAAAAAGGAGAAAATTCTATATTCTTTGTAATGAAGAAATTTAAATGTTCAACAAACTTTTCCATGTAGTTATCTATTTCAATATTAGTAAGATTAATATCTGCTGGAGGAAGTCTTTCAGCGAAATCATGATTGAAATGATTTGCAAAAGATGTCCAGTAACAACAAACTTTGCACAATTAAATAAAAGATCAATATTGGGAATTTCTATATGAAGAATAAGGGGAAGGTGGTCAGAAAAGGAGGAACCTAGGAAAACTTTAAAGTTTTTAAAATTGAAATCTATTATATGTGAAGACAAAAGAAAATGGTCCAGATTCGATTGATCCGCAGGGTAAGAAGGTTTTCTACCGCAAAATCTAACTAGATTTTGATCCAAGCTTTGTAACCAGTCAGATAAGCTTGTGCCATTAGAATTCGTTTGCGAGTCACCTCAATCAACACATTTTGCATTAAAATCACCTCATAGAATTGACGCAAAAAAATTTGAACTGAAATTCGCAAAGACATTCAAACCTTGTTGTAGATTATTAACTGACATATTAGAGGGAATATAAACATTACATTATTAAATCTGTTTTCCTTGAATTGATAATAACCTGAACTTTAATAAATAAAGAAGAAAATTGAGCATAAGGACTATAAATTCTACTATGTGTTATGTTATTCCTTATCGCAATTAGCAAACCTTGTTTAACATCACCTCTTTATACAGAAAAATGTCTTAAAGAAACGGGAATATCTGAGTTAAGATGAGTTTCCTAAATAAGAGCAATATCAATGCTTTCACTGTCCAGAAAGAATTGCAATTCGAGCACTCTCAACTTATAAATTAAAGAGCCAACGTTAAAAGTTACTAATTTTAATTGCTTAAAACCCATATTTTGGTCTTACTTCAGATAGTAACTGACAACATTGATCTCTGAGATCGTCTTTAGATAAAGAATTACAGTTATCCAAGAATTTTTGTGTCCTGTCTTCAATAGTATCCGTAACAGGTTCAAGTATTCGTTTAGTGACAGCAAGAAAGTCTTCTATTAATTTGGGTTTACGCATATTTGGTGATTGACTATATCGATTATTACTATTACATTAAATTGGCTAGCAAATGATTTGCTTTTAGATACAAAAGAATGATTATTTAAAGCAGAATATACATTATTTTGCGCTTTTAAATTAATATTATTTGACAAATTATTATTCATATTTTTAAATTCTGAATAACGTTTAAAAGCTGGACATCCCCTCCAATAGGCCGGATGACACAAAGTATTGCAATTCACACAAAAGGCTTGAGAGCCATCATCTTTTTGGATCATACAGGCTCCTGCTTCATGATTTTCATTACATTTCATGCAACGAAAAGCTCTATTGCAGTTATTAGCGGCATGGCCCCATTGCTTGCAGTTGCGACATTGAATGGTATTTACGTTAACCTTGGGCTTTTCCCACGTAACCATTTGATATGCTATAGTTTTAATTTTAGCAATATCTTTCAGTTCAAAGCCTTGATTCAAAGTAACTAATTAAAGTCCTGTATCAACGCCTCTTTTCTTTGAATAATTCGTTACAAATTTATCTACAGATGCCACTGTTGAAGGGCAAATTTCGTCCAATTCTTGCTTAATTTCATCAGCCGACATATTGTAATGTAACCCTCGTAAAATTACGCTTGCTACTTTTAATTGTTTTGGGGTCATTGAATAAGAATCAACTTTTTTTTTCAGTTGCGCCATCATTTGTAAATAGATATCCAAATCCTTAATAAGAAGTTTACTTTTATATTTGGATTTATTTATAACCTTGAATTCCACTTGGAGATATTTCAACTTGAGTTGATCAATTGAATTTTTCACATCTATATTATAAAGAAAGATAGGTGGACAATATTCTGCGACTTTTTGTTGTTTAGCCGCTCTCTGTTGCGAAGTTGCTTATTAGTGCTTATTCGCATTCAAATTTTCAGTACTTTTCTCTTCTGTGTTCTCAGCCGGAACAATCACTCTTGGGCAGGGATGGGCACCATCACAATCAAACAAGCATCACAAAATGAGATTGTGTTAGTGCGCTTACTGTGGGACCAAGCGTACCAGCAACCAAAAATAATCAGTCTGCTTGCAGATGTCGAACGAGCAGGTCTATGTCGCACGAAGCCGCAATGCTACGAATACGTATGTATATACATATGCACATTTTTAAGAATATGTGCATAAACCATTGAATATAAAATATAATTATTTTTCATTTCAAGCAAGAATAAAATTTAAGTTATTAGTTAATTATAAATTAGTAATCTAATTCATTTAAAAACTTAAAAATAAATTAAATTTGTATATGAAAAGAAAAAATAAATCTATATTTGAATTCATCGAATATTTTAAATATATAACGAAACTTCAATAAAGTTAAAGCTATTAGAAAATGAAAGCTATTATAATATGAAATATTATGAATACACATTTCAAGAGGTCAGTTAATTTCAAACAATTATCCGAGTGTCAAAAAAAAAGAGTTCATTCTGTAATAAATTTAGGAAGATCGTCATAATTTATATCAAAATTTGCTACCTTTATTCTAAGCAGGTCTTCTAAATGTTTGTCTGAAAGCCTTGTTCTATAGGAATTCTTTATGTATACCATAGCAGAAAACGCAGATTCGCAAATATATGTGGTTCCAAACATTGAGTACAACTTATAAATTTCGTTTGTTAAAATAGGATATTTATTTTCATCAATATTTTTCCAAAATTGAATACCACGGTCTAAAGGAAGGTTGATATCATTCTGAAGTTGACTGAGCTCTTTGTGTAAATGTTCCTCTTGCTCTTGGATGTCACAGAGCAAAGGATTCTCATATAACCTTATTACACGTTTAACTTTGATGAAGTCTTTGAATCTGCCATCTAGGTTAGTTTTAAGATCCTCAAAGGACTTAAAATATTGTCGTAACTCTTGTTGCATATTAAAACGGTCACATATTTCTTTAGTATATTTAAAATTATCCAATACTCCAGCTCGAAATTGTTCTTCGAGAATTTCCAAACGTCTTTTAAAAGCATCCATAGCAATTGTAAAATCAAAAATAAATTTGTATTTACCTTGCATATTCAAATTTAATTGCGAAAAAAAATTGGTGATATCACACAAAAGGGCAAAACTTAACAAAAAACTTGGATTATTTAAATTATTAATTAATTCTTTTGTATCCACGGAAGTATCTTCCGCAAAAAACAAAAGAACGTCTGTCTTCAGGTTAAATAGGCGCTCTAGACATTTAGCCCTACTAAGCCACCTCACTTCGGTGTGAAGCAGAACATCGTTCAATTCTGCTTCGGTTTCTTCCAGAAACTGGCGAAACTTTCGGTGGGTGAGAGCATTATGTCGACCGCGAATTTTTTTAATGATTTTTACTGTAGTTTCCATTACATTCCCCACCTTAAAACTTTTTGCAAATAGTTACTGTTGGTGCAAAATGCAATGGAAAGTAAAAATATTAATATTATTCCGAATAAGCTGTCCAATCAAACCATCTTTTTTGCCTATCATAGTAGGTGCTCCATCTGTGCAAATGGATGATAATTTTTCTTTTTCAGAAAATGAGAACAAATTATTTTGTAGAACCTTATATATATTTTTCCCGGTTGCATTTTTGTGCAATCCTCGCGAACAAAGCATGTCTTCTGAGACATTAAAGTTTTCATCAACGGTCCTTATGCAAATTAAAAGTTGACTAATATCTTGGATATCAGTGCTTTCATCTAATGGAGGACAAAATTTTTTTCTTCAAATTTAAATACATATAATTTGAAATATCTCCAATGCGTCGGGTAACTGTTCGACGGGACAAAGGAATATCATTGATATTTCTTGCTAATTCGATTCCAGTTTCCCCAAAACAATGAAGCACCGCTATTGCCATTTCTTTAAAAAAAGTCCCATCCTCTAAGGGTCTTCCTTTCTTTGCTAATGCGTAGCTTACAATACACGATGCTTTTAAAAATGCCGAATTTAAATCATAACTTGGTTCATTAACGTTTGCGTTAATTAAAAATACGTGTTTTAATTCAAAGAATTTTATTAATTTTTCTTCGTTATTTAAATTATTTATTTCTTTGTGAAAGATTATAAAATGTCTTTTTAAATTTTGCTTAAATAAAAAAAATTTAAAACTTTTTGACATAACAAGCACTGCGGCTTCCCAGAATTATTCAAAAAAAAAAAAAATTCAAATTCCCACTCTGTCTGAAACGTTTTTTGGTCTTCCATGTTTATACTCGCATATGTGTTCATTTATATACGGCATACAACTCGTGCGCATCAACCTACTCAGTTCAACTTCTGATTGCAGACTGATTTTAACATCGCTTTGTTCCATCGTAAGTGCTCGTTTTACGCTCTTCGCTTGTGCGTGTTAGTGACAATCGGTGTGTGTACGTATACGATAGCTTACGCTCTTTTAGCACCTGCTAAGACTTTGCCCATGCCTGCTCTTGGGTCTCTTAACACGTTAAACTCCAGGTCGTTAAATATTGCAAAGCGATTTTGCGAATTCATTTCGCCCAACAAATTTCTCTTTACCATTGGATAAGGTGATGAACTATTTACTCTCTTTGTTGGGTTTCTATGTTTAGGTGTAGCAAAATTGCCGCTAAGTGGAGGTAGTATTTGTTCATTAGATGTAACACTTGGAAGCGCTGGAAATTGGTTTTGCTGATTGTTACTGTTGTTGGTAACATACAAAAAATTATTATTAGTGGGCAAATGTTAGGTAGTGGATAATGTGTAGGCTCCATCAGCTTCATTACCCTCCATGCCGGCCGTACTATTAAAGCACCCACAAGTGCAATTACACTTTAATTTATTATTTTTAACTATTTATATATTATATTCAAAATGTAAACAGAATACTTATAATACAAGTATATAAGAAATGAGCGCAATCAAAACAAGTCACAATGTCAACAATGGCACACGATAAAGACCGCGAAACTTAAGACAACCTATGACGTTGACGAACGCCGTGAGACTCTTCTAGAAAACAATTTCCTGGTGCTGGATTTCACGGCACAGATAACAATTCAAATCATACGCCTAAGTTGACACAAAAGAGTTTTAATGAAAATTGTATCAATGTTTTAGGATGGGAGTCATCCAGTTCAGACTTAAACCCTATAGAACATTTCTAGGTGATGTTAAAAAAGCCATATGCACCAAAAATATCCCGAATTTGGATGTTCTTTGTGATAAAATTAGAACGGCATTGCAAGCTACACCATTGGTGCGCTGACAAAGTTTTACTATATAACGTAAATTCCGAATCGAAGTGAAACAATATTAAAGGAAAAAAGATAACCAACAAAATTCTAACTGAAAGTAAGCAAGTTTTTGTAATATAATTATTTTTTATTAATTAAATATTTTCGTTTCTAATTACTTGTCGCATTCAAATCGTTGATCCCACAAGTTTTTGTTAAAATCTTCAAGACAAAAAGGAATTTTAAACAAAATTTTTACTATTAGAGTTTAAGTTTAATATAGGTTTCAAAAAAATAAGTGTAAATGCAATAAATATACGTGATTTATTGGAAAAAACATCATTTAATTCAATATAGGTGTCGTTTTTAATTAGCTGTTAACAGCTCTGTATTTCATTTCGGTAAATATTTTCAAAGTTACACTCAAATTTGAAAACGCAGAGTGCTTGGAAGTGCATTCCAAACTTTAAACGTATTTTCAAAATGATGTTATCAAAATCGGTGACCGACATAACTGGAAGACCGCTAAACGCATTAGCCTTCAATTTTAACACGAGCTTCCTAAATATTTTTTTAGTAAATATAGAAGATTTTTACTCAAAGATAAATATATATTTTTATAAACAATTTAAGGCCGAAATTTTGGTGTAAAATCGATTTTTTTTTTTTTTTGAGAAACCACCATTTTGACAAATAATTATTTTTGCTTATTCTTTCGATTAATTACAAGCTTTAAAATCATTTAAACGAAATCTGTTTGGTTTTAATTTCAGAGGATCTAGATCAGAGATATAGTGGTAACCACAAAACGTCTTTTTTGAGAGACATAAGTGAGCTGGCGGAGATCAGCTTTAGATCCTTTCTGAAAAACTAGTTTTTTTTCGGACTTCTAACTGTATGTATATAACCCTTTAAGGTCATAAGACGAGTTAATGCCAAATAGTCCCAAGGTTATAAGTTTCGTCGCAAACTTATATGCGTTGTTAATAACAAACAAACAAACATAAAATTGAGGCGCATTCGGAATAAGGTGATGTACATTTGTGGATTTGGGGCTAAGCAAGACTTGAATTACAACAAGAAATTCCAACCTCCAAGAAAGCTGTAAAGTAGGGGTTTGAGGTAAATTATGCGGCAACATCATTTGTTGCTGTCGCACTTGCCACCCGCCACAGTAATTCCAATAGCTGGGGATTTGCCACTTTAATAAACAAAAATTGTATTTCATTATTGATGACACACCAGTTGACAGTACGTTAACAGATGCTGTAGCAACATCATTATGTGGCGCTAACTCGCCGTTGATTGCTACTGAGTCTGATATAATTTTTTTTTACGCTATATTTTTATTGCTCGCACTCTTTCTCTGCCTCTTCTCGCACATTTTCATGTTCATATCACTTATTAAGCATACAAAGCACTACTAAAACATTTTGATGGCTTTCACATTTAAATGTTACATATTCAATGTTGCAAGCAATATTTGTTGTTGCGAATAACTTCCCACTGCTATAAAAAAAAAGTTCGGAATTTTGATATAAAATAAGTTTACGTTTTTTACGGCTTTACTATGAGCATGCCGCAAGGTTTGCGTTATCACATAGCTAATGTTGCAACATGATTGCTACTTTGTGTCTTTCAGCTCTTCTACTGCCTGGGTTCACTCTTTCAATCAGTTTGTGCAACACTTACACCTTCTGTATACAGTATGCACTACAAAACTATTCACACCTTTGCAATTTGCTACAAATTCAAAACAAACAGAGGCTCTTCATCTCATGCTTCACACATTTGCTGATTTGCAATGCAGCGAATTCTTCTGGTATGCGCCACACGGACATACAAACCGTCGAACAATACTTCAGCTCGAAAAAAGAAAAAACGTCAACTTCGGTTGTACTGAAGCTATTATAAAATACACAAGGACTTAATTTTGTTCGTACTGTTTGTATGGCCACTAAATCTGAACAAAATTAAGTTCTTGTGTATTTTATAATAGTTTCAGTACAACAGAAGTTGACGTTTTTTCTTTTTTCGAGCTGAAGTATTGTTCGGCGACGGTGCTACTATAGTGGTCCGATCTAAGCAATTTCTTTGAAATTTGTACTGCTGTTTTTAAGAACAATTTATTTAAAGATCGAATAAAAAAGATTTATTCGTAGATTACCCCGTTGCTTTAAATAATAATACATGCCAATTTTCGAGATAATATATTTTCAAATAAAAAAGTTTTCCAGACAAGGACTTAATTTCGGACAATCAGCTTTTATGGCACCCATATGATATAGGAATCTGATCGATTTTGACAAACGAGCAGCTTCTTAGGAAGAATGATTGATAGACCAGTGAGAATTTCATGACATTTCATTGATTGGAAGTGAAGTTATTGAGTTTTAAGTGTCAGTATGGTTTTGTTATCGGTGCAAAAATGAACTCCGAACAAAGCCAACTTTAAATTTTGGTTTTAAATTGGTAAAACTTTTACCGAAACGTTTCAATTGATGAAACAAGTTTATAGCGATAATTGTCAATCCCGTAGCAGAGTGCACGAGTGGTTTCGTGAGCACATAAATATCAACATGTGGGCCAATAAAAATCCGTGATCACCGGAAATTCCATCGAAGCTGTGCGTGAATTCATCAAAAGTCAGCCGAAATCATCATTTAAATTTAAGGAAATGGGATTCAACATCTCCAAAACATCGATTTATCGCATTTTAACCGCACGGTTTGTACTGCACAAATTGACTGACGACCAAAAATTGCTCAGAATCCAACATTCGATTCGTCGCTTGTGACCAATTATTTAACCAAAAATCACATTTTAACCATTAAGCACTCCCGTATTCACCTGATATGGCACCGTGCGACTTCTTCCTTTTCGAAGAAATGCATTTCTTCGTGAAAATAACGCGTTATGCAGACGTAGTGGTCATTAAAAAGGCTTGCACCGGCATACTGGTGGCCATACTGGTCAACGAGCTAAAACACTCGTTCGGCATGCTTTCGGACCGTACAAAAAGCTGTATTGAAGCAGAAGAAGACTATTTTGAATAAACTAAATTGATTTAGCCAAAAAAACCATTTGTTCTGTTTTTTTTTTAAGTTCTGTGTGCTTTGGAACGCACTTTGTAGTTGTATTTAGAATTTTTAGAACTTGGAATTTTTGGCTAAATCGACTCATCTAGCCCAACTGATCGTTAAACCCTTTATAGAATCTCCGATGTTTTTTATCGGCATTAGAAATTTCGTTTCAAACCTAATATAGCCTGACCAGGACAATAATGTTGAATTTTAGTTTATTAATTTTTCTATTAACTAATCTTATTTCTGACCACTGAGTGTTATTAAGATTACAAATTTCTGTATTTATTGCATATTATGGAATCTTTACTTTTCCTTCTGACTAGTGACTATTGCTTAAAATTTAAAATTCAGACTATAGAATTAAGACTAAAGAAGTCAAATTATTTTGTAATAATTAAGATTTAGCGGATCGGGACTAAAGACAATACTAAGACTACAAGACTTATATTTTTTTTTTGTTGATTTCTGATATCTGAAAATTTTTTTAATTCAGTGATTTAAGATTTATAATGGTTTGATATTTTTAATCTTGCGAAATTGATTCCTAATTTTTTTCCGATGATTACTGAACTAAGACAAGAAGATTTCGGATTAATATTATTGCTAAATATGCAACTTTTTTTGACTAATTATTATTTAATTAGGACAACACGCTGCATATTTTAATATATTGGTTTTTAATTTTTGAAAACTCTTATCACTCAGTGAATTAACATTTCAAATGGATTGATATTTGGAATTGTGACTAATGACTACAGAATTAATTATAAAAAAGTCTGCTTGTTTAGTAATATCTATGAAAAATTTATTGCAAACTTCTACTGATGACTATTAAATTAAAACTGAAGCTGGCGATTTATTAGTGCTGACGACGCAAAATTGGCTTTTGACTTTCAACGTGTGACTTTTGAGTAAAAACTATTTTTAAATTCTAAAATTTTAAAAAATTTGGTATTTACTATGTAATACTATGTCATACTGATTTCGACTTCAGACTGATCGCTACTGAATTACGACTTTCTATCTCAGATGTGTAATTACTAATTTTTAACTTTATAATATGTACATAATTTACTTTCACAAAAAATTGCAGTCTACTTGCTGGAGGTTTATTAGCTATTGACTGCAAGGAGTTTTATTATTTTCTACAAAATAAAAGCGTTTGATTAGCTTCAGTAATAATTTGATTAAAATCGAGCAAGTTCCGATTTTTTTAAACAACAAGGATGTATGTGATACTGATTTCGATTTTTAGTTAATTGGAACTGAATTGAAATTTCATGTTATTTAGTAATAGTGTTTAATTTAATAGAAGGTGGAGTCATGTGTAAAAGTTCACGAAAGTGAGAAAAGTTCTCTGATCGCCATTGTCGCCTGGGTAGCCAAAGGACATCGGTTTGCAGGCGAGCTAAAGTGAGAAGGCGAAACAACCCCTTGCATAGGGCTGTGCGCTGGGTTTGGGACCCGCCATGTAAAAAAAAACACTTTAATGAAAAAACAACAACAGCCTCGGATGAGAGACGACCATGGCAAACGAAATAAGGACTACGAATTGAGGGCATGCACTTGGAATGTTCGATTCCGTAACTGGGAAGGTGCCGCTGCCCAGCTGGTTGATGTCCTCGTGAAAATAAAGGCTGACATCACTGCCATCCAAGAAATGCGATGGACGGAACAAGGACAGAGACGAGTAGGTCCTTGTGGCATTTACTACAGTAACCATATAAAGGAGCGCAAATTTGGTGTGGGATTCGTGGTGGTAGAGAGACTCCGTCGCCGAGTACTATCACTCATTCCGGTAAATGAACACCTAGCCACAATCCGCATCAAAGGTTCTTCAACATATCGCTAATTTGGCCCTATGCCTTCTATGAGAGCTGCTCCGCCAAGAAGTCAGAATCGTGATTGGCTACTTTAACAGGGTAGTCAAAGAAGGTATCTTTGGCAAGACAGTCGGTAACTTTTATTCTACCACTATCTTGTTGCAGCCAAGATTCGCACCCGCTTCTATACAGCGAAAAACGCACGTCAACAAACACAAGGAAGGTTCGACGTCGAGAAGTTGCAATCACAACAGATAGCCGAACGATTTTCTAATCGACTTGCACTCTTGCTCTCTGAGAGCACTTGTCAACAACTCGGGATAAGGGAACTGCGAGACGGCACTTCAAATTCCTTACATCCAACTTCAACCAAAACCATTGGTTTTCGGAAAAGCAAAAGAACAGCTGGTACGACGAGGAGTGCCGTTCTGCAGTGGAGAGAAAACAGGCTGCCACGATCGACCACAACACGTGCGGGATGGGATACATACCGAGAGTTGAAGAGAGAATTGATACGCATTTGAAGACAGAAAAAAAAAGAGGCCGAAATGCGTGAGAAGATAGGCTGGCCAACAGGGGTAAGGCTCGGAAATTCGACGAAAAGATGCGACTTATAGAAGGTTTAAAGACCGGAGCATACTCTTGTAAAACCCCCAAAGGTGATCTAGTCACCTATGCTCAGAGCAGACTTAAATTATGGAGGGAACACTTCTCCAGCCTGCTGAATGGCAGTGAACGTGCAACGCCAGGAGAAGGCGAACCCGATTCCCCAAATCAATGACGATGGAGCAGACGTTCCAATGCCCGACCATGAAGAAGTTCGAATAGCAATTACTCGCCTGAAGAACAACATAGCAGCGGGAGCCGATTACCGGCAGAGCTATTCAAACACGTCGGCGAAGAACTGATAAGGAGCATATGTCAGCTTGTTTGCAAAATATGATCGGACGAAAGCATACCCAACGATTGGGATTTAAGTGTGCTATGCCCAATCCACAAAAAGGGAGACCCCATAATCTGCGCCAACTGCCGTTTGATACGCCTCCTTAACGTCGTGTATAAGGTTCTATCGAGCATATTTTGTCAAAACCCACCGTCAACAAATAGATTGGACCTTATCAGTGTGGCTTTAGACCTGGAAAATCAACAACCGACCATGCGCCAAATCTTGGAAAAGACCCGTGAAAGGAGAATTGACACACACCACCTCTTCGTCGATTTCAGAACTGATTTCAACAGCACGAAAAGGAGCTGCCTTTATGCCGCGATGTCTGAATTTGGTATCCCCGCAAAACTAATACGGCTGTGTAAACTAAGGTTAAGCAACACCAAAAGCTGCGTCAGGATCGGGAAGGACCTCTCCGAGTCGGAAGGAAGAAGAAGGAAGCAAAGCAGATAGGTCTGGCTGTGAACGAGGGCAATACGAAATATCTCCTTGACAGACATAACTTTGAAGTTGCAGATAGTTTCGTATATTTGGGAACCATTGTAACCAATGCCAACAATGTCAGCCTGAAAATCCAACGAAGGATAGCTCTTGCCAACAGGTGCTACTTCGGACTGAGTAGGCAATTGAGAAGTAAAGTTCTCTCTCGCCAAACAAAATTTAAAGTCTATAAGTCACTCTTAATTCCCGTCCTGCTATATGGTGCAGAGGCTTGGGCGATGACAACAACTGATGAGTTGACGTTACGAGTTTTCGAAAGAAAGGTTCTGCGAAAGTTTTATGGTCCTGTGCGCGATGGTCACGGCGAATATCGCATTCGATGGAGCGATGAGCTCTATGAGATTTATAACGACATTGACATAGTTCAGCGAATTAAAAGACAGCGGCTACGCTGGCTAGATCATGTTGTCCGAATGAACGAAAACTCTCCAGCTCTGAAAGTATTCGACACTGTACCCACCGTGGGAAGCAGAGGAAGAGGAAGACCTCCACTCCGTTGGAAGGACCTGGCTACGCTTGGAATATCCAATTGGCACAACGTAGCGAAGAGAAGAAACGACTGGCGCGCTGTTGTTAACTTGGCTATAATCACGTAAGCGGTGTCTACGCCAATTAAGAGGAAGAAGATTAATTTTTTGCTTTACCCTTATATAGCTTTGGATTTTTTGCTACTAAATAACGTTTAATATGACTAAAGACCAGAAGCTATCATGTTGTCCGAATGAACGAAAACACTCCAGCTCTGAAAGTATTCGACACTGTACCCACCGTGGGAAGCAGAGGAAGAGGAAGACCTCCACTCCGTTGGAAGGACCTGGCTACGCTTGGAATATCCAATTGGCACAACGTAGCGAAGAGAAGAAACGACTGGCGCGCTGTTGTTAACTTGGCTATAATCACGTAAGCGGTGTCTACGCCAATTAAGAGGAAGAAGATTAATTTTTTGCTTTACCCTTATATAGCTTTGGATTTTTTGCTACTAAATAACGTTTAATATGACTAAAGACCAGAAGCTATTGACTACAATAACTCTCCATATTTTTTTATTAAATAATAATTTTATGTATACATATCAACCCAGGAAACACTTCCTTTTGAACTCAATAACTTTTCCGGCTTTTAGGTGAACACCCACCAAAGCAGTTGGCCAACAAATCGCCAGCAAACTCAAACGTCGCCGAATACGCTGTGTCTTAAATGTATCGTTTATATTTAATTTGTTTTTGTAACGTCTAATGCATGTAGCTGTAGTCTACAGTTTTGCCATTCTAGCAATTTTTTTCGTTATTGTTGTAAATCGCAACAAACGCCGGCGTCCATAAGTCGCGGCACATTCATGTTGCGACTGTCAGCTGTCTTCGGACTTTCCTGAGTTACGCTATCACCCACTATTTCGCTGGGATTAATGTTTTGACAGCGGTGCTCGCCAAGACTTATTGACTTATTTAATACCGTTGTGCTTCAGTTCTTTTAATATTGATTATTTTTGTAAAAATTTTAACTTATCTTTTTCACGGTTGCCAAATGTATTGTATGAAAGAAGTGAATGAAATTATACAGATTATAATTTGTTTCTATATCTAAGTCCAAAATCAGGAAATCATTATTTTGTTAATTACAATATTGTAATGAATACTAAAGAGTTCATAGCTCATACAAAACAGATGCTTTAGTTTTTAAAAATTAACAGTCATTGATTAATTGTTATTATTTCATAGGCGACTAACTCTGAAAATTTCATACCCTATATACAACATTTATTAAATAAATCATTTTTTCAATAGTCCACAATTAGTTAGTAGCGTTTAATCAATTCTCGAAGAAATACCAAATCGTAAAAAGTCTATACTGAATGGCGACTGAATTCAAATCAATATTAATTATATAGTTAGGTAAATGGTCTTTAGTCAGTGTAAGATTTAATTAATGGCGATTAATTAATTTATTGCTATATTAATTTTAAATTTTAAAAGTGCATACTCAATAGTCTGATCAAGTAAACTTTTTTTTTTAAATCTAAAGTGAACAGTCATTAGTCAGCATTCGATTTCTTAAATACTCAAAAGTGAACATTTTACACTCAAAAATCACTTTTAAGAATATTTGAGTGAGTATTTTAATTTTTAAGAGTCAATACAATTTAAGTGAAATGAATTCCTAACGATTGTCAAATCGGTTTGAATTAGTCTATATTATTTTCAATTTAAGTCTATAAATTACAATGCAATAGATTATAGTCGAATTAGTCTCAAATGGTGGTAATCTTAGAATTCTTGTTTTATTTAACATTTACTTACTGATTATTCCACCTTTAAGTCATTGCTAAGCATTCTTTCTGATATTAAATATGGTATGAGCTGAAACGATGAAATTGAAATTTTCACACGACTTTTATAGAAATATACTGTGCCCAAAAATAAGGTGACATTTGAATTTAAACTGCGCGCGTCGAAGAATTTGGAGATTTATTTTTTTTTTTTAGGTTGGTAGTACTGTCAGTCACATTTATGTCAAAATATTCTTTAGTTTTTGAGATACGTGTCGTTTTGTGAGCTGCTAAAAGTGAGTTAACTTGCATTAAATTCTGTTTACAGAATCAATTTTTTGCTGCGGATGAGGCTGTGTCTAAAAAAAATTTTACAAATGGTGTAGTGAGTTCCAAGCCGGCCGTGAACGTGTCGAAGACGAAGAGCGTCCAGGGCGACCATCAACCTCAACCGACGAAGCTCACGTTCAACAAATCAAAGATTTTGTGTTGAAAACCCGTCGATTAACAATTAGAGTCCTTGCTGATGAAGTTGGCATATCGGAAGGCTCAGCCAATAACATTTTTATGAATATTTTGGGCCTCAAACGCGTCAAATCTCGACTGGTACCGAAAACATTCAATTTTTTGGACAAATGGCGTCGCGTTGAAGTGTGTGAAACGATGCTTTCCGACTACCAGGGTGTCATGAAATACATTATAACTGGCGATGATACTTGGATCTATGCTTACGACCCCGAAACAACCGATCAATCGAGCAAATATCGTGCCAAAAGAGAACCGAGACCAAAAAAAATCGCGCCAAAGTCGCTCAAAAATCAAGATCATGTTGACTGATTTCTTCGATTATCGTGGTGTTGTGCATTATGAATTCCTTCCAACTGGTCAAACAGTCAACAAGGAATATTATTTGAACTTCATGCGTCGTTTGCATAACGCTCTCCGCCTAAAAAGTTCGGAATTGTGGAAAGACAATTCTTGATTTTTACACCGCAATAATGCACCATCGCATACTGCCCTCGTAATTCGCCAAAAACTCAACCCATATCGTTCCGCAACCACCGTATTCATTGATTTGGAAGAATAAATAAAGAATTTTCAAAATATAAATAATGTCACCTTGTTTTTTGGGCACAGAATTTCGACAACGAAGGGTATGTGGGATAGACAACGAGTACAAAAGGAAGAATCAGTCGTTAACTGACTTTTTGAATCTAGCGCGCCCTGGTGGCGCCATCTATATGTCGACTAGTGTGTTAGATTCTGCTATCTTTATCGATTGTCCAGTGATTGTCCAATTTCATGACATTTCATTGATTCGAAGTGAAGTTATCGCGTTTTAAGTATCAGTTTGTTTGTGTTATCGGTGCGAAAAAAAGCTTCGAGCAACGGACCAACAGTAAATTTTGTTTTAAAATTAGCAACACTTTTATCAAAACGTTTCAATTGATGAAAAAAGTTTATTGCGATAATTACCTATCCCATAGTAGAGTGCAGGAGGGGTTTCAACGTTTGCAAAGTAGTGTGAGGACATAACTATCAACATGTAGGCCAATCAATATCCGTGATCACCGGAAGTTCCATCGAAACTGTGCGTGAGTTCATCAACCGAATCATCATTGAAATTCATGGAAATGGGATTGAACATCTCCAAAACATCGATTTATCGCATTTTGACCGAACATTTGGGCTTACGAAAGGTGTGCGCACGGTTTGTTCCGCACAAATTGACTGACGACCAAAAATTGCTCAGAATCAAACATTCGAAAGACGATTATTTGACCAAAAATCACATTTTAACCATTAACCGCTCCCGTATTCACCTGATATGGCACCGTGCGACTTCTTCCTTTTTGAAAAAATACATTTGCCTATGAAAGGGAAGTGTTATGCAGACGTAGAAGCCATTCAAAAGGCTTGCACCGGTATACTGAAGGCCATAACGGTCAACGAGCTAAAACACTCTTTCGACATGCTTTTGGACCAAGCAAAAACCTGTATTGAAGCAGAAGGAGACTATTTTGAATAAAATTAATTGATTTAGCCGAAAAAAACATTTGTTCTGTTGTTTTTTTTTAAGTCCTGTTTACTTTGGAACCTTGTATGTGTTTGCATGCGAGTGTGTATAAGTTCGCGTGTACATAAAAATGTACAAGAAGACTTTAGTAGAGAAAATTCAAAACTTTTTTGAAGTGACGCCGAATCAGCGTCTAACTCATGTTCGAGAAAAGCGCAGTCGCGATGTTAACTCAAAATATCGTAGATTCACAAAAATGTGTCGGCGGAGTTAAAGAGTGCAAACAGCAATTTGTGAAACATCAGAACATACGACGAATAGTAGAAACATCACAAGCAGCAAAAGAATAGTAGCAGAAGCAGTAGAACTAAAGAAGCAGAAACGTATATGTGCAAGGTAGAATGAGCAAGAGAGAGCAGCCGATAGGTTATAAGAAATATTCTTATAAGAAATATTTAAATTCATATTTTAAACAACATATATTTAAGTACATATGTATGTATAAAACGAAATTGAGTAATCTTAATTTAAATTCACATGGACTGAAAAAAGATTTACAATCTAGACTGATAGGATATTTTAACGAAAACCGAACAAATGATCAAGGTGACGATGTAAGTGAAAGCGAACATTCTTATACTACCGAACAAAATGGGTTGCTTTTACACTTTGCATATCAGAGATAGCATATCCTCTTTTACTGGTGACAATTCCATCAATGTCAATCATTGGATTCTAGAATTTGAAGATGTGGCTGACACAGCGAATTGGGATGAGCTTCAAAAGTTTGGTTTTGCGAAACAACTATTGAATGGCGCTGCTAAAATATTTGCGCGTAGGTTAGTGGGAGTGAGAGATTGGGGAGCTCTAAAAAATGGTCTTATTGATGAGTTTGGAGAGAAAATATGTGCAGCAGAAATTCACCGTGCTCTCAGAAATAGGCGTAAGCAACACAAAGGAAGTTTAAATGAACATTTGTATGTATGTATTAATTGAAATGGGAAAGCCGATAGCACTTGATGAACAGAGCATTATTACATACTTTGTAGATGGCATTACAGATACTAGGGCGAATAAGACAATGCTATATCAAGCAAAGAACTTAACCCTGGTCGAGACCAACGGTCTGATACACTTAGTCGATGGTGCTTGGCTAGGCCCCTATGTGTATACATACATTTGTATGGAAATACGTGTTGTATTTACGCTCATATATGTATGTACAATATAGATACATTTTTGAAATTTCTTACCTCTCGATTTGGTTTTGGCATATTTGAACTATCTGGAAAAGAAAAATGAAACTCGTATGCGGCTTTAAAAATGAAATACAACGCATTCCTTTTCGTTCATTTTTTGATTTATTTAGGAGCATATGAATCATTTTTGAGCGATTTTTCAATTGATTTTATGATGATGGGTCCTGAGGAATACCAAAAAAACATATGTATTCAATTTTCGAATGCTGTTGACAAACTGGATTTGAGCATTTAGAACAGAAAAATCGAGTTTTACGACGCAATTTATCGCTTTCTTGCAAACAAAGTCTCCTTTTCCTTTTGATGTAGAAGCTACTAATCGTGATGGGATGTTGAGTGAACGACCGAAAAAGGATTCAAAAGCCAAACGACAAGATAGATGTTTGATAACATTGGGATTGTTCATACGATTTTCGATATTGGGCGTTGCCAATGTTCTCCACAAATTGTAAAGAAAAGTGCGTCGTGCATCCTTTTTATCTAGATGGTCGATTTCTTTGCAAACTACGAAAGCAGCCAATCCCATCACGTCCAACAAGTTGCAAAAAAATGCAAATATCCATCGTTTCGTTGGCCGTTTTGTAATGTAATGGGTAACCATTTGATCCATGTAGTCAACGCCGGCCTTTGTTGAATTATAAATTAAAATTGCTTCCGGTTTTTTGGCTTCACCTTCACAATCCTTTGTGTAGTGTAGGGTTATCGTGAAACCCGAAAAGAGTAGAAAGCAACGGACGAGACGGATTTCTTTTTCAATTCTTCGGGTAAACACTTCTTATTGGCGCGAATAGTACCGACGAAAGCAAATCCAATGGTAGTCAATCGTTTGACTCCTGTCAGTGTTGTGAAAAAGTTGTCAGCTGCTATTGTTCTGCCGGTGTTTTTGTACCATTTTACAAGTTTGAGCAATACATTTTCTCCTTGGTTCACTTCACGCTCTCCACCATCCTTTTTTCCCGTGTACAATATACCTTGCAATGGGTATTTTGCTTGTGAGTCACATGCCCACCATGAAATATTGGTAGTAAAAAACTGTTCGAATACTTCAATGGGAACAGAGTTCTGTTGCTTCGGTCCAGGCCTAAGGCGCATAATATTGTGTGCACGAGTGCGAATTGCTTCATTAGGCTCTTTTTTCATTCTGTCCCATTTTACCGTAGTAAGAAGTTTCAGTAGCAGCTGGAGTTTCACGCTCTTTTCTTCTCAACCAGCGATTACTTCCTCTTCGTCGCTCTCTAATATTTCATTCGGCTCGATTTCATTTTCAATATCCGATACATCTTCAAATGGCACATAATCGAATGGATCCACTCCTTCACGCACAACATCATTATTTTCATTTTTAATGTCATTTACCAATGCTGATGTTAAGCGATCATAAAAATCTGCACTGATGTTTCTAGAACGTAATCGTGTATTATACACATACTCCTCTTTATCAGTCATTATTATAACCAAAGCGAACAGAATAAAAAACAAGATGAGAACTGGCGCGAAATATGCGCAACACAGTAATATGTTGTGCGTTCAACTATCTGTCATCAACTGACTTGCATAATACAAAAGAATACAGAAAACGAATTCATTAGAAAAGAGAGAAGAGGAATGCTGTAGCAAAAATAAACACCCAAAATTCTGGATTTGTTTGTAAACACACTCTTCTTTTGTTTTTTTTTTAGGGGCCCTCGAATAAAAACGTATTTATGCATGTGAGTATGTTTATATGAGTGTTGGATAAACATACAAACTAATTTGGACATGTAACGAACATGAAAACAGATAGATCGACCGTGCGAAGGGAAAGAAACATACCAAAGTTCATATATTTTCATACAAACACCATTGGTCTCGACTAAGGTGTAATATTATCATATCCTTTTTTCGTCCTTTTCGATACGATATCCTTGAATTTTTTTTTTCTGAATTCTATAGACAATAAAATTCTAGGAAGCTACCTTTGGGAAACGCAAGTCGTTTGCTACACTCTAAATATATTTAAATAACATTTAAAAACAAAATATGCTTCGGGCCCGACCCGTTAGGGCTCGATGAGGGTTAAGCGAATTGAAAGATCAACTGCGTGTGTACGAGAAAGTGAAAGGACCTTGCTATTCTTTAGACAAGCCAAATGCACCTAATTATTCGCACACAAGTGAAGTTGACGTTAAAAATAGTCAAATTAATTCAAGAAAGATTTGCTAAAGCAAAAGATTATCAGAAAGAGAACTCCGTTAAGTGTTTTAAATGCAAACAAACCGGAAATTTTTGTATATACATTCGAGTGGAGCAGGAAAATGAAAATTCACGACATTGGGTTGCTTGGATCAGTGGATGAAGTTTTTTTGAAAATAGCTTTTCATGTAGTAAAAGAAAGGGACCATACGCTGAAATTGTAGGTTGTGAGGTCTTAATGAAATTGGAACTCGTTGTTAACAAAGATGAAATTCAGTTTAAGCCATTAACGAAAACTATAGCTGCGGTTACGATAGTGAGAAAACGTGTCGAGAGTGATGGAAGGCCATGTGCGACAGATGATGCTGCGGTACCAGTCGTACCTGTTGCTGCGGTAACAGGTAGCAATATCACTTCTGTGGACGCGATGCAAAAAAGTAATGAAACGGATGCTGGGAATCGCATCGGGGAAATGCGTTTTAGCTTAAAGAATTCGAAACATTATGCCAAACAAGGGATTTTGAAGAAATTGACGAGCGGGTAAACGCAGATTTGTCAGATATCAGTGCGGAAAATGTGAGGCTAATGGAAAAATTAATAAAAACTTATGAGCCTAGGAAACCGAAAAGTCACCAATAGAAATGAAGCTAATCATATCGGACGAATCGCCAGTTTATCAGCGCCCGCGTAGAATGTCATTTAAAGACTAGGCATTCGTAAGCAGCCAGATAGCAGCTTGGTTGAAAGAATGCATAATTCGTATGAGTACCTCGGAATATCTTCGCCGATTGTACTAACGACTAAGAAAAATGGATCAAAAAGATTATGCGTAGACTATAAGAAAATAAATGAAAAAATAATACGAGTTAATTTTCCGATGATAGTTATCGATGAAGTTCTCGATAGGTTATATGATGCATATGTTTTTACGACATTAGATCTAAAAGATGCTTTTTTCCACGTTCCGATAGAACCAAATTCTATGAAGTTCACTTCATTCGTGACGCAAACGGGTCAATAAGAATTTTGTTTCGTGCCGTTTGGGTATTCTAATTCGACGGCAGTTATTTGTAGGTTCATCCAGAGAATTTTCCATGATTAGAGATGGCACGATAATCGTGTATATGGACGACATTGTCATCCTGGCCAAAGATGAAAATGAGGGAATAGAAAAGTTTAAAGTAGTTTTAAATCGAACAAGTAAAAACGTGTTGAATATCAAATGATCAAAATGTCCATTTTTGAAGGGACGAATATACTTTTTAGGTTATATTATGGAAAATGGGAGAATATTGCCTTCAAGTGAAAAAGCTAGGGCTGTTGAAAAGTTTCCAATACGGTCAAGTAAGAAGGAAATTCAACGATCCTTAGGATTAACATAATTTTTTAGACGTTTCGTTTGTAACTACACCGTGGTAGCTAAACCATTAACGGAGTTATTGAGAAAGGAGGCGAAATTTGTTTTAACGGACGAACATTTGATAGTTATTCAGGAATTGAAGAACGGATTAGAGAACGCCCAAGCTCTAAAACGGTTTAATCCAACAGCTGATGCATCGAAATACGGTTATGGGACAGTGTTATTACAAAAAGACGGAGAAGATCAAAAATTACATCCAATAGAATATAGGAGTAGGTAGACGACCCCAGCAGAAGAACAGTATAGTTCTTATGAACTGGAAATATTAGCAGTAAACATACATACACACATACATATTTGTTTGAGATAGTGTGTATGCGTAGTAACTAAGTAACACTGTTGAAGCTACCTTCCGTGCCGCTCGAGTGCCCGTTTTCTATTCGTGTTGCAAATGTGAAATATCGCAACGGAAAGAACAGTCCCTGAAACAGCCATCCCCCCATAAGAACTGGGTTAAGTAGAAATCTGTCTCCCCATGTCGTCTGTCAATCCAGGCCGGTACATTCTTAATAAGCCTATATGTCCATCTTCCATTGCTTTTGCCACTCCTCGAGACTTGTCTTCCTCTCGTTTTTGCGCTCGTCGCCCGTTAGGCGCCTATGCATGGCTTTTCTTTTACAGTAGACTCTACTCAACTCAGAGGCCATTATATCCGGAGGCATAAGACCAGATATGATAGCACTCGCCTCGTGCGACACCGTTCTAAACGCACAGGCAACTCTAAGCCTGGACACAGATTTTGCCATATTGACACAGGCTTTTTGACGAAGGGCTGTCCCCCATATCGGAGCTGCGTACATAAGCATTGATTGGCTAACCTTAGCCAGCAGAGCTCTTCTACTTTGACTTGGGCCACCAATGTTTGCCATGATTCTCGACAGGACCGCAGTCACTTTAGCCGCCTTACCACAGGCCTTTTCAATGCGCGCCTTGAAATTGAGCCTCGTTTCGATCATATCTCCAAGGTACCTTAGTGAATTTTGCGTTACAACGTTATATCCATCAATGTTCAGAGTCACCAATTCTAGCTTTTTTCTGCTCGTGATGAGCACTGCCACTATTTTTTCACCTGCAAGCTGCAGCTTGTTACTCGTAAGCCAGTCTTTGATTTTCGACACGGTCTCATTGCATATGCTCTGTATCTGCAAGACTTCTTTAGCTACGATCGTTACGGCAATATCGTCCGCATAGCCAATTATCTGTGCTTCTTTTGGCAGCGGTAATCGTAACACCCCGTCGTACAGCACATTCCAAAGTAGTGGACCTAGTACGGAGCCTTGTGGTACTCCACCGTATAGTGTTTTGGACCTGCATCGGTATCGTACAACAGTAGTCTGTCAGACAAATAGCTGCTAATTATCCTAAGAAGACACCCCGGGCTGTTTCTTGCCTCTAATGCTCTCAGTATGTCGAGTTGAAAGCGTTTTTCACGTCTAGCGTAACAACTGCGCAGTATTCTTTATCTCCATACATCCATCTGGTGCGCGCTATGGCTTTGGCTGCAATGTTCGTCACTTTTCCAACTGCATCTAAGGTGGACCGATGTCTTCTGAATCCAAATTGGTTTTCAGATAACCCAGGAGACTCTTCTTCTAGGTGGCGTTCTAGGTGTGTGCAAATTAGTCTTTCCAGTATTTTGGCCATGCGATCATGCAGAGTGAGCGATACGCACTCGGCTCTCCCGTCGGTTTGTTTGGCTTCTGGAGGAGAACCAGCCTCTGTTTCTTGTAAACTTTCGGAAAAACACCTTCATTCAGACATCGTGTGTAGAGTTCGGCGAATGCCCTCTTGGTATACCTGATGGCAATTTTCAGAGCCTTGTTTGGGATGCCATCAAGTCCAGGAGCCTTTGCGTTGCCGAATCTCTCCGCCACTTCCATTACCTCCTTCTCGTCTACAATTGGAGATTCCATCCTGGTTGGTATCGTTCTACTCATTTGTGGTTCTTGCGTTGGGAAAAGTGTTTTCACCATCTTTTCTAGGAGGATCGGACAGGTTGGCGCTTGGCTTTTACCCCCTCTGATTTTTGCATCACTATTTTATATGCGTCACCCCACGGATTCTCGTCCACCTTCTCACATAATTCTTTAAAACTCGAAGACTTACCTCGTTTGATAGCCTTTTTGAGTTCTTTACGTTTTCTTTTGAAACTTTCTCGCAATCTAGTATGATCTTTGGCAGATGCGTCTCGCTTTATGGCATTCACTTCTCAGTGTGCTGATCTCCTCGTTCCACAAGTATGCGGGCCTGTGGGTTATGTTGTGCCTTTTTTTACACATAGCAGTATCACAGGCCTTACTTATACGCTTAGCCAGATTTTCAGCCTGTCGGTCAACGTTGGTCACACCATCTAGGTTCCCATCCAACATAAGTTTGAAAATTTCTTCATCTAACGTTTCAACCTTCCATCCTTTTTTCTGCCATTTTTTTTTGCGCTGGACAGAGTTTGTATTTGTTTTCGGATTTCCAGCAAGATGGCCAAGTGATCGCTATGCGTGTAAAAGTCGCACTCCTTCTAATTTGCAGATATAACTAGCGTGCTGCTGGCGAATGTGATATCTATTATCGATCCACGTCCATTCTTTTCAAAAGTATTTCTACCGCCGGTATTGAGCAACACGTCGCCTAACACAGAAAACGCTTTGAGTAGAGCATTACCCCGTCTTTTTGTGTAGCTACTACCCCAATCAATTTCCCATGCGTTGAAATCGCCTGCTATGACGTTTGGCGTGGTAGTGAGGGTGTCTCGGACTATTTGATCAAGAATTATTTCGTAGTCTCCTTGCAACACACTCGGGGGAATATAGCAGCTGTAGAAATAAATGCCACCTATTTTCGCTCGTGTATAGTAAGATCTTCCAAGGACCGGCTTATCTTGGAAGGCGTTGCCCCCACAGGCCCATATGGCAGCTTTGTTTTCCTTGTCGGAGATCCACGTGCCAGCGTTTATGTTTTTATATTGCTCACACACTATCGTCACCTCTACCTTTTCCTCGAAGATTGTTTGCTTCAGCAGCTCTTGAGCAGCTTCACAATAATTTAAGTTGATTTGGACAACTTTCATTTCATCTTTTTACTCGCCGCTTGGTATAGAAGACACTTCCAACTTCCTATCCGGTGACCTGTCTCCTTTTTCCCACTGCTTTTGCAAGCTGCACATGACGGGCTTTTATCACACTCCTTTGCGAAATGCCCCTTTTCACCACACTTAGCACAACATTTGCTTCGATCATTCTCACTCGTACATGCCCTCGCCAGATGGCCGTATTCCAGGCACGTGGAACACTTTCGGAGATTCGGCTTCTCCCTTATTCTGCAGACCACCCATCCAATCTTGATCTTATGGGCGTCAAGTAGCCGCTTTGAGTCCGCTGCGGGAAGGCTGATGACTGCCGTCTGTGTGCCCGCGTACGCCTGTCTCATAGTTTTGATCGCCTTTTCGTCAAAGGAATTTAGCTCTTTGATTTGTGAACGTATTGCCACTGCTATGTCTTCTTTGGTGGTTATTTCGTCCAAGTCTCGAATCTCCACTGATACTTCGTGGGTTAGAGCTCTTGTTTGTCCCTTGGTCACTCAGAACCTTCCATATCTCCTTTTCATATGCTCCCGTGTTCATCTGGGCCTTCTTCATTTCCAGCAGTATTTCGCCTTTTACCGTCTTCCGGATCCGCGAAAAGTTTTCTCCAAGCTCTTTTATAGCATCTTCCTTTTTGATGGCTCTAAGCATATCGCTGTACGACATGTTTCCAGTGCGCTCAATGATAATTGCATCGGGCCTCAGACGTGGAGCAGAAACCGTCTCCTTTTTCTTGTTTTGAGTTTTTGGTTTCACCAGCGTCTATTCACTTCCCTGTTTCTCTGCCTTCCGTTCTTTTGCAGGAATGTTTCCTTCATTCCTCTTCCACGCAGTGGTCATCTTTTGGACTTCCTCTTGGCTGGCTTTCTTTTTTGGCGGAGTCTTTCGCGTCTGCTGCTCATCTTCGCGGGGCCTTTTTGGAGTTGAATCTACTCCTGTGTGTCTTAAAGGAACATTTCGCCTGGTTGCTTTAACTTTGTTATACTCCATTTGGGCGCGTTCATGGAGCTTTGTGACAGAAGTTAGCAGATAACGGATCTGATTGTTGATCGATCGTTGAGGCAGTTTCATTGCTTCCGTTAGCCTCTTAATCATATCTCCCAATTCAGCCATAATGTCCCCTCCTGGTTGCGTTAGTTCCGCTCGAAGCGTGCTGTCTTACAGGGCTGGTGGCAAACGATCTCGCTCTTTCAGGCCTTTCCACCGTGAGCTCCTGTTTCGGTGATCGCATCAATCTTGGTGCGGGTCTAAAGGGATCAGCTTCGACGCAAAAACTACTCGGCGCTCCCCTGGATTGTTCCGATTCTGGTATCTTACTGCCAGGGCTTTGAGTAAGTTTAAATAATTCTGCATTCATTGTTTTTTACAGCGCATCGTGTGTAAGGGGGCGGGCCGAAATAGACAGGAACGGGTGTACCCTCGGATACACCACAGGGCTAACACCTCGGCAGAGAAAGCTAACATCACCTTTTCCATCCTGCAAGCGGAAGACATCGCTGTCAAGATAGCCAAGGACTCCCAGTGCGCCGCGCTGTGTACCGGTCAAGTTGTAATATCAGCCGCACCTAACATGGTGAAACAGACGCTGACCAGGAAGCCGCCCATTATGGGTCCGTCGCGCCTGGATTTTGTTTTGCTTTCATCATGTCAAAACATGATGAGGGGACACCTATTTCTATGTGGCGGTGTTGATTCGCCACAGTCACAGGAGCTTCAGTGGATCTGCTAGCTTTTATGCCGCCTCCTTCACTCCTGCCGCTCATCGTCGGGGGTTGCTTATTTCGCAACTAACCTGCTACTACAGGCCGTTCGGCTATCCACGACCTGCCGACCCCCCCGGTAGCTTAGAGCACAGCTAGAGCGCCCAAGGTATGAGTGCGTGCGTCTGTACTCGCCGGAGGATGCGCTTCCGGTGTCGACCGGATCAGTAGCACCGACCACCCAAGCGGTCGATTAAAGCGCTATCGCAGTGATACAGCCCACACCCCCAGCCAATTGACTGGAACAGGTTACTCTATTGCCCGCCGGACGGAGCGATGTCCCCGTAACGATCCTGAGTCAACCGATGTGGCCTGCATCGATCTGTGGGCTTAAAAACTCGATACTACGACCGCTGGTCGGCCCAAAAAAAAAACCGCAGTCCCCAATACTGATACAAACACCAGCCCCATTTTGGACAGTCCCTTTCATCGGGCACTCCCTTCATCGGGGGTGTGTGTGTGTCAATGTATGCGTATATATAAGCTTGCTCGCCGGTAATTCTATTTATATTTGCCCTGTCCTTTAGCTGCAGTTATTTCTAATACTCCGTTATTGCTCGTTGACCGCATTGTTTTTGGATTGCTTTGCTCGTTCATGTTGTTCTTGTAATTGAAAATTGTGAAATCGAATTCGAAATGCATCTGCCAAAACGAAATGAAATTCTTCGAAAAGAAAATTTCCGAGGCGTCGAATGATAAGTGAATTTGGAAAATATTGAATGTGACAACAACAACAACTAAAACAATAACAATGACATCGACAATAACGATTTCTACACCAAAAAATCATCACAAAAACAACAAGTCATTACAAAAGCAACAACTATATAATTCAACACTGCCGTATATGATGCATTGACAACAACAACACAAATATTGCACAATGCCGTATTGTTAACAATAACAACAACAACCCAACAGCGTTTGCAACAATCATAACCGGGGCACCGATGCACGTTGCCATGCATTGAGCAATAACATGCGGAAGCACACACACGATGACAGCAAGCCAGCGCAATAACAAGAACAAGTGCCAACAACGGCGACAGCCATAAAAGCTTGGCAAATACTAGCTCCTAGCAAAAACACGAGATAGGCAGAAAAAAGCACAAACACCACTTGGCACCAAGCACAAAAACAACATCTACAACTATAATAAGAGCAGCAACACCATGATAGCCAACTATCCAATTGCAAACAATACGGAAACGAACGAAAATCATTCAAGTGCGCTCAGCGCTGATTGAATCAAGGAATTACATTGCGATTTCGTAAGTCCTGCAGCCAATTTGGTGGAGACAACCGACTGCCGAGGCCTTAGCTGTAAGAAATTTTAGCCATCTAGTGTTGTGGAAACTCAATCAATTTAAATTCTAGTAACCGATTATCCACCCTTGTTTGCATACAATGACTTGATTTTAGATACCGGCAGATCCGACAAATGAACAGATTTTTGAGAACAAACAGACGTTTGCAAAATTTCAGATCTTCTTCTTCTTTACTGGCGTAGACACCGCTTACGCGATTATAGCCGAGTCAACAACAGCGCGCCAGTCGTTTCTTCTCTTCGCTACGTGGCGCCAATTGGATATTCCAAGCGAGGCCAGGTCCTTCTCTACTTGGTCCTTCCAACGGAGTGGAGGTCTTCCTCTTCCTCTGCTTCCCGCGGCGGGTACTGCGTCGAATACTTTCAGAGCTGGAGTGTTTTCATCCATCCGGACAACATGACCTAGCCAGCGTAGCCGCTGTCTTTTAATTCGCTGAACTATGTCAATGTCGTCGTATATCTCGTACAGCTCATCGTTCCATCGACTGCGATATTCGCCGTGGCCAACGCGCAAAGGACCATAAATCTTTCGCAGAACCTTTCTCTCGAAAACTCGCAATGTCGACTCATCGGTTGTTGTCACCGTCCAAGCCTCTGCACCATATAGGAGGACGGGAATTATGAGAGACTTATAGAGTTTGGTTTTTGTTTGTCGAGAGAGGACTTTGCTTCTCAATTGCCTACTTAGTCCGAAGTAGCACCTGTTGGCAAGAGTTATCCTGCGTTGGATTTCTAGGCTGACATTGTTGGTGGTGTTTACGCTGGTTCCAAGATAGACGAAATTATCTACAACTTCAAAGTTATGACTGTCAACAGTGACGTGAGTGCCAAGTCGCGAGTGCGACGACTGTTTGTTTGATGACAGGAGATATTTCGTCTTGCCCTCGTTCACTGCCAGACCCATTTCTTTTGCTTCCTTGTCCAGTCTGGAGAAAGCAGAACTAACGGCGCGGGTGTTGAGGCCGATGATATCAATATCATCGGCATACGCCAGCAGTTGTACACTCTTATAGAAGATGGTACCTTCTCTGTTAAGTTCTGCAGCTCGAACTATTTTCTCCAGAAGCAGGTTGAAAAAGTCGCACGATAGGGAATCGCCTTGTCTGAAACCTCGTTTGGTATCGAACGGCTCGGAGAGGTCCTTCCCGATTCTGACGGAGCTTTTTGTGTTGCTCAACGTCAGTTTACACAGCCGTATTAGTTTTGCGGGGATACCAAATTCAGACATCGCGGGTTCGTTTCTCCTGGTGTTGTGCGTTCACTGCCATTCAGCAGGCTGGAGAAGTGTTCCCTCCATAATTTAAGTATGCTCTGGGCATCGGTAACTAGATCACCTTTGGGGGTTCTACAAGAGTATGCTCCGGTCTTGAAACCTTCTGTAAGCCGCCGCATCTTTTCGTAGAATTTTCGAGCATTACCCCTGTAGGCCAGCTTATCAAGCTCTTCGTACTCACGCATTTCGGCCTCTTTCTTTTTCTGTCTACAAATGCGTCTCGCTTCCCTCTTCAACTCTCGGTATCTATCCCATCCCGCACGTGTTGTGGTCGATCGTAACGTTGCGAGGTAGGCAGCCTGTTTTCTCTCCGCTGCGACACGGCACTCCTCGTCGTACCAGCTGTTCTTCTGCACTTTCCGAAAACCAATGGTTTCGGTTGCAGCTGTACGTAAGGAGTTTGAAATGCCGTCCCACAGTTCCCTTATACCGAGTTGTTGACGAGTGCTCTCAGAGAGCAGGAGTGCAAGCCGAGTAGAAAAACGTTCGGCTGTCTGTTGTGATTGCAGCTTCTCGACGTCGAACCATCCTTGTGTTTGTTGGCGTGCGGTTTTTGCTGCACAGAGACGGGTGCGAATTTTGGCTGCAACAATATAGTGGTCCGAGTCGATGTTAGGACCTCGGAGCGCACGCACATCTAAAACACTGGAGACGTGTCTTCCGTCTATCACAACATGATCGATCTGGTTGGTGGTTTTTCGATCTGGAGACAGCCAGGTAGCTTGATGTATCTTCTTATGCTGGAATCTAGTACTACAGATAACAATATTTCGGGCCCCGGCGAAGTCGATCAGCCTCAGCCCATTTGGGGATGTTTCCGCGTGGAGGCTGAATTTACCGACCGTAGTGCCAAAGATACCTTCTTTGCCCACCCTGGCATTGAAGTCGCCAAGCACGATTTTGACATCGTGGCGGGGGCATCTCTCATAAGTGCGCTCCAAGCACTCATAAAAGGCATCTTTGGTCACATCGTCCTTCTCTTCCGTCGGGGCGTGGGCGCAAATCAGCGATATGTTGAAGAACCTCGCTTTGATGCGGATTGTGGCTAGACGTTCATTCTCCGGAGTGAATGATAGTACTCGGCGACGGAGTCTCTCTCCCACCACGAATCCAACACCAAACTTGCGCTCCTTTATATGGCCACTGTAGTAAATGTCACAAGGACCTACTCGTCTCTGTCCTTGTCCCGTCCATCGCATTTCTTGGACGGCGGTGATGTCAGCCTTATCTTTACGAGGACATCTACCAGCTGGGCAGCGGCACCTTCCCAATTAAGGGACCGGACATTCCAGGTGCATGCCCTCAAATCATAGTCCTTATTTCGTTTGCCATGGTCGTCATCAAAAGGGGGGGCTCTCATCCGAGGCTGTTTTTTTTCTTTCATTGGGGGTGTTTTTTTACGTGGCGGGTCCCAAACCCAGCGCACAACCCTATGCAGGGGGTGTTTCGCCTTCTCACTTTAGCTCGCCTTCAAACGGATGTTCTTAGGCTACCCAGAGGATACTTGGTCAAAGACCGGAAGTCGTGAGCTGCTTGAGTCATATGTAAAAGAATCGTTTCTGGCCACTCCCAAGTGAATGGCGATCAGAGAACTTTCCTCACTTGCGTGAACTTCTACACATGACCCCATCCTCCTCAGATCAACATCTCAAAAACTGAGAGGTATATGTTGAGAAAATAGAAATCGAGCTTCTGCAAACCGTAGGTAGCCACTGATATTATGAATGTGAACAAACATTTCATTAGACTTCAAAAAAATCGCGTTTATGTAACTCTAATGTAGCTCTATTTACACCTATATGAGAATAAGTTCAGAATTCCTCAAAGTTATGGGAGCCGCAGCAAAGTTCTCACTGGAAGAGAAAGATGTTAAACTAACCTTTAATTACAAAGAAGTCAATACTGCTACCAAGCCCAACTAAGCCACAATTCTCTAATTTCTTTTGAATCTAAAAATTTTTCATTTATAACAAGAAAATTCCCCGAAACAAGAACAAAAACTGTCAAATTCTTTATTTACTTTCTAATCTTAATGGTGTTTAGCGAACCACAAAACCAATCGCAAGAGAGCAGGACTTTTCACAGTCGAATGTGCAGACTCAGCTGTCACGGGATCACGAAAACTGAGTTCAACTCAGCCTTTGCGAACTCTGCTTAAAACTTGAATTTATTTCAATGCTTTGAATTTGGGCCAGTCTAGTATCAAGGTTTACGAGAAAGATCATCATCGTGATTAAGTTTTTACTTATGAATAGGTAATGAGATTAATGGACTTAGCCTACCAAGAAAAGGAGCTTGCTAATTTCTATCGCCTGCCACGGTTAGTCCCAAATTTAATAAACAATAAAGTTCTAACTTCGAAACCACGCTGGGAATAAATGGAAGAAAAGGTGTCACAATACTCACTCTACCGATTGGAACACTCACCCCTAAAATTCATACTGTTAAAGAAAGGTGTATTCAGTTTACCAATTGAAAGGTTAAACCTTCAATTTCATGCTGGTTGTAAAAGGAAGGAGAGCTGTCGAATAAGCATTGAAATTACCAAACATTACTACTAAAAGCTTCCTTCTTTAAATTTACTTACCAATTACTGATATCCCACTACCGGCTACCATCTTTGAGTCTTTCAACACTGTAGCCTCAGTTAACAATTGTCTGCCCCCCAAAACCGATCGTTTTAATAATTTACACGCTCACACCCGACTACTCCAGTCGATTCAGCTCGTTATGATTGCTATTTCAGCAATGATTTTATGCTGTGCAACGACTTGCAACTTTTCATATTTTGCGCATCTTTTGTTTTCCGAATGTGCCTGGTCAACGAGACAACCAGTTAACAAACCAAACGAAAATCATCTGTAAAATCCAAACAGGGCGCGAACCAGCTATTGCTTGACTGTCGAAGCTATTGTGGCGTATCCAATTGACTGGGCAAGGTCCTCGCTATCGAGCTGACTGCTTGGCTGCTCCGGTGCTTGACTGCTTAGTGTTGGAAAAGAAAGCAGTTCGTAAATTCGTAAATCGTTGCCGAAGGGCAGTCAAGTGGAGACGCAATCGGAGGCTGAGTATGGAAGCTACAAGGCTGTCGATAGAGTATTACTGCAACTCATGCGGATTGGAAGCGAGTTAAATGCTGTAATGTGGTAAGTAGTGAAGTAGCTGGCAGCTAGAGTAGTTTGTACGATAAATCTTCTAGTTGTTGTTTTCGAACGTATATACATACTTGTATGTAGAAACAGGAAAAAGACAGGAATCATGTTTGCTTGCTGTGGATGATAGATGAGCAGATGCAGCTTAATGATTCGAACAAATAGAAAATTGTTGTCATACATTTTTAGTGTCGCAATAATTTGGAAGATTTGAAGGAACGACAGAATGTGATAGAATAGTGATAGTAAAAAATAATTTGACGAGTCCATTTAACGAAAGTCTACAATTTGCTGGCGGACGATCCCGAAACTCTCTGAAACAATTTGGAAGAGCCTAAATGAAGACAGACTGCGGCAGATAGTGTTAGTATTCAAGAAGACTGACGCCGAAGCATAAAGCTAACCAAATTATCTGACACGTTCATTTAATTTAATTATACAATTTTCTCGCAGACGGTTCCAAACTCTCTGAAACTGAAATCTCGAATTATAAATCCCGTAAAGCTTTGAGCTTTGTACACGATTCTTTCATCCACAACGCCGCAACTAAATACCAGCCCAGGAAGGGAAAAAGCAAATGCTGGAAAAGGAGCAGGTGAAGGGGGAAGAGTAGGTGAAAGACTAGGGGGAAAGGACAGAGTGTTGCGAGTGGCATTGCAAGTGGAGTGAGTGCTACCCTAATACACCCACATAGCTGCACGTACCTGCACTTCCTGCGCGCAGTGTATGGGTTAAAAGAGAATTTTATGGACGCCATGGCACATTTTAATGATACCAAATGGCTGCAGTAAAAGCTTCAACTATTTTAAGTATACGCGTGTGTATCTCTCAGATGTAAAGTGATCGTTGTATTGCATTCATTAGCAACATGTGCCTTACTTTGGTGCGGTTAAAAGTAAAATATACCGAAAGCCATTATAGCCAGACACATTAAATTGCCATTAAAGGCGACCATTGCTGCGACCACCTGACCAGCGAACAAGTTTTATTTGTGAAATTTATTTAAATTGACTTAAAAGAAACGAATGAATTGCGTAAATGAATATGCCGGCGAGATGAAGGTGGACAGATGACTGGCTTTTACTACAAATGGCATTCCAACGGAGCGGAAGATAAATTGTTATGTAATCACGGGCCCATTTGGCCCGACGACTGTGATAGTTTGTTCTTTGCTGCGCATTAAGATGTGGTGAGTTTGCATCACAAAAGCTGCGGAAATGAGAGAAGCAGAAAGTCCAAAGTAGAGTAAAATATACATGAAAAATACTAAAACCACGAAGCAAACTTGTGTCAAAAACAGAAAGACTTGTTAAGGGGTTAGGGGTAGTCAGAAGCACGAAAATATGAGAATTTTCAGTATTTTTTTTTTTGCTATTAAATCTTGTTATTTTACAAAAGTAGTAATATGGCATTATTATAGAATGTGTTGACTTGAAATCACGAAAAGTTCAGAAACGCAAAATTTAATTTCATATGTTGTTTGTGTTGATCCTGTTCCAAAAAAAGGTACTTGCGGTGACAACCATAAGTCCTTAGAGATTCATCTAAAATCAATCAGACAAAAAAATAGTTTTATAAATAGATAATCCTGGTCTTGATCGAAGGATTTTTTTTTTTCAAAATTAACAATGGCAATTAATTGGTCCTAAAAAGTCGAAATTTTTGAGAAAAAAAATCCTTCGATCAGGCCCGAGTTTATTATGTATTCTAAAAGCTGTACGAGGTGTGTTCAAAAAGTATCGCGAATTTTGTGTTTTTTCAAAAATTATTTATTTTTTCATGAATATCTATTTTGTCCCCTACAAAGTAAACCCCATGAGATATTATACACTTGTGCCAACGGTTTTTCCAATCTTCGAAGCACTTCAAAAAATCATTTTATTTTATCTTCTTCAGCTCCTCCTTCGATGCCGACTTTATCTCGTTAAGAGAAGCGTAACGTCGTCCTTTAATGGCCCTTTTCAGTTTAGGGAACAAGAAAAAGTTACAGGGGGCCAGATCTGGGAAATACGGTGGCTGCGGCATCATTAGTGTGTTGTTTTTGGCCAAAAATTCGAGCACAAGCAACGATGTGTGTGAGCAGGGACGATTTCGTGGTGCAAAAGCCAATTTTTGTTCTTCCACAAATCCGGGCGTTTCTGGCGGATTGCTTCGCGCAAATTGCGCATAACTTGCAGGTAATATTCCTTATTGACCGTTCTTCCCTGTGGCAAGAACTCATGATACACCACGCCCCTGCAATCGAAGAAAACTGTCAGTTACGATTCGCGATACTTTTTGAACAGACCTCGTATAAATTTCATTAAAATCCACTAAGCGGTTTTCGAGTTACAGTTGTCACCAGTTCAATAAACATAGTTGTGAGAAAAACGCGTTTAAAGTTTCACACTAGCGCTTTGAAGTGCCCGAGCTCTCTTTTGTATTTCTCAAATAACTCAAAAACTAATTATCGGATTAACGTGAAGTTTTCAGACAATATTTTATTATTATTATATTACACTTAACGAAAATGCCAAAAAAAAATTTTTTTTTTGGAAAATTCTAACCATCCCTAACCTGTTAGTTTACATTCCCCATTATAACCCATTCTCTGAAATGTTTTTTCTAAGTTGCTATAATTGTCAGTGATATCTGTGCCAAATATCACATAAAAGAAATCATTAGTTTTTAGTGCACGTTTGCCTTTCTGGAGTACTGAGTGAAATTATTCAACAAAGCATTTCCATTAAATTTTGTGTGCAGAACCAAATTAATGGTGTTGAAACATTAAAAATGCTGGGAAAGGCTTTCAGTGATAATTACTTGTCGCGGAAAGTGTTTTTAATTGTGTATAAATGACAACCTCTCCCGACATCCATATATACACCACACTATCACACCACATCAACTCAACCTCACAACACTGACACACAAATCATCAGCGCTTACAACCCACAATCCACACTACTCACAAGAGGACCTCACATTCACACCTTTATACACGTACACCGACCAACCACATCACACCATCTGATCCCACTCACAAAAGGGAAAAAGGAACCGACAAGGAGATCACACTTTACTTCATCAGAACGACATCAGCGTTTTTTCCCTCCTCCAGTTTTCTTCATTTTCATCCAGTATCGGAATTATAAACCCCTAATTATTATATTTTATAAAGTGAACATTAAAATGGTAGACAAACCAAGAAAACCGCAATATACATAAGTATAAAGTACATTCATATAAACAAATTCGTTTTTCCATTTTTTTCCCAGTTTTATAAAACAAAATTTTGTGGTGACCGGGAAGGTGAGTGCGTGAGAAAATATAAAAAATTTGAAGTGCACAACAAAATAGGTGAGTTAGTGGAAAATACATGATCCTTCGAACCAAAAAGAACGGAACATTGGTGAAACGATAAAAAAAAGTATATATACATATATATATGTACTTATATCTATAATATATATATATACATATGTGAAAGCTTTTTTTGTTGTTGTTTTTACATACACATGCTTATAAAGTGCAGTGACACCAAGAATAAAATATGTTAGAACGAAGTGGCACATACATTCATACATGCATATACATACCTACTTATATAAGACAAAACAAAAAATGTGGTGAAAAAAGAACAAACAAATAATATATAAGGAAAAGTGCAGTGTAATAATATACGTACATATTAGGTTGTCATCTCCCCTCCGCCTTTTTGCTCTTTATTCAATGCTCTATAAAAGGTGTTACAGTGATCGGATTTAGTTCAAATATGCGCCGTTTCGTTCAATAATCTGTTTCCATCTAGACGGCAACTTCATAATACCCCCCTCATAGAAGCTCTCCTCCTTATTTGCGAAGAACTAGGACAGCCACTTTTCACAAGCCTCTTTTGAGTTCAACTTTACACCAACAAGAGAGCTCGCCATGGACAGGAACAGGTGGTAATCACTTGGCGCTATGTCCGGGCTATATGGTGGATGCGATAAAACCTCCTATCTGAGCTCCTATAGCTTCTGACGGGTCGTCAACTAAGTGTGTGGTCTGTCGTTGACCTGGTGGAACACTACACCCTTCCTGTTGGCAAACGTCTGGACGCTTTTGGTCGATCGCCTGCTTCAAGCGGTCCAGTTGTTCGCAGTAGATGGTAGAATTAAGCGTCTCGCCATATGAGAGCAGCTCATAGTGGATGTTTTCCTTCCAATCCCACCAAACACACAGCAAAACCTTCCTGGCCATTAATACCGGCTTGGCTACTGTTTGAAACGATTCACAGGCCTTCGACCATGATCCATATTTCGTCGCTTTATATACATTTCGTCGTGGCCAGTTACCATCCGCTTCAAAAATGGGTCGAGTCCGTTCCGCTTCAGCAGCATATCGTCAGGCGTTAATTTGGTCTAGATGGTTTTTTACGTCAAATCATGCGGCACCCAAATATCAAGGCCTTTTTTTGTATCCAGCCTTCTGCAGATGGTTTAATATGGTTTGGTGACTAACTTCCATCTTCTGGGCGATGTCACGAGATGCCACATGCAAGTCGATGTTTTCCATGATTTGATCGGTATTCGTCATCACAGGTCTTCCGCCGGCTGGCTTATCCATGGTGTCGTTTTCACCTGCTCTGAATCGTCGAAACCATTCCTCCGCAGTTCGGAGTGATAGAGTACCATCCCCCAAAATACTATTAATCTCACGGAAAGTTTATTTAGCGGAATTGCCTTTAACGAAGGAAAACTTTAAAATAGCGCGAATTTCGGCGATAGTGAACTCCATGTTTACACGTCCAGAACTGTTGAACACAATATCCCAACTAATCATGCATAGCGTCGTATTGTAGGTTATGTCAAGACCTTTTAAAGATGTATAGTATTGACAGATACGAGCTTTGTAGCTTTGTACATAGTCTCACTCACACAATCTTAATATTTGTGAAAGCAAATTCAATCGCGTATATTTCCACAAAAGGCATCATTTTATGTTTACCCTCAATAACATTCCCAACACACCTCAAAGTTTTTTTTTTCAAAATTATTTTATTTATTGAGTCTGCTTTTTCTTAAAGCCTAACAGTAAGTAATAAAATCTTAAATCTGTTTAAAAACTAGACAGACTTAAGCACGTGATTGAGCTGTTTTGGTGATACGTCGCTCTTTAATACGCAGGTATATCTCTTCTTTTAAGTCGTGTTTTATCGCAGGAATATACCAAAGCATTAGCTAAAGGGTTTGGGTAATCTCGGAGTTTAGATATACATATATTTAATTCTGCTGTCTTCTACTTTTTTTTTACCATAGGAATACCAAGGTCTTTATGGATATTTTCGTTATGCATATGCCATGGTGAACACGTGATTGTTCTAAGCATTTTTAATTGGAACCTTTGTATTCGATTAATATTAGTTGCACAGGTCGTACCCCACGGTTGAATGCCATACATCCAATTCGGCTTTATGACCGCATTATATAAAAGCACTTTGTTGTCTAGGCTAAGTTTGGAGTTTTTATTTAAACGCCAATTTAAATTTGCACCTCTAATCTTCATACATATTATTTTACTAGAGCTCTAGGTGAATACCAAGATATGTTACTTCGTTCGCTTGGGGCACTAAAATATTGTTAATTTTTACTGCCGGGCATATCTTTGGAGGATGGAGTCATGTGTAGAAGTTCACGCAAGTGAGGAAAGTTCTCTGATCGCCATTCACTTGGGAGTGGCCAGAAACGATTCTTTTACATATGACTCAAGCAGCTCACGACTTCCGGTCTTTGACCAAGTATCCTCTGGGTAGCCTAAGAACATCCGTTTGAAGGCGAGCTAAAGTGAGAAGGCGAAACATCCCCTGCATAGGGTTGTGCGCTGGGTTTGGGACCCGCCACGTAAAAAAAAACACCCTCAATGAAAATGAAAAAACAGCCTCGGATGAGAGACCTTTTGATGACGACCACGGCAAACGAAATAAGGACTATGATTTGAGGGCATGCACCTGGAATGTCCGGTCCCTTAATTGGGAAGGTGCCGCTGCCCAGCTGGTAGATGTCCTCGTAAAGATAAAGGCTGACATCACCGCCGTCCAAGAAATGCGATGAACGGGACAAGGACAGAGACGAGTAGGTCCTTGTGACATTTACTACAGTGGCCATATAAAGGAGCGCAAGTTTTGTGTTGGATTCGTGGTGGGAGAGAGACTCCGTCGCCGAGTACTATCATTCACTCCTATGAAAGAACATCTAGCCACAATCCGCATCAAAGCGAGGTTCTTCAACATATCGCTGATTTGCGCCCACCCCCCGATGGAAGAGAAGGACGATGTGACCAAAGATGCCTTTTATGCGTGCTTGGAGCGCACTTTTGAGAGATGCCCCCGCCACGATGTCAAAATCGTGCTTGGCGACTTCAACGCCAGGGTGGGCAAAGAAGGTATCTTTGGCGCTACGGTCGGTAAATTCAGCCTCCACGAGGAAACATCCCCAAATGGCTGACCGACTTCGCCGGGGCCCGAAATATGGTTATCTGTAGTACTAGATTCCAGCATAAGAAGATACATCAAGCTACCTGGCTGTCTCCGGATCGAAAAACCACCAACCAGATCGATCATGTTGTGATAGACGGAAGACACGTCTCCAGTGTTTTAGATGTGCGTGCGCTCCGAGGTCCTAACATCGACTCGGACCACTATATTGTTGCAGCCAAAATTCGCACCCGCCTCTGTGCAGCAAAAAACGCACGCCAACAAACACAAGGAAGGTTCGACGTCGAGAAGCTGCAATCACAACAGACAGCCGAACGATTTTCTACTCGGCTTGCACTCCTGCTCTCTGAGAGCACTCGTCAACAACTCGGTATAAGGGAGCTGTGGGACGGCATTTCAAACTCCTTACGTACAGCTGCAACCGAAACCATTGGTTTTCGGAAAGTGCAAAGGGACAGCTGGTACGACGAGGAGTGCCGTGTCGCAGCGGAGAGAAAACAGGCTGCCTACATCGCAACGTTACGATCGACCACAACACGTGCGGGATGGGATAGATACCGAGAGTTGAAGAGGGAAGCGAGACGCATATGTAGACAGAAAAAGAAAGAGGCCGAAATGCGTGAGTACGAAGAGTTTGATAAGCTGGCCGACAGGGGTAATGCTCGAAAATTCTACGAAAAGATGTGGCGGCTTACAGAAGGTTTCAAGACCGGAGCATACTCTTGTAGAACCCCCAAAGGTGATCTAGTTACCGATGCCCAGAGCATACTTAAATTATGGAGGGAACACTTCTCCAGCCTGCTGAATGGCAGTGAACACACAACACCAGGAGAAAACGAACCCGATACCCCAATCGATGACGATGGAGCAGATGTTCCATTGCCCGACCATGATGAAGTTCGAATAGCAATTGCCCGCCTGAAAAACAACAAAGCGGCAGGGGCCGACGGATTGCCGGCGGAGCTATTCAAACACGGCGGCGAAGAGCTGATAAGGTGCATGCATCAGCTTCTTTGTAAAATATGGTCGGACGAAAGTATGCCCAACGATTGGAATTTAAGTGTGCTATGCCCAATCCATAAAAAAGGAGACCCCACAATCTGCGCCAACTACCGTGGGATTAGCCTCCTCAACATCGCATATAAGGTTCTGTCGAGCGTATTGTGTGAAAGATTAAAGCCCACCGTCAACAAACTGATTGGACCTTATCAGTGTGGCTTTAGACCTGGTAAATCAACAACCGACCAGATATTCACCATGCGCCAAATCTTGGAAAAGACTCGTGAAAGAAGAATCGACACACACCACCTCTTCGTCGATTTCAAAGCTGCTTTCGACAGCACGAAAAGGAGCTGCCTTTATGCCGCGATGTCTGAATTTGGTATCCCCGCAAAACTAATACGGCTGTGTAAACTGACGTTGAGCAACACGAAAAGCTCCGTCAGGATCGGGAAGGACCTCTCCGAGCCGTTCGATACCAAACGAGGTTTCAGACAAGGCGACTCCCTATCGTGTGACTTTTTCAATCTGCTGCTCGAGAAAATTATTCGAGCTGCAGAACTTAATCGAGCAGGTACAATCTTTTACAAGAGTGTACAGCTGCTGGCGTATGCCGATGATATTGATATCATCGGCCTCAACACCCGCGCCGTTAGTTCTGCTTTCTCCAGACTGAACAATAAAGCAACTCAAATGGGTCTGGCAGTGAACGAGGGCAAGACGAAATATCTCCTGTCATCAAACAAACAGTCGTCGCACTCGCGACTTGGCTCCCACGTCACTGTTGACAGTCATAAATTTGAAGTTGTAGATAATTTCGTCTATTTAGGAACCAGCATTAACACCACCAACAATGTCAGCCTGAAAATCCAACGCAGGATTACTCTTGCCAACAGGTGCTACTTCGGACTGAGTAGGCAATTGAAAAGTAAAGTCCTCTCTCGACGAACAAAAACCAAACTCTATAAGTCGCTCATTATTCCCGTCCTGCTATATGGTGCAGAGGCTTGGACGATGACAACAACCGATGAGTCGACGTTGCGAGTTTTCGAGAGAAAAGTTCTGCGAAAGATTTATGGTCCTTTGCGCGTTGGCCACGGCGAATATCGCATTCGATGGAACGATGAGCTGTACGAGATATACGACGACATTGACATAGTTCAGCGAATTAAAAGACAGCGGCTACGCTGGCTAGGTCATGTTGTTCGGATGGATGAAAACGCTCCAGCTCTGAAAGTATTCGACGCAGTACCCGCCGCGGGAAGCAGAGGAAGAGGAAGACCTCCACTCCGTTGGAAGGACCAAGTGGAGAGGGACCTGGCTTCGCTTGGAATATCCAATTGGCGCCACGTAGCGAAGAGAAGAAACGACTGGCGCGCTGTTGTTGACTCGGCAATAATCGCATAAGCGGTGTCTACGCCAGTAAAGAAGAAGAAGCATATCTTTGGTGTTAGCGAAAATGTAATAGTATGCCTTCGTTTCTGTTCATTCACCTTTATATGCCAGTTCGCTAGCCACTCTTCGACAGAACTTAAATCTTCTTCTTCTTTACTGGTGTAGACTCCGCTTACGTGATTATAGCCGAGTCAACAACAGCGCGCCAGTCGTTTCTTCTCTTTGCTACGTGGCGTCAATTGGTTATTTCAGGCGAAGCCAGGTCCTTCTCCACTTGGTCCTTCCAAAGGGGTCTTCCTCTTCCTCTGCTTCCCGCGGCGGGTACTGCGTCGAATACTTTCAGAGCTGGAGTGCTTTCATCTATCCGGACAACATGTCTTAGCCAGCATAGCCACTGTCTTTTAATTTGCTGAACTATGCAAATGTCGTCGTATATCTCGTACAGTTCATCGTTTAATCGAATGCGATATTCGCCGTTGCCAATGCGCAAAGGACCATAAATCTTTCACAGAACCTTTCTCTGGAAATCTCGTAACGTCGACTCATCGGTTGTTGTCATCGTCCAAGCCTCTGCATCATATAGCAGGACGGGAATTATGAGCGACTTATAGAGTTTGGCTTTTGTTCGTTGAGAGAAGACTTTACTTTTTAATTGCCTACTCAGCCCGAAGTAGCACCTGTTGGCAAGAGTAATCTTGCGTTGGATTTCCTGGCTGACATTGTTGGTGGTATTAATGCTGATTCCTGAATAGAAGAAATTTTCTACAACTTCAAAGTTATGACTGTCAACAGTGAAGTGAGAGCCAGGTGTTTGATGACAGGAGATATTTCGTCTTGCCCTCGTTCACTGCCAGACCCATGTGCATTGCTTTATTGTTCAGTCTGGAGAAAGCAGAACTAACGGCGCGGGTGTTGAGGCCGATGATATCAATATCATCGGCATACGCCAGCAGTTGTACACTCTTATAAAAGATTGTACCTTCTCGATTAAGTTCTGCAGCTCGAATAATTTTCTCGAGCAGCAGATTGAAGAAGTCGCACGACAGGGAGTCGCCCTGTCTGAAAATTCGTTTGGTATCAAACGGCTCGGAGAGGTCCTTCCCAATCCTGACGGAGCTTTTCGTGTTGCTCAACGTCAGTTTACACAGCCGTATTAGTTTTGCGGGGATACCAAATTCAGACATCGCGGCATAAAGGCAGCTCCTTTTCGTGCTGTCAAAAGCAGCTTTGAAATCGACGAATAGGTGATGCGTGTCGATTCTCTTTTAACGGCGGTTTTCCAAAATTTGGCGCATGGTGAGCATCTGGTCGGTTGTTGATTTTCCAGGTCTAAAGCCACACTGATAAGGTCCAATCAGTTTGTTGACGGTGGGCTTTAATCCTTCACACAATACGCTCGATAGAACCTTGTACGCGATGTTGAGGAGGCTTATCCCACGGTAGTTGGCGCAGATGGTGGGGTCTCCTTTTTTATGGATTGGGCATAGCACACTTAAATTCCAATCGTTGAGCATGCTTTCATCCGACCATATTTTGCAAAGAAGCTGATGCGTGCTCCTTATCAGTTCTTTGTTATTCTTCAGGCGGTTAATTGCTATTCGAACTTCTTCACAGTCGCGCAATGGAACGTCTGCTCCATCGTCATCGATTGGGGTATCTTGTTCGCTTTCTCCTGGTGTTGTGCGTTCACTGCCATTCAGCAGGCTGGAGAAGTGTTTCCTTCATAATTGAAGTATGTTTTGGGCATCGGTGACTAGATCACCTTTGGGGGTTCTACAATAGTGTGCTCCGGTCTTGAAGCCTTCTGTAAGTCGCCGCATCTTTTCGTAGAACTTCCGACCATTACCCCTGTCGACCAGCTTATCAAGCTCTTCGTACCCATCCCGCACAGAACTTAAATGCTTCGCTAATATTCGTGATGCTAAAATGTGGCATTTGTTACGGCTCACTGTAGCTGTGCCATCCGCAAAAGTTGATGTTATTTCATTATTAGCTGTTGGAAGATCTGCTGTATATATGATGTATAGTGTTGTTCCTAAAACTCAGCCCTGGGGTACACCAGCCCTTATCTGTCGTTCATCAGATATGAAATCTCCCACGTTTACCATACATTTTTTATTTTTAAAATAAAACTCCAATGTTTTATACAATTCTAAAGGTAGAATTTTTTCAATCTTGTATAAAAGACCTTCGTGCCACACCTTCTTAAACGCCTGAGCTACATCTAGAAATATTGCTGAACAGTACTCCTTGTGCTCAAGTGCCTTCCTTAACTCGTTAGTAATTCTATTTACTCTATTGTGCCATGCTTCGCACGAAAACCGAATTGATGCATTGGTATTGTATTATTTTCATGGAGGAAAGGAGATATCTTTGAATCTTTGATAGTAATACTTTTTCAAATACTTTTGAAAGACAGGGTAGAAGACTCTGTGTTAAGTCTTTCCCAGGTTTATCTATCAAGATAATCTGCGACTTTTTCCCATGAAATTAGATAGTATCCGAAACTAAGAGTTGCATTTAAGAGCAAAGAGAGCATCTCTACAGCAATAATTGGTAACTCAATTAGCATTTTTGGGAAAATATTATCCTGTCCCGGCGCCTTTTTTGGATTAAGTTCTTTGATGATACCAATAATTTCAGAAGGTGAAGTCTTAAGAGACTCGATCGAATCTTTAGCTTTTTGTGTAAGATTGATAGCTTAAAATTGGTCTTTGACAAATTGGGTTGAAATACCTTTTCTAGGTGATTTGCAAAACAATCAGCCTTTTCCTTGTCACTTCGAGCGCAATTTCCACCCAAGTCTCTTATTGGCATGTTTGAGTCAGTTGGTGGCTTCATGGACTTTTGGGCTTTCCAAAGGGAATTTTGCTTGTTTGAATTTGGACACAGCTTCTTTATGTACATTTCGGTGTTCAACTCTTCCTCACGCTTGAGCGCTTTTTTAATTTACGTACAGCAGCTTTCAATTGAAGCTGAGTGGAAGGGGAGCGATTTATCCGCCATTCACGTTCTGCACGCCTTTTTTCATTTACAAGCATTTCTATTTCTTTATTAGAGATTTTTCTGAAACCAAGCAGCTTATAGCTTTTGTTTGGTGTTGCTAAGACCGCTGCGCTGATTATTAGATCATTGGCTTCTCTTATGCTTTCGTCAATATCTCTTCCTGTATTTATTTTTTACTCAATATAATATTAATGTGGCTACTGAAGTAATTTTTATATTTGAGTCAATTTGTTTTATAAGAAGTTAGACCCAATTTTAGATTAACGAATATGGGGTGTTCGCATAACTTTATTAGTACAGGAGAGTGATCAGAAGATTGATGAGTACATGTATCAGCTGTTATATGCGATTTATCTATATTTTTCTTCTATATTCTATTTACGCGACCCACACTCCAACAAGATTTAATGCTCCTCATATTAAATTGGCGTTTATATAATGATGTATTCAATGGGGAAGTCGAAAAGATGTATCGTCAAATACTCGTACATAGAGATGATCAAGATTTTCAACGGATTATTTTTCGAAAATTTGCCAATAGTCCACTACGCGACTATAAATATAAAAGTAGTTTTCATATACTAACAAGTCAATATCAGCATTATCCGCCATAAAAAATAAACAAATTTTATCCTCGTTGGTAAAACTTTTCGACCCCGCTGGATGGCTTTCGCCAATTATGATACAACCGAAAATTCTGATACAAGAATTATGGCTAGGCGAAACCGACTGGAACGAACAAGTGAAACCTCTTCGCTTAGAAAAATGGTCACAGTTCGCTAATAATTTGAACGACATCTCGCAGATACAAATTACACGGTGGGTAAACTATTGCCCCGAATACAAAGTGGAATAACACGGCCTCTGAAAAGGCATATTGTGTCACTATGTATGTACGTACACAAAGCGATGTCGCAAATACAAGCCACCTACTAGCGGCAAAAGTAAAAGTTGCGCCTCTAAAAACGCTAAGTCTCCCACGACTTGAACTCTGTGACGCTCTGCTACTAGCAAAACTAGCTTCAATGGTGCAGACCCACTTAACCATGGCGAAATACAAATTATATTTATGGTTCGATTCCGAGATAGTTCTAGCCTGGTTAGAAAAACCACCATTTGTATGGAAAACGTATATTTCTAACAGAACGTCTCAAATACTTGACCTAGTAGGATCAGCCACTTGGCGATACGTAGCCAGTGCTGACAATCCCGCTGATCTTGGTAAAAGAGGATGCAAACCTTTGCATCTCGCCACATACACCCTCTGGTGGAATGGCCCCCGAAGGTTAACAGAATCTCCCGATTCATGGCCACAATCGCCCATGCGCAACATATTTGAAAGGCGAAAAATCGACACTTATCCTGTTACACTGGATGACTCTGACATTCTTGAACGATTTTCATTGTTCCCCCGAGCCCTCCGGGTAGTGGCCTTCATGTTCAAGTTTTTAGAGCGGCTTAAACTTAAAGTTAAAGGAGCAACTTATCTCCATTGCTATGCATTGACGCACCAAGACCTACAAAAAGCAAATGTCGCTCCTATCGCATAAACCCAAACGTGCTACTTCAGCCGCGATTAAGCATTAATAAGAGAATAGAAGCCTTTTGATAAAAAGAGCTCACTCTTAGTTCTAAACCCATTTCTAGACACGCAGGGTATATAGTATTTCGTGCGAACGGTCGACTTGCAAATTCAAGCCTAACGTATAATGAACGCCACCCTATAATCTTACCAAAGAGGTGTCCGTTTGCCACTTTATTTATGAGATATATCCACATACTAATGTTCAACGCCGAACATCGTCTCATGCAACATATGTCTGTTTTTGTCTGTTTCCATCAAAAATCTTGAGTGATAATGGTAAAACCTTAATCGGAGCTCAAAGAGCTACAACGAAAGACAGTTTGTGCACTTCACACAACAAGTCTCACCTGACATTGTTCAGAAACACGCTCCTCAAGGTATCAATTGGCAGTTTATCCCCCCAAGCGCCCCTTATATGGGCAACTTATGAGAATGAGCTGCAAAAAACTTCAAATCTCATTTTAAAAAGATAGCTGGCTACCACAAATTTGTTTAGAATTGAAGCCGTTCTTAACTCAAGGCCTCTCGCTGCACCCTCGCAAGATCCCTCAGAATTTACTGCCACCAGGGTATTTTCTTAAAAAACCGCCCATTATGGCCACACAGGAGCCAGGCGCCCCTTATTAAACCGTTGGGAAATAATTGAAATTCACCACCATGACTTCAGTCGCGCAGTGGCCCTAAAGCAATGGCTCCGGAACAGCTCCAATGTGCGCTATGTCGCCGACGACATCTTTAAGTAGATGACACCCTTGCAACGCCAGCAGATCGCCCAGGCACACAGTCATTGCCTGAATTGCCTGAGGCCTACCCATCTAACGCACGAATGCACCACTTGGTATTAGTGCTAGGTTTGCATGCGTCACCATCATGCGCTGCTACACCGCACTGCCGGACCCGACCTCAGGCCTCAGCAACGTTGTAGCAACTCTACAACAACTAAAGAGGCTACTAGGCTAAATACTCGCCTAGGGGAGCCAGGATGTATAAATGACCATCCTCCCCCGACATCCACACATACACCACATTGTCACACCACATCAACTCAACCTCACATCACTGACACGCGCCTTTATCATACTCACTTCACAAATCATCAGCGCTTACAACCCACATTCCACCCTACTGATGAGACCACCACACATGGACACCCACATACACGTACACTAACCAACAACATCACACCATCTGATTCCACACACAAAAGAGAAAAAAGGAACCGACAAGGAGATCACACTTCACTTCGCTTTCGATCTCAGCAGCGACCTGTACGCGTATGCGAACATTTCAACAGAACGACATCAGCGTTTTTTCCCTCCTCCAGTTTTCTTCATTTTCATCCAGTGTCGAAATTATAAACCCCTAATTATTATATTTTATAAAGTGAACATTAAAATGGTACACAAACCAAAAAAAAACCGCAATATATGTATGTATATATGTATGTATACGCGTATACACATTTAAACAAATTCGTTTTTCCATTTTTTCCCCATTTTTATAAAACAAAATTTTGTGGTGACCGATTTTGAAGTGCACAAGAAAAAAGGTGAGTTAGTGGAAAATACAAATTGGTACAAAATAATCGAAGAGGGAATTAGGGCTTAAGAAAAGTGAAAACACGTTTTGTTACAAAATCACAAAATTTTTTCGAAAAAAAACGTCGCATTAATATCTGTGAAACAATGTTTCCGACTATACGAATGTCATGAAACATATTATTATTGACGATGTGTCTTGGATTTATGCTTACGGCACGGAAAGAAACGATCAATCGGACGAATATCATGGCAAAGGTGAGCCGAATCTACAAAAAAACACACCAATACACCAAAAATTAAGGTTGTGTTTACAATTTTCTTCAACTATCGAGGTGTGGTGCACTCCGAATACATTCCGACCGGAGAAACTGTCATCAAGGAATACTATTCGAGTGTTATGCATCGTTTGTGTATAGCTATTCGTAAAAAATGGCTAGAATTGGCAAGTCTCGGGTTTCGAACCATGATAATGAACATTCGTATACTGCATTGATTCTACGTGAATTTTTCGCCGGAAATTGACATTCGCAACTGTTTCGATGTTTGGAAATACATTGGCACAAGTGTATTGGATAAAGAAGATTAGTTTGAGGGGGATGACATAGATTTTGAAGAATAAATTAAGAATTTAAAATTTGTGAACAAAGTTTTTTTTTATTTTTGCTCATAGTAGTACATCACAGAAAGCTCAAGTTGTCCATTTCGCAGAGCTCGAGTGTCTGTACACTGTAAATTCTTTGAATGTACTACTTTAAGTCACACTCTACGTCTTCTCGGAGTTCCATTCAGAGTAGATGGCGTCTTTGAAAAACGTGCGAATCTCGTGAAGCCCGACACGGAGCCTGGCGGAAGGCCACTAAGTTAATTTGTTACCAAGCAGTCAATGTTTCGAAAAGAAAAGGCTTAAATTCAAACTATGTTTATACAAGTTGCGCTCCAAAGTAAACAGTACTTTTTGAACCTAGCGCCCTATGGGGCGCCACCTATGTGTCGACTGGTGCGTTAGAATTTGCTATTTTTATTGGTTGATAAAAACATTTCATTGATTGAAAGTGAAGTTATTGCGTTTTAAGTATCAGTATGTTTGTCTTATTGGTGCAAAAATGATCTTCGAACAAAGAGCCAACATTACATTTTGTTTTAAAATTGGTAAAACTTTTACCGAAACGTTTCAATTGATGAAACAAGTTTATAACGATGACCTTTAAATCTCGTAGCAGAGTGCACGAGTGGTTTCAACGTTTTCAAAGTGGTCGTGAGAACATAAATGACGATCAACATGTGGGCTATTCAAAATCCGTGACCGCCGGAAATTCCATCGAAACAGTGCGTGAATTCATCAAAAATCAGCCAAAATCATTTTTAAAATTCAAAGAAATGGAATTGAACATCTCCAAATCATCGATTTATCGCATTTTGACCGAACATTTGGGCTTATGAAAGGTGTGAGCACAGTTTCTTCCGCACAAATTGACTGACGAACAAAAATTGCCCAGAATCCCACATTCGAAAGACGATTATTTGACAAAAAATCACATTTTAACCATTAAAAACTCCCGTATTCACCCGATGTAGTACCTTACGACTTCTTTCATTTCGAGAAAATGCCTTTGCCCATGAAAAGAAAGCGTTATGCAGACGTAGAGATCATTTAAAAGGCATACTGGCGACCATACCAGCCAACGATCTAAAATAATCGTTGGACATGCTTTTGGACCTTGCCAAAAGCTGTATTGAAGCAGAAGGAGACTTGACTTTGAATTAAATAAATTAATTTAGTCGAAAAAAATTATTTGTTCTGTTTTTTTTTAGGTCTTGTTTATTATGGAACGCACTTTGTATGTATGTTTATCTGCAATTCTACATATCTGGCCTCCTTAACAATGTAGCTATCTTATGGAGAGTGGTGAGAATCCTTTTTGTTCCGAAGGTGGGTATAATGTCTCAAAACCCGTTGTCAATTTTAGCGAATGAGCTTCTCAAAAAATTCTAAAAGAAAGCACCCTTGCTGATAGCCTATGCTGACGACATACACCCTGTCAAGAAAATATCGGGAATCGCGTATATGGAAGACAGGTAAACTTTTTTTCCAGGTTGGTACAATTGTCCTTAATTATGATGCCAAAAACTTGCGCAATCTGTCAACTAGTGTGTTTACAGCAGCTGTTCATGTCAGTCGACCTCAGTAGTATTTGTCGAATTTTACAATAACCGAAAATATTGATCAACGTATTTGTGTTAAATTTTGTATTGCGATCGAATTTTCGTGTGCCGATACACTGAAAATGATGAATCTGCTTTATGAAAAACGCGCACTTATGAGTCGTACAGAGCATTCAAGGAGGGTTGGGAGACCGCCGAAGACATGCCTCGTTCTAAACGGCCTTCATTGAGTGTAACCGATGATAACATTGAATAAGTAAAGGAAATTTTTGTCGAAAAAGTCAACTGAGCCTGAGAGAGATTGTCCATAAATTGGAGATGTTACACGAGAGCGAACGAATTGGGCTTGTAACGCGTTGCTGCAAGAATTGTTCCGATAGAGCTGAATTTCCTTCAAAAAAGGTATCGAGAGCAGGTAGCTGCAGACGTGCTGGATCGATCCCACATAATTACCGATGACGAAACATGGGTCTACGAATATGACACACTTACGAAAGGCGCGCCAAAGCCGAACGAAAGTGAAGGTAATGCTCATTGTTTTCTTCGATATTCGTGGTGTTGTCCACTATAAATACGTTCCAACTGGTCAAATCGCCATATTTCTTAGTGTTATCAGGCGTTTACGAGACGCTATCCATCGTAAACGTCCGTGTTTGTGAGCCAACAACTCGTGGATTATTCATCAGGATAAGGCACCATCGTACAAAGCCATCATTGTAAATGAATTTTTGGCCAAATACTAAAAAAATATCATTCAGCACTGTGACTTGTGTTATTATCCACACTGAAATATTCACTTCGGGGAACACGCTTCGACTCAATTGAAAACATCAAAACAAATTTGATGCGAGAGCTGAAGATCAAGTGCCTATAAAAAATGTTTTGACGATTGGAAGAAGCATTGGCACAGGTACATCTATCTATTTAAAGAACTTTAAGCTTTGACAATGTTCAGTATATCATCATCATCCAAGCACGGTCGTCTTAGAAGCAGAAGGGACTCGAAACCATTTGAGTGTCTCTCGAAACAATTAAAATTTCACAGTTTGCTGTATCTCTATTCAACAGTTTTTGTTGAATCAATTCCTCTTCTCCTTGTATTGGTTTGCCTTTCGTTATCAGATTTTTATATTATGTTCGGAAATGTATAACTTTTTATCTAATTTGTGCATATCCACCAACTGCCGTGGCCCACGGAATAGTTATTTTGATAGAAGATAATTGATATTGTCCTCTTTATTCCATACCCAAAGAATTTCCATCTCCTGCCTGTATATATTATTATCGAATACTAAATAGTTTCTAGAATATTCTAGAGATGAAGGCCAGTACATATGTTCGCTTTCTTCTATTGGAGGTGACATCTACCAGTCGAATCCAAAAACTTCTTTATTTTAAAGCGAAAAAGGTTTTCCTTGTAAACTACTAGATCCACTAGGTGGATCCAAAGAAATTTCTCAGATCGGATAAAAATAGCATATAGCTGTCATACAAACTGAGCGATCAAAAAGTACATGTTTTTTTTTGTTGTTATGTCTAAAAAATATGTGTTAATTGTTATAAATATTTACTACTAGCTGACCCGGCAGGCGTTGTCCTGCGTGAAATTATGTATTTTAAAATGAAAAGAAAATTTAATTTATATTGTGTTAAAAATCATTTATTTGCGATTTATCCACATTTTTTTCAATATAGCGTAGTTTGTTTCGGTGTATAAATGTACAGAGAGGATGGTTTTCCAACTTGAGAACGCGCCACATATAGCTGGCCGTGTGAAAAACATCTAACACTATCATTGTGTCCTGTTAATTGTCATTTCAAATGCAATTTTCCCTAGAAACTGAATAGGTTTGAACTGAAATGGCAATCAACTCAAAGGAATTCGTAGAATCAAGCGGTCTGCCCTTTGTATTCGATAGCTGCGTTACAATCAATCGGGTTCCATTACACAGTTTCGGCGCATGAAGATTGGATAACATGATAATGACAGATCCAACTTTGAGACGTAAATGATGCGGCGGCATACCAAGCCTCTCCAAAGAAGTTAGAAATTTTTCTGGATAATTAACGGCTTCGTATTCATTTTCAAGACGATAATTTTATATGAGCGCAAAGCTCTCGGAATTTGACATAGGGAAGACTGAGTTTAAGTCATTAGCATCGGTATTGAAAAAAGACACGTAGAATTGATATCAAACGCCTGTAAGTATCAGTCGGAATTTTCCAATTCTTATCGAAAACGATTTAAAATGTCCTCGGCAATGTCATTTTTATTCGTATCCTATAATTGACGCCAATTTGAAGGCTGATGTGTCGAAATGATCATGGAGATCGTCCATCGTTTGATTCCATTGATTATCATGTTCCAGCAATTGTAAGTGATGGCATGCTTCTTAAAAAGTTGTAAACACCAATACGCAAAGACTCAATTGAAATTGAACCGCGTACATTTATCAATAGCAACCGAAGGTAGAAGCAATGGGCGTTTTTCGGGTGCATTGTCTAAATTCATCCCAAGGCATTAGTTGAAAACACACATGGATGTCAATTTACTGGTTGGCCTTGCTTTCTGCGTAGCTATTTCTTCGACGATACATTCCATGTATAATATCACGTAATTTCCGAATAGAGCAATGTTCTCGCAAATGGATCACTGACGAAAGTTGAGAAAAAACTCATCAATGTTAATTTTGTTGCTGGCGGTGTTTCCACTGGCTGTAATGTATTCTAAGGGTTAAAATACGCTCTTTGGCCATTCTCCAAATGAACTGCGAGATGCAGAACAGTCGGAAAACGTTCATGAATCGCAAAGGTAAACACATCATAAAATGCTTCATTGCATTTCACGCATCGACTTATTTGCTAGTTGCTGATCTCATCTCGTTCACGGCCATAGCGGTTATTGGCCGCTACGTCGTTTGGTGACATACTTGCAAACTTTCTTGATCGATTTCGCAAACTGCAATATTTAACATTGATATGAGCTTCGAATGTGAATTAGACAATAATGGCGAATATGGTACAATCCATGTGTTGTCAACTTCGTTATTCACAGCTCTTAATTGAATGCTAAATGTTCTGCCATTGTCGTCTGGTGAGCGAGACCGATACAATGGATATCTATCATTTTCAGTTTGCGTTTCCGAAAGAAAAGCACGTGGCTAGTGTTTCGTGCATTTATTGTCAGACATACAAACCGAAATGCGATTGTTGTGGACATCACCATCATCCATAAACCAGATTGGTTTTCACCACTTCGTATAATTCTTGATCTTTCTCTGGATCAGGAATTTCCACAGAAATGATTTCATCAATTTGATCTGGTGTTACCACCATCCACCATCTCACGAACATCTTTTTTGAACCTCAAAAGAATGAATCTTGCATCTAACAGCAACATATATACATACGCAGCTTCAAAATAAAGTCCATCAAACATCATAGCTGTTGTTTGAAAAGTTGTGCTGTGACATCGTGACGATCTTGCTGATTGAATACGATTCAATAATTCCGTAATCTATGGTCATTGTGCATTGCAAGTGAATGTAACAAATAAATCCGCCCTCCATAATTCCGCACGTACAGGTATAAAATCGCATCCTGCGAGTACTCGTGCATGGGCTGCCAATATTAGCGCGATCTGCTCGTGGCATCGGAACAAATTTCAATCTGTATTTGATCACTTTGCATGAAAGATACATTAAGCTTTCACTGAATAATTTTCAGCAATTTACCTTTTGAATAGCCGAAATAATGAAAACAATTGACGTAAATTGAACGATTCAAATAATTTACAAATAAATTAATTAGAAAACAAAACAAAAAAATTCAAAAAAAGTGATATGGGAAATTCAATTTTTGGAAATTTACGCTCGTAAGTCCTTTAAAATGAACTTTTTCATAACATATAACGGTTTAGTCATCTATAGCTCAACTTATTTTTATATACATATGGCGCAAAAATAACCTACCTTTTTTTCAAGAATTAAAAACTTTGATTCTGCTTATGGGTTATTTTTATTTGGTCTTTTAAATTTTTTTACATCAAGTCAAGAATATGATATCATGTAAATAGCCGCCACCACAGTTGATTGTCATTTAAACCATTTTTATGACATTTTCCATCACTTTGGCTAGAACTTCCGGCGATAGGTCTTTACATTCTTGACGAATATTGTCTTTAAGAGCTGCAAGAGTATGAGGCTTGTTGACATAAACCCGCTACTTAAATAAGCCCCACAAATAGAAGTCTTGAGCGGTCAAATCAGGCGATTGCGGGCCAGTGCAATTCCTTCAGCATATCGGTTGTGGCACGTGCAGTGTGTGCCGTCACATCGTCTTGTCCAATTCATCAAGTTGCGGCAAAAAGAACTCGTTGATCATTGCTCCGTAGCGCTCACCACTCACAATAACCGTTTGGCATATGACGTCTTTGAAGAAAAAGGCCCTATGACTCCTCCAGCGAAAACAGCACACCATACAGTGACGTTGAGCGGGTGTAATAGCTCTTCGTGGGTTACACGCGGATTTTCAATACCCCAGAAGTGCAAGTTTTGCCTATTAATGTATCCGCTACGATGGAAATGGGCCTCACCACTCATGATTATTTTTGATGAAAAATCATCTTCTTCTTGGTGGTGATTAAAGATGGCTTGAGCGTATGTTGGACGCGATTGGCGGTCAGCAGCTAACAGCTGATGCACCGTCTGGACTTTGTACGGAAAAATCTTCAAATCTTGTACCAAAATTCGGTGTAAACACAGTCGACTGATATCCATTTGCGTGGCACGTCGTCTGGTCGATGTCGACGGCGCTTCCATGACATCCTCGGCAACAACAGCAATATCAGCGGCTCAACGTCGCAGTGTTTCACCAGTAGGCGACGGACTGCCAGGAAATCTGCGACTAAATTCGCGTTGTTCCAAAGTCACCGACCGATTATTGGTCAAATAAATAGTAACCAATAACCCGCGTTCTGAAACAGTGTAGCGTACCATTGTTTATTTACGTGTATTTCGCATGTGTTTACTACACAATTGTCAAAACAGAATTGACATTAGAGGTCAATTGCAAAATTTATAGCACCGTCTGAAGTAGAATTACTTTTGCGCCACCCTGTATATGATGGGTATTTATGCAATGTGATGTGATATCATGCCATGTGATGTGACATCACGTCACTTTTGTCTGGGAAATAGAAAATGGCTGTTTTTAGAGTTTTCCCGGCATACGCCTTCTAGGCCTACCCTGGACTACGACAAACATTTTAAAACCAAAATCAGCTCAATCGGCCCAGCCGTTCTCGAGTTTTAATCAGACTAACGAACAACAATTCATTTTTATTTATATAGATATATCCGTAACAAAATCACAAATAAGTATGTGTATGTGTGAGTGTATTAATTTTGTGTACGCATGTTGTAGTGTGCAATTTTGCCTTGAAAGTCCAATGAAGTGTTCTTTTGAGAAAACCAAAGACTAAGGGCTGCCATAAAACAAAAACAACACGATAAAACAAGTCACACAACAACTCAGTGGCGTTGCGTTGCAGGATAATAATATTAATTTATTATCATCAACGATAAAGTCAGAAAACTTTCAAGTTGAAATTAAGAAGGTCTTGCGGTTTAGAAAGTTTACAGTTAGGAGTCGATTTTTCAGCTAGCTAAGAAGGGTTGTGGGGCTACATACTCATAGTATGTAGACTTCGTTAACCATCAGAGCTTGCCGCTTTCAGCTTACAGGCTAGTAATTGGGCGTCTTTCTTGTTCTTACAGCGTAAAACATATTTGTATATATGTATATGTGTCTAGGGATTTCGTTTGTAGTAAAATAATAGTTGTGTAAATTAGTTTGGGAACTTGGAGGCGACATCTTGTTTGGCGGGTTCTTCTAACTGCTGCGTAAGCAATTTTATTTTCTTTTGCTCAAAAGATTGAGGCGAGCGATTTCGTTAATAAAACCAGCAGATTTGGTTTACGGTTTTCGCGGTACTCTTTTAAATATTGCTACAAAACACTAACGAGACGCAGTGATCTTCCTTTTGTGTATATACATATGTATTCGTATATATGTAGTCTGTGTTTAAACGAGGTATGTACATATGTATTCGTATATATGTAGTCTGTGTTTAAACGAGGAGGATTTCGAAACCTTCTCACTTTATTTATTTTACGAGGATTTACTTTTCAGGCAGTAACAGGGGGTTTGGATTAGTCGAGCAAAGGTCCAGGAACTTCTGGCGAATCACTTCTGACAGGTGTTGCCTGGAATTGTCTAGGAATACATTTTCTCTCCTCTTGGACAAAGCTTGCAGCTTCTGAACGATACATCTCGGAATTAAGAGTTTAGCTTTGGAGAAACGGCTCATAGTAGATGATTCCTTGCCAATCCCAAGAGTAAGTAATATATTTACCAACCCTACTGATTAAAACTTTTTTGAAATTCAGCACCGATTCGCCGATGAAAATTCGTTCTATGAGACTTGCGAGTTAGCTTGTATGATACCCATAAATGAAGCTTTTTTATTTTAGGCGTTAAATGATTTTAAAAGAGTTTTTGTTCATTATTTTTCTCTTGAGCAATCGAAACAGTATTTACAAAACGTTTTTAAACTTTCTAGTCGATAGCCAAGAGACAATTTAAGCTATTCGTAGCGCCAATAAAGAGTCACTACGTTAGCTTATGCAGGCCGGCAATAACTAGGCTGTCAGTATGTAACTCGGTTAATGGCATCTGGGTGCTCAGTAATATAGGAATATAAATGAAAAGATAGAGGGCAGCTGGAAATGCAATTCTCCAAATCTGCCGTAGACCATTCTCCTTCCTCAAGGGTTGTTTGCAGCAAAGGATCATAGAAAAACATGTCAGGTCTTGCAATACTAGCAACACGGGACATGCCACAAAATTACTTCGGTGTTGGGTTGAAAGTGGATGGGCTAAAAAGCTTCTACTTCTAAGTAAAAGAGAACTTTATAATATTGTAAAGATCTTTAAAGTGCAGCTGGCTGTGACGGCATATATATATCATGGCTCCCAATACTCCAAGTTAAGAGATATTGGGCAGATATGATGAAAAAAAACAGGTTTTTCACCAAATCCATTGAGTTGCTGGATAAGACTTAATTTGGTAACCACCCGGCCTAAATGTGGCCGCCTGCGGTCTGCGTTCCTGCGTCTCCCTTGTATTTTCTGTGAAAGTTAATAATAGGTGCTCGAGGTCATACATAGGTGCGAGTACGGCGTACTTATGTACAGCAAAACCCCCAACCATTAATTTCTCAGCTGCGCTTTTTATGCACAAATCTACAGTGCGTTTGTGGCGCCAACTTCTTCTAGCCTCGCATTTGAGCATTAATGTAAATCTTCTTCTTCTTCTTTACTGGCGTAGACACCGCTTACGCGATTATAGCCGAGTCAACAACAGCGCGCCAGTCGTTTATTCTCTTCGCTACGTGGCGCCAATTGGATATTCCAAGCGAGGCCAGGTCCTTCTCTACTTGGTCCTTCCAACGGAGTGAAGGTCTTCCTCCTCCTCTGCTTCCGACGGCGGGTACTGCGTCGAATACTTTCAGAGCTGGAGTGTTTTTATCCATCCGGACAACATGAGCTAGCCAGCGTAGCCGCTGTCTTTCAATGCGCTGAACTATGTCAATGTCGTCGTATATCTCGTACAGCTCATCGTTCCATCGAATGCGATATTCGCCGTGGCCAACGCGCAAAGGACCATAACTCTTTCGCAGAACCTTTCTCTCGAAAACTCGCAACGTCATCCGTTGTTGACATCGTCCAAGCCTCTGCACCATATAGCAGGACGGGAATTATGAGTGACTTATAGAGTTTGGTTTTTGTTTGTCGAGAGAGGACTTTGCTTCTCAATTGCCTACTTAGTCCGAAGTAGCACCTGTTGGCAAGAGTTATCCTGCGTTGGATTTCCAGGCTCACATTGTTGGTGGTGTTTACGCTGGTTCCAAGATAGACGAAATTATCTACAACTTCAAAGTTATGACTGTCAACAGTGACGTGAGTGCCAAGTCGCGAGTGTGATGACTGTTTGTTTGATGACAGGAGATATTTCGTCTTGCCCTTGTTCACTACCAGACCCATTTCTTTTGCTTCCTTGTCCAGTCTGGAGAAAGCAGAACTAACGGCGCGGGTGTTGAGGCCGATGATATCAATATCATCGGCATACGCCAGCAGTTGTACACTCTTATAAAAGATTGTACCTTCTCTGTTGAGTTCTGCAGCTCGAACTATTTTCCCCAGAAGCAGGTTGAAAAAGTCGCACGATAGGGAATCGCCTTGTCTGAAACCTCGTTTGGCATCGAACGGCTCGGAGAGGTCCTTCCCGATTCTGACGGAGCTTTTCGTGTTGCTCAACGTCAGCTTACACAGCCGTATTAGTTTTGCGGGGATACCAAATTCAGACATCGCGGCATAAAGGCAGCTCCTTTTTGTGCTGTCGAAAGCAGCTTTGAAATCGACGAAGAGGTGGTGTGTGTCGATTCTCCTTTCACGGGTCTTTTCCAAGATTTGGCGCATGGTGAATATCTGGTCGGTTGTTGATTTACCAGGTCTAAAGCCGCACTGATAAGGTCCAATCAGTTTGTTGACGGTGAGCTTTAATCTTTCATACAATACGCTCGACAGAACCTTATATGCGATGTTGAGGAGGCTAATCCCACGGTAGTTGGCGCAGATTGTGGGGTCTCCTTTTTTGTGGATTGGGCATAGCACACTTAAATTCCAATCGTTGGGCATACTTTCGTCCGACCATATTTTACAAAGAAGCTGATGCATGCACCTTATCAGCTCTTCGCCGCCGTGTTTGAATAGCTCGGCCGGCAATCCATCGGCCCCTGCCGCTTTGTTGTTTTTCAGGCGGGCAATTGCTATTCGCACTTCTTCATGGTCGGGCAATGGAACGTCTGCTCCATCGTCATCGATTGGGGTATCGGGTTCGCATTCTCCTGGTGTTGTGCGTTCACTGCCATTCAGTGTTCCCTCCATAATTTAAGTATGCTCTGGACATCGGTGGCTAGATCACCTTGGGGGGTTCTACAAGAGTATGCTCCGGTCTTGAAACCTTCTGTAAGCCGCCGCATCTTTTCGTAGAATTTTCGAGCATTACCCCTGTCGGCCAGCTTATCAAGCTCTTCGTACTCACGCATTTCGGCCTCTTTCTTTTTCTGTCTACAAATGCGTCTCGCTTCCCTCTTCAACTCTCGGTATCTATCCCATCCCGCACGTGTTGTGGTCGATCGTAACGTTGCGAGGTAGGCAACCTGTTTTCTCTCCGCTGCGACACGGCACATCTCGTCGTACCAGCTGTTCTTTTGCACTTTCCGAAAACCAATGGTTTCGGTTGCAGCTGTACGTAAGGAGTTTGAAATGCCATCCCACAGTTCCCTTATACCGAGTTGATGACGAGTGCTCTCAGAGAGCAGGAGTGCAAGCCGAGTAGAAAATCGTTCGGCTGTCTGTTGTGATTGCAGCTTCTCGACGTCGAGCCATCCTTGTGTTTGTTGGCGTCCGTTTTTTGCTGCACAGGGGCGGGTGCGAATTTTGGCTGCAACAATATAGTGGTCCGAGTCGGTGTTAGGACCTTAATGTAAATAATACTCGTAAATTCTCCAAATTGCATTTGACATACGCGTTGGATGTCATAATTCAGTCTTCACTTGCCGCTTCATGACCCTAGCGCGACTAATGGCTATATGTGTAGAGAATTTATATAACACATGACTTATACTTAGACACACTCACACATTGCATTTGTGTGCTTTCGTAGTGAAAATTATACTGTTGCTTTGAAAAAGTGAACGAAGTAAAAAGCAATAGTTTGAAATTGTATACGTATACAAGCATACATACACACACGCAAACACACATAAATGTATTTACAGATACTTCCGTGAGGCACCCATTTTCGCGAAAATTTATGTGAAACAACGTTAATGGGAGCGCATAGAGCCTTCATTGGAGTTCTCAATGAATGAGAATGTGTTAAAGTACTATGGTGGAAAGACTATAAAAATATTGATAAAAAATTTATTATCAAATAAAGCAATAATATATTGCACAGCGCTCCTAAAGTTCACGATGCAAGCAAAATGTACAGGTTTAAATCAAACCATTTGGCCATTACCACACTTACCTTACAATATATAGGTTAATGGTTGTGTTTTATGATGGAAATACCTACTGTTTATTACTCGAGCGAGAATAGTACAGTAAGCAAATTATTGCAAACAGTACGTTTACTTTTATATATAACGTGTGATCCAGGTAGATCACGCTTAAGTCGTGTCAAGCTTTCATGTTATTTTTCCCCAGTATTGTTTGGCATTTATTTTGGACAGACTTAAGCCTGAACACCGGTTATAAATCTTGAGAAATTCCAAGAAGATCCGATGCCTGCGAGCCAAATTTTATTCGGCGAAGAGAATCATTTCCGGCTGAATGGGAATGTAAACAAGCAAAATTGCCGCCTTTAGGACGAAGATCAACCTGAAGATATTTAATCCAGAAAATGCAAGAGTTTGGTGTGATTTGTGGGCCGGTGATAACATCGTTCCATATTTTTCTTAAAATAATGCCGGTAAGACCGTAATCAATAATGGCGACCATTATGGCGCCATGATAATAGCCTATTCGATGCCTGAGATTGAAGCGCGTGATCTCGCATCATTCAGTGGATCTATTGAGATTACACCTCGGTGGTCCACAAAGATCGTGTGATATCATTCGGTTAGACTTGCTCCTGTGGGGATATGTATAGTCTATAAAACCTTTAAATGGATTACGCTTTATAAATTATTGCAAAAACGTTAACCAAGTTCGCAGGTGTATTTCTTATAGGATAAAGTGTAATAAAATGATATTGATTGTATCACTGTCACTATGTATGACAGCTGATTTGCGCCCACGCCCCGACGGAAGAAAAGGACGATGTGACCAAAGATGCCTTTTATGAGTACTTAGAGCGCACTTATGAGAGATGCATCCGCCACGATGTCAAAATCGTGCTTGGCGACTTTAACGCCAGGGTGGGCAAAGAAGGTATCTTTGGCACTACGGACTTTCTTTGGACACTAAATTTAGCCTCCACGATGAAACATCCCCAAATGGGTTGAGGGTGATCGACTTCGCCGGGGCCCGAAATATGGTCATCTGTAGTACTAGGTTCCAGAATAAGAAGTTTCATCAAGCTATCTGGCAGTCTCCGGATCGAAAAGCCACCAACCAGATCGATCATGTTGCGATAGGCGACTCGGACCACTATATTGTTGCATCCAAGATTCGCACCCGCTTCTGTGCAGCAAAAAATGCACGCCAACAAACACAAGGGAGGTTCGACGTAGAGAAGCTGCAGTCGCAACTGACAGCCGAACGATTTTCCACTCGGCTTGCACTCCTGCTCTCTGAGAGCACTCGTCAACAACTCGGTAGAAGGGAACTGTGGGACGGCATTTCAAACTCCTTAAGTACAGCTGGAACCGAAACCATTGGTTTTCGGAAAGCGCACAAGAACAGCTGGTAAGACGAGGAGTGCCGTTTCGCAGCGGAGAGAAAATCCGATTCCCCATTCGATGACGATGGAGCAGGCGTTCCACTGCCTGACCATGAAGAAGTTCGAATAGCAATTGCCCGCCTGAAGAACAGCAAAGCGGCAGGGGCCGACGGATTGTGGCCGAGCTACTCAAACATGGCGGCGAAGAACTGATAAGGAGCATGCATCAGCTTCTTTGCAAAATATGGTCAGACGAAAGCATGCCCAATGATTGGAATTTGAGTGTGCTATGCCCACTCCTTAAAAAAGAAGACCCACAATCTGCGCCAACTACCGTGGGATTAGCCTCCTCAACATCGCATATAACGTTCTATCGGGCGTATTGTGTGAAAATTAAGCCCACCGTCAACAAACTGATCGGACTATATCAGTGTGGCTTTAGACCTGGCAAATCAACAATTGACCAGATATTCCATGCCGCGATGTCTGAATTTGGTATCCCCGCAAAACAAAACTACTGTAAACTGACGTTGAGCAGCACCAAAAGCTCCGTCAGGATCAGGAAGGACCTCTCCGAACCCTTCGATACCAAACGAGGTTTCAGACAAGGCGACTCCCTATCGTGCGACTTCTTCAATCTGCTGCTGGAGAAAATTATTCGAGCAGCAGAACTTAATCGAGCAGGTACAATCTTGTATAAGAGTGTACAGCTGCTGGCGTATGCCGATGATATTAATAAAATTTCACATTTTTTTTTGACTCTCTACTCATCCGTTTCGTATAAAATCAATTCCTTCCTTTAATTGTAATCATTTGCCTTTAGTTCTCAGATTTCGAATTAATACCTTCCCGTCGGGTTTTTACAGTATCAATTCTTATCGCTTCTTTTCTTGGTTTCCCTTTCGTCCTCTGATTTTTATTGCAGGGTATATTATGTTCGGAAACACATATTTTTTTTTTATTTTATTTGTGTGTATCCACCTACTGCATTGGCGTCGGATTTATGTACTATTCCTGAAGTGAAGTCATACGTAAAGTACGCAAAATATCTCGCATGCTTGTACTCGTATATACATTAAATAAGCTCGAATAAAATCTGACTTAATGCTTGCTTTAGAATTTACAACCTTTTCTGGTTGGTTGAATATTCGAGCTGAAGTCATAGTACGAGGGTGGTAGCCCTTAACTGTTCGTTCAATTTGATGTCTTCTGAAAGTGTGTCGGGTATCGGTAGCTTATGTTAATTTCAACTTAGAAACCTTTCCCACGGAATAGTTATTTTGATAGAAGATAACCAATATTGTCATTTTTATTTCACACTCTAATAATTTTATTTTTTTTTCTGTGTTTATTATTATCGAATAGTAAATATTTTCTGGAATATTATTGAAACTTTCTTCATAATAACTTATGTTCGATTTCTTTTATTGGTGGCGACAACTTTGATAAGACCTACCATTCGCATCTAAAAACTTCTTTACTTTAAAGCGGAAAAGGGTTTCCTTGTAAACTGTTTTTGGTAGGTGAGTTTTAAAAATTAAAAGTCCAAAGCCGTGCTTTTTAGAAAATATTTCTGCACAAAGTAGGTCACACAATATTTCTTTCAGCATCAATTTATGTTTTGAGGATTTTCCAAATTAAAAGAGGTCTCGGATCTTTTTTTCAATTTTGATAGTAACTTGGGGTCTATTAGAGCTAACACAGAAAATCAAATTCTCGTCAGGTTTCCATATTTCAGTTGGATTTCAATTGATTTTTATATACACTAAATAAGCTTTATTAAGTTTTCCACAAAGTTTTTAACACTCAGTAAGAAAAATTGGAGATCCCATTAACTATATAAATAAATGATCAGTTTGACCAGCTGAGTCGAGGTCATCCAGGAGCTTGCATGGAAAATTTTTCATTTTACGACATATCTTCACGAAATTTGGGAAAAGTTCTTGCGTAAGGCGATAATTGACATTTTATCGAAATTGTTCTAATCGGATCACTATCGCATATATGTAACTGTCATATGAACTGGGCGATGGGAATAATGTTTTTATAAGGAGTCTTTTGCATTGCATTTGAAGGGTATTATAGCCTCTGTGCAAGAAAATTAACTTTTTTTCTTATATTCATTATTACTTGGTCATAGTCGTTTATAAATCTAAAGTAAATAAAAGTAATCTTATCACGTATGTTTGGATCCTTGAGTCCTTCATCCATTTCAAGCACTCGACGATGTATCGGCCCAGTATGTTGATGAAATGTCTAGAACTTATTTAAGTTTTTGACAACGTTACATACAATAGAGGTTTTCAGACCAGCTTTGTTAATTCATTAGTCGTTACTCGGTAGTTTTTTACGTGGGTTTTGATTTTGTAAAATTAACAGATAATCGTTTTACCGAGTAATGAGGTACCATACTGGCAAGCATGATAGTTTTTTCGTTACTTGGTAACATCACTCAGCTGTTTTGTTTGCGTTGTTGCCTCAAAAGTTAACTTAATTCATTGCAAAAAAATACATTTGCGTCTACTACAAATTAGTTTCTGACAAATTTTTCAAAAGTAAGTATTTAATATAATTCAATCAGCTGTTTTGAAACAAAATTTAAACACACTACTGATATATAACAAAAAGTATGTTCACAGTTAAGTGTTTTAACGAAGTATCAACTAACGAACTACCAGATTAACAAGTTCGGTCTGAATACCCCTAATAAGCATATAGGTAAACAAAAGCCGCTTAAGCGACACTTGAAGAAATTAATTAAAATTTATTAACGTTTGAAACTGTTTGATTGTTGCATTTCTAGTTATTATGCATAATAGATTGTAGTATGTTATAGGGAGGAAATATCATTGATTTTTACAATTGACACATTCACACTTACATAGATGCACACATACACAGACGCATGTTGCTAGACGCATTTCAAATGCATATCGATAACTGTCCTTCACCTCATTTATGGAAGTATGGAAATATGCCCATATATGTGTATATGTACATGCATTTGTATGAGCGTATAACTTAACGATTTTTCTACTGATTGAAAGAAAAAAAATCGTTCTTTGTTCCGCACGACCTTCTCGTTATAACTTTATTTTTAAAACTGACTTTTACAATGTTCTTATTCTAAAAGCTTAACTAAATGCACCGGGCAAAACATAATTAAATTCCACGAATTCGCTAATTTAGGTGGCGCGTGTGCTGACAGTGCGTCTGGGCTGTGCTGTGGGAAACATTGTGTAACTTGAGTTCCATATCCGCTCTACCTGCATTAGTAAGTATTGCTGACGAATTAGTTTATTATTTCGGCAATGTTAACATATGCCATGTTAACATATATATATATTATTTATATGTATCTACGACTCATATCTATAGCGTATAGTTAGAAATGAAAATGTTGAATGCCGTTCGAAATCGCCGTCAAAGCGAGCAAACACACATACCTACGCAAAGTTGTGTATTTGTTTGCTCACAATGCCGCTGAATGCAAAACAATACTTGTTTGGGCGAAGTTCGAGTGCAACCGAACATATTATACTCTTGCAACTTACAAGAATCAAAGTTAGGGATACAATTTATGATGTAAAACGTCAACCTGAGGATCGAAATCGAAGCAATTTTATAATATTCATATACAACTCCTATACTGACAGGCATATATATTTGTTAGAAAAACGAAAGCCCTTATATGTAGCATATGGAAGTTGTGGTAGTATCGACATGCTACTAACATGACACTTACTAAAAAGCAAGAAAAAACGTTAACTTCGGTTGCACCGAAGCTAAATACCCTTCACAGGTGCATTTCTGTTAGTAACTATGTGTCCAGTTTGTATAGAAGCTATATGCTATAGTAACCCGTTCTGAACAATTTCTTCGGAGATTACATTGTTACCTTAAAAAATAATCTATACCAAATTTCGTGAATATATCTTGTCAAATGTGAAAGTTTTCCATACAAGAACTTGATTCCGATCGTTCAGTTTGTATGGCAGCTATATGCTATAGTTAACCGATCTGAACAATTTCTTCGGGGATTACATTGTTGCCTTAGAAAATAATATAAACCAAATTTCGTGAATATATCTTGTCAAATGTGAAAGTTTTCCATACAAGAACTTGATTCCGATCGTTCAGTTTGTATGGTAGCTATATGCTATAGTTAACCGATCTGAACAATTTCTTCGGAGATTACATTGTTGCCTTAGAAAATAATATATACCAAATTTCGTGAATATATCTTGTCAAATGTGAAAGTTTTCCATACAAGAACTTGATTCCGATCGTTCAGTTTGTATGGTAGCTATATGCTATAGTTAACCGATCTGAACAATTTTCTCGGATATTAAATTTTTTTCTACAAAATAATCTATACCAAATTTGGTGATGATACATTGTCAAATGCGAAAGTTTTCCATATGAGAACTTGATTCCGATCGTTCAGTTTATATGGCAGCTATATGCTATAGTGGTCCGATATCGGCCGTTCCGACAAATGAGCAGCTTCTTGAAGAGAAAATGACGTTTGCAAAATTTCAAAAGGATATCTTAAAAACTGAGGGACTAGTTCGTATATATACAGACAGACGGACAGACGGACATGGCTAAATCGACTCAGCTCAACATCCTGATCATTTATATATATACTTTATACTTCGACGCCTCCTTCTGGGTGTTACAAACATCGTGACAAAGTTAATATACCCTGTTCAGGGTATAATTAATCATATATTTACTATATACAGACAGCCGGATATTCGAAAATCCTGAAAAAGTCAAGTACTCACTCAAATTTATCTATTTTATGCACAAAGATACACTGTTATGAATAAAACAAGCTGTCTTATTTTCATTGAGAAAACCCACATATTGGCCAATATACTATATGCCGTACAAATTCCCCCGGAAGTTCGATTATATTTATATTAGGTATATGGGGGCTAAGGGAAGGATTGATCCGATTCAACCCATTTTTGGCATACAGACAAACTGTTATATGAAAAGGATTACGAGTATCTCTGAATTTCATTTATATATCTTAGACATTGACCGATATTTTCGAACGAAAAGGAATTATTCGTTCAAAGTTTAATCCTATTATATTAATTGCTTCTTGATCTCTTTACTGGGAAGTAAAAGAATAAAGTGGAATTTAAAATTGTGCTGTATGGAAAGCAAGCGTGGTTTTTGTTCGATTTCGCTCGTTTTCACAACGTGACATAGAAATATGTAAATAACATTACCGTTATATGGGGAGTGAACGGGGTTTACCTCCGATTTCCTCCATTTTTATATTGTCGGTAGAAGTGCTCATAATATTTGCACTCAGCAAGTTTGGTTGTAGTAGATTTTTCAAAAAATGTTTCCCTCAAGTTCCCCTTCCTACTGGGATCCTCTGTCCCAAATTACAGCTTTATAGCTTAGTGCTTAGTTATGACACTTTATATTTTTTCGCGAATTGTGGGCGTGAAGGTGATCCGATTACGCCCGAACTCGAATTTTTGTACTAAGGAACTCATATCCCAAGTTTCTTCGAGATATCAAGTTACAGACAGACAGTCAACCGGATTTCAACTTTTCTCGTCACCTTTATATGTAAATAACTCTATATCTATCTCGATTAGTTTTAGGTGATACGTACAACCGTTAAGTGAACGAAACTATAATACTCTGTAGCAACTGGTTGCAAAGGTATAAAAGCCAAGGAATAAAATCACACATTTTTTACCCGAAATTTGTCACAATAAATCTTTTTAGTTAATTAATTAAAATTTCACCTTCAATAAGTAACTAGTATTGGTTGTGTATTATTTAACAGGTTCCTATTTTTACAGAAAAATGCCACGTCTTCGTGAAAGAGGTCGACGTACTTTGAACGCGCAATTGGTCCATGATAGTCAATTTACAACACATACACGCTGCGCTTACGCAGATAGAGGAACGAGAAGTTGTGTACATTTTGGAAACGTTTTTGAAAAACCGTAACCAAATAATACAATTGTTCAAAACCCTTTCTAGCAGTTCAAGGGCCCTATGGAGAGTACGCAGGCATACATAATGTTCCAACTGTTAATAAAATTGCAGTTGTTATAGCTGGTGACCCATGTGAACGCCGAGACATACGCATACAACGTAGAGATAATGCGATGCAAATAATTCAAGACAATCATCATTCCTACCTATATCCGTTGATATTTGGGAAGGAGAAGATAGATATTATTTAAATATAAAAAAGGAATCCACCTACAGGTCAACTTCTAGATCATCTTACAATTTTTTAAGTCAGTAATTTCTGTTTATCTCATAAATATATTAATTTGAAGGTGAAGAACTGATGAAGACAGTGCTATGAACTTCCACGCATATTGGTTGATGATTCGTGCTAATGAAAACAACAATATTTTCCGGTGCAGACAACTATTTCATGAGTACATTGTGGATATGATGTAAAAATCGAAATTGAGAGATTACGATATATAAAATTTAATCAAGCAAAACTTCGTACTGAGGAGTACTTTAATTTGCGTGATGCCATAATCGGTAATGTAGAGGCAACAAATGACAGCAACAACATGGGTACTGCATATGTCCTCCCATTATCATAATTTGGTAGTCCGCGTCATATGCAAGAATACATTCAAGACGATATGACTTACGTACGTGCATACGGCCGACCAAACTTTTTATCACATTGACGTGTAATCCAAACAGGGATGAAATTAAAAATTTTCTGTTGTCAGGTCAAGCATCGATGCAACGCCAGGAATCCGTGTTTCTCTCACGGTCAATTATGTGTTGCATGTTCCAGAGTTCAAAAACCTTCGAATTTGTTTGCTTATACGCCTCAAGGATTAACAAAAAATATTGTACATCCAATGCATTACGATAATCTAAGTTTATGTAAATTACAAAAAATTTATGTTATACATAAAATAAAATTGCTTGAGTGTAAGTTTTTCACATTTAATGAAAACGACTTAAAATATTTACTAACATAGCTTCCAGATTTCACTCATACAGTATACGCATAGTCACACGCTATGGATTGGTTGAATTGTGATGAATGTACCCGTAATGAGGTTAAATATTGTAATAACTTTTTAATAATAATTTTCATCAAAACGGCCCCGATTGTTACAGCATACTGTAAAAAATGTTGAAATTTTCGGATTAAAGACGTGTGTACAGGACAACGTCTGTCGGGTCCGCTGGTAATGTATATAATATATGTATATACTATACCATACTAATAACTGGAAACTACGCAGATACAATCAGTAACTTGATGAACAATCCTCTATGGGTCAAACACCGATGGGCGATATAGTCCAACATAGATGTACATCAGAGACCTGCATTGAGTATGATCGATTCGGTTTGATCAGCCTCGCTCAAAACGGTCACAACTCAGCACAGCGGTTCGGAACAAAATTGTTCGATCGAGTTTCGTGCTCAAAACGAAGGAGTTCGATCAGTTGATTGGATTGCTCTGCTTACTGATTGAAACTGATTGGTTGGTTCCGGTATGATGATTGGAAGTGATTGTACAGAAAAAGACGATCAAGTCCAACGATGCACGAAAACTCAGACATCGATCAACTGTGCGTTTGAATAGATTGTGATTGAACCAATCAGATCGAGAATTGCCCTGCGAATATGTATATACATAGTTTGTATGTACATATGATGTAGCGCACGTTTTGAGCTCTTGAACTCCTTAAATCTTTTATGTTGAATATATAAAAAGGATTAAGATTCTTTTTTTACAAATGTATTTCTGGGAAAAATAAGAATTCATATTTTTGTACTACTATACATATAATAATTATGGCATAAATTTTATATATCAATTAAAATAATAAATTTAAAATGAGCAAAGATTCCATCGAACCATCTGGTATGACCAAACGGTATGATTGTGATCGAGCTGAATGCAAGCAGCATTCTCGAACATTCTTTGCTGCTCACACAAAGCGTTCGATCGAGAAAAATCACTACGAAACAAGCAACAGTGATTGAAACTGATTGTTCGCTTCGAGCACGCTGGCTTACGATCATTCAATTTTGTTGAAGCAAAGTTTTCCGTCAAAAAAAATCTGAGTCAATGATCGGGTATGATTGAAAAAATTGTGATCGTTGCAGCTCTCTGATGTACATGCCAATAAGACAGATACGGTATACGGCTCAACGGGGTTGAGTTAGAAATTAAGAAGCATTCCATGACGCTGGAAGTAGTTTTGGACATGCGAACCGGATGTCCACGAGCAGTGACAATGCATACATAACGCGCAGCGAAGTAAGCATGAGAGATACTGAAACGCATCATTTGCTCCTCTCGAGACTTATATGGAATTCGGCTTATCTAAGAGTTTCAGAGTTCAACGTTCTTGATGAGTATCAGCATTACATATCAAGTCGCTTGACAATCAGCTCAAATTTAACTGAACTTCTATCTGACATTACTTCAAAAAATGGAATGTTCATGTATGGGGTAACTGAATCTAACCTGTAGTCAATGTCCAGGAAGATATCTGTGAAAAGGTACCTGGGAAAATTTATCTGCTTAAAATTATCTCATATCGAAAAATCAAAAATAAAATTATCATTACTTTTACTAAATACAGGTAAAAATAGTTTTCCTTCCATCATTACCTGACAAATATAACTACGCAATTCGTCCGAAAATTTTAAGTCGTTGGGTCCAGCCGTTTCGGAAAAAATTTCTTCACCTTCTTAAAATTCCTGAGATGCATGCACTACGCAAGGCTATTTCAGCATCGTAACAAATTGAGCTGTCGGAAATGGTTTCGCTATCACCCCAAATAAAACCGAAATGGCGTTGAAGTGAGGCTTATCAGCATATGTGATGAACTAAAATCCAATTCAACTGTGGCACTTAACGTCATTTTGCATATGGTGCCCCTAAATTTCGAAAATTGCTATCAGCATAAAATAATCTGAATTCCTAAATGAAGACATATCGTGTGCAGTATTTTTCAAGCCTAGGTTGCAGCAAAGTAGCAGTAGGTTTACTGTTTCGAAGTCCAACCTCCTTCAGAGATGTGACCATCAACTCAGATAGCAGGTCAGGGATACTAGCCTTCAACTCATTAACAGTGCGTTCAAGCAGTGCCTAACCGTGTTATTAATAGCATCGTGTTTCTTTGTGATAAAACTGGTATGAGCGGCAGACCACAGCGCTGTAAGGCTGGGAATCTTACCAGACGCCATCAGCAAAAGTTGTATGGAAGAAGATGAAGTGGAAAAAACTCAACACTTCCTTCTTGAGTGTCCCACGTTTGGGCGAAAACAAGAGTTTTTCATTAATACGGCTTCACAAGGGTTCACATATAGCATTCCACGAGAGATCTCTCTAGATCAGCTATCTTACCTAACCTAACGAGCCGATGACACTACATAAGTTTAAAATTTCTTACGAATACCCTCATATCGCAAATTTTTTTTATCTGATCAAATTCATATTCATATAATATTCTTAAATATATCTACATTCGATACTATATATATACTTACTATAGAAAACTAAATATCAAATTTTTAAGTTCACAAGTATATATAATAACTTACTGAACTTTTTACATTTTTTTTAATAAAATCCCGTTCTGCAATTTTCTAGTGCCTAAGACATGCTTCTACTACCAGTTCATCGATTGCTTTCATCGTACAAACAAACACTTGTGCTAATAAGCAACCAAACGCTGTTTTATTATAACTCCCTTCCATATACTTGTAATGTTTTCATGTGAAATAAACTAAGCAGACTACAGGACATACGCTCGATGAAATCCCTCAAACCCAATCTGCGTATAAATTGCTAACTTCAGCAACCACACTTCAATGCCAACCCATAATTCAACCGCAAAACGCATAATGCATTTACGACTTTTTTATATTAAGATTTGCCATGCATTTTTCTTTTCTTCGCATTCTTTTTTTTGGTTGTCCTGCATTAGAGTCCTTCCTGCCGCAACGATTATGACATTATGAAGTTCATAACGGATTTTCGGCACAACAGGTTGTCATGCATTAGCAACAAAAATAATAGCAAAACAAATACACAAACAACAACCCAATTTCCAGTTGGTTAAACATAAGTACGATCCATATATAACTATATAGTTGAATGCTTCGCCATATGTGCATAGAGTGCCAGGAAAATGACGAAGGTACAACAACAACAACAGCAGTTTGGGTATGAACCTACAAACAAATAAATATATAGTATATTAACTGAAGATAAGTTTTTCATTTGTTTACACGTTATATATTTCACCATTATCATATATGTATGATATATACATATATATATATACTATATATATATATCTATATGAATATTTCCTTAAATCTGTGTCAGCTTAAGTGAACGCACAAAAAATCCAATAATCAGTTGGAAATCACTACTGGGACGTCAGCGTTAGGCTGCTTGTCCAGATTATACCCTACTTAGCACACACCCCACGCATTAGCCTAAACCATAAAAACAAGAAAGTAAGTTGCACCGAAGCTATAATACTAAGAAGATACTATAAGAATTTTGGTCAGCCCGTTTGGCCCGATATAGACATTTCCGACAAATGTGCAGCTTATTGAATCTACGAAGTTTCTTTCTGGGTATAACAAACTTTCTCGCAAACTTAATTTAACTTGTTTACGGTATAAAAACTATTGACTTAACTCAATTCGTGCAAGCAAATCCTTATTTTTTGTTGCTACGCAAATTGTGACAGCCGCAAGGATAACACATTTGGCGCGAATGGGCCAGTTGGGCTTTCTTTGCATACTTGTATAAAGAAGTGTGTGTTGTTGTAAATGTATACGAATAAGCTTTTGCGAATATCCGCGAGCATTATTTTTTGTAACACACACTCATCTATTTATCAGTTATCGGCAGGATTTACAAGGGCTTTTCTGATGTGCGGATATTTTTAGTGTACATGCATATAATATACATATTCCTTTTCTGCCATAAAAAATATATATGCCCATCACACTTTTGTGTATTGTATGAGTGTCCATACTTGTATATTGTATGAGTACTCTTGTTTGTAACTCGTACAACCGCACAAAAATCGCAACAAAGTGTAAATCCGGCCAGCCGTTAAATGCGTATGTCGGCTAAAGGGCGTATGTTTATGGGGTATTCCATACCAAATCGACCCCTTTTAAACTCGACCCCTTTGGATTTTGCTGAAACTTATCCATCCTTTTCTACCCTTTGAAAAACATTTTTGAGAATATTTTCAAAATTTTTTGTCTAACTTCAAAAAAGTTATGAATTTTGCTATTTTTTGCTAAAAAAAGGCTTTTTTATTTTCAATTAGCCATAAATTTTGTAGAAATTGGCTTTTGGGACCTTTTTTTTAATTTTTGTTTTTGAAGGAACTTTTCGAAAAAATATACTAAAAAAATTTAACTCGATCAACTATATAAAATAATCGTTCTTTTTTAAGTAAAATCGTATTTTTTCTTTCGGAAGTTAGCCATTTTTTGGTTTTTTTTCCTTTAAAAAAACTTCAGTTAAGTTGACAACTATCCCCGCTAATTCCGAAGTGGGCCGACTTTTTTTTATTTATTTAAAAAGAAAAAATGGAAAAAAAAAAATTTTCCGTAATTCTATGAAATTATTTATTAATTTTTTCTCTGGCGTTTAAATATTTTGCAAATTTTATGTTCAGTAGAGTTTGAAAATTTTTTAACATATAAACAACCATTTTTGTCCGGAATTATGCAATGTAGTTGTTGAATTTAAATTTAAATTACTTGTATGAACTTATATGTAAGTACATTGGCTTGTGTATGTAAATATGAGTGTGAATGAGAACAGTTTGATAACGGGTGATTTTTTTGAGGTTAGGATTTTCATGCAGTAGTATTTGACAGATCACGTGGGATGTCAGACATGGTGTCAAAGAGAAAGATGCTCAGTATGCTTTGACATTTCATCATGAATAGACTTACTAACGAGCAACGCTTGCAAATCATTGAATTTTATTACCAAAATCAGTGTTCGGTTCGAAATGTGTTTCGCGTCCGTGTCCGATGAGCGATGAGGCTCATTTCTGGTTGAATGGCTACGTAAATAAGCAAAATTGCCGCATTTGGGGTGAAGAGCAACCAGAAGCCGTTCAAGAACTGCCCATGCATCCCGAAAAATGCACTGTTTGGTGGGGTTTGTACGCTGGTGGAATCATTGGACCGTATTTTTTCAAAGATGCTGTTGGACGCAACGTTACGGTGAATGGCGATCGCTATCGTTCGATGCTAACAAACTTTTTGTTGCCAAAAATGGAAGAACTGAACTTGGTTGACATGTGGTTTCAACAAGATGGCGCTACATGCCACACAGCTCGCGATTCTATGGCCATTTTGAGGGAAAACTTCGGACAACAATTCATCTCAAGAAATGGACCCGTAAGTTGGCCACCAAGATCATGCGATTTAACGCCTTTAGACTATTTTTTGTGGGGCTACGTCAAGTCTAAAGTCTACAGAAATAAGCCAGCAACTATTCCAGCTTTGGAAGACAACATTTCCGAAGAAATTCGGGCTATTCCGGCCGAAATGCTCGAAAAAGTTGCCCAAAATTGGACTTTCCGAATGGACCACCTAAGACGCAGCCGCGGTCAACATTTAAATGAAATTATCTTCAAAAAGTAAATGTCATGAACCAATCTAACGTTTCAAATAAAGAACCGATGAGATTTTGCAAATTTTATGCGTTTTTTTTTTTTAAAAAGTTATCAAGCTCTTAAAAAATCACCCTTTAGTTCAGCAGCACGCTTCAAAACCTGCCAGGAGGCAATATTTATAACAAGAAGCAAGATTCAAGTTTATTTCAGCGAGAAAATTAGCTGGCGAAATATTTAGGTTCTTAATAAACTTGAGATATATTGCTGAGTAAAATAGTAAAATTACACAGCTGCTATAGGTTCGAGACTATGGGAGAATATTAAGTAATTAAGAGTAAGCGTAACATGGAACACATTTTATTTCTGAATGCGCTTGATTTATAGCAATTTGTTCATCTGTTCAGGGAAACAGAGGAAGAGAAAGACCTCCACTTCGTTGGAAAGACCAGATGGAAAAGAACCTGACTTCGCTTCGTGTCTGCAATTGGCGTCACATTGCGAAAAGAAGAAACGACTGGAGCGCTGTTCTAATCTCGGCTATAACCGCGTAGGCGGTGTCTACGCCAATACAGAATGAGAGCGAGCTCTTTGGAATGGAATTGGGTTCACGAATAATTATTAAATTGAAAAAAAAAACACGAGTAAGAACATGGGTGATAGAAGCATCATGCTTACAAGTTCATTAGGGTCAGTAACTCCAAGAAAAATAGAAGATGTATTCTATTATAGGCTAAAACTTAGGTCGAGGTCCATCCGAACTACATGGAGATTCTAAAACCAACCTAAAAATAACTACCAAGATCACTAGTTTTTATTACCAAAAATAACGGAATATTCATTCGATTAAATACTATCGCTTTATTCGAAATTCGTCAGAACTACTTGGAGACTCTAAAAATTTAAGTTTTATTAGGTTGAGTAATAAAGAAATTACGTTTCCTAGATTAGTTAAGTCTGTAAACCTAAACAAAATGGAAGCTTTATTCGATATTATAATATCGCTTTAGCTGAGATCCATCCGAATTACTTGGAGACTATAAAACCAATAAAGAAGCTTGCTAACAAAATCAGTTGGTTAAGTAAAACTAAAAATAACAGAAAACCGAATTTATTCAATTAGTAAAGGTAAAAATTACAACTACGATACATATAGTATGTTCGGACTCATTCAGAACTACAATTGAAAAGTCCTAAGAATATTGTCTTGATTTATTGGACTACATACTTTGAACATCTTCGATTTTATAGCGATTCTGCATAAGGCAGTAATAATGGATGGACCTCGGTAGAGATACATTTTTCAACGGAACCACAGGGTTTTCGCGGTTTTGGCCTTGAAATTCCTTCGCTTGAACAAGCCGAAGGTTCCAAGCCTTACCGGATAGATTAATTGCTACTGGAGGAATATCTATAAAAATAAAACATTTTAAATGAACCTCCGAGTTTTTAAGGCTTTAACTGAAGCACCACACATTTTCAACTAAATCTTGCCGATATGCAATACATACCCCAATTACAAGTATTGCTTATTCCAGTTCAGAATTTTTAATTCTGCTTAAATTGAATATAATCTTGAATCCGTGAGCTACATAAACAGCTTTGGTTTTACAGAGGTATAGAGGAGAATGAGTCCATGTAATTCTAGTAGATTGGGAAACTGGTATTCTTTACGAGATTTCCATAACCCAAAAAAAAACTTTATCTATTCCATTTTACAATTTTAAGTGCTATAACGTAAATATATTTTTAATATGTTCAGGCTTTCCTTCCGATATTCTCACTTAGAATTCTTGAATATAGTCAGATGTGTATTTTTTGAGGTTCGGTGTCAAATTTAAAACCCAAGAAATTTTGCAAACCAGCATTTAAAAGTACAAAAGAATGCATATATTATATTCTTTAAATAAATTGTAGTACGCATTTAATAAAATTTCGAAGTTATCTATAAAAATAATACTTTATTGCAAATAACTTTAAATAAAACTGTTATATTTGCACCGAATCCAACTTATTTCTGGCTTCAACTTTAAGCCTAGTAGCCCTGCTAGTTCGAATTCCCTTTTATTTTTAAACACTTTCGAGTGCTTGCGGATTTTCCGAAAAGCTCTCTTGCTATTTGTGTGCACTTTTACCACATTCACTTAAGCAGCACACGGAAGGAATGCCAAAAGAAAAAACAAATATACGCATATATAAGGACACTCCCGTCCTTGTCACTTTATGTGACATGAATGCTATTATTTATGTAGTACATATGGGAACTCATGTGATTCATGTATACACAAACGCACACATGTATATGTGTCATTAGTTTCAGTCAGTATGTCCTTGGAACGCAGCAAACCAAGCATTAACGAACTTGTGGCGATTGCTTGAAGCCGCGTTACTAATTTTGTTTACGAAACTTCAGCATTTTCAAATCTTTATTGCCGAAAATTAATGCTAAATGAAAAATGAACTAACACCAAAAATCAACAAATGAGATTGATGATGAGGAAACATAGCTTATTCTTTTAAAAGGTCAACCTCATCTTCGCCCGATACTTCCGGTTTTTTACGAAAGACTAAATCCAATAAGAGATCAAGAAATTATTTCACTATCTTTGGCGAAACCCTAAGAGACTTTAGGTTTTTCAAAACCGAGCGGATATCTGCATATATAAATAAATATATTCCTTATATATACACTCGTTGCCAGAACAAGAGGTCATTATTTAATTGATGTGATATCCGATGGAAGTCACTTAAATGGTGTTGTAAACGTAATACGATTTTGGTATCTAATTTTGCTGAAAAGACAGCACCACCCGCTCTTTTCTCAGATGTGGGCTTTACGTATAGATCTTAACCCTGTGTCGCTATCCATCTGTTCATCTCGCTTCTTTACCACTCTTCTTTAGAAGGGAGATTTTTAAACGCCCGCAGTATGGTTATTTATTTTACCTTCAGAGATTTTGCAATATATGTATAATACCACTGAGCTTATCGAGGAGGAAATTTCTATGCCCAGCTTAGAAGCAATATTGACAGTCCTGGAACTAGGTTGGAAAACAAAAAGACGATTAGTTACTCGTCTTAAACCTCTTGATAACCCATACCAAGCAAGTCTATGTTCGACCCAATCAATATGGGAAAGCAAAGGTATATGCATGAACATTTTGCGAGAGGTTATTTTATATATTTTGCAATTCTGGAATGCTCTCTCACTAATCTCTTTAGTATTTGGTTTTCAAAACCAACCCCTAAGAGATACAACTATGTGTATAGAAAACTTGAATTCTTAGAAAAATTAGGTCAAAAAATAACTCCTGCTCAGAGTGGTTCCAGATAAGTTCAATGATTATTTAGAATCACCTCGAACACAAAGCCAACAGCGCTACCAGCGCCATTACAGACGAAGACCCAAAACCATCGGTTAAGAAGGCAGCAAGTGGAACTTTGAGCAAAGCATAACACCAATTCTTACTGAAATTCTTAACCGGAATAGACTCGGACTTTTATCCCGACAAAACTTTCAATCCCTTTCTAATTAATCTTATTTACGGAATGTATGATTCTGATCTCGTTCAATTCGCCTAGCTCTTCTTCTTTACTGGCGTAGGCACCGCTTACGCGATTATAGCCGAGTCAATAACAGCGAGCCAGTCGTTTCTTCCCTTCGCTACGTGGCGCCAATTGGATATTCCAAGCGAAGCCAGGTCCTTCTCCACTTGGTCCTTCCAACGGAGTGGAGGTCTTCCTCTTCCTCTGCTTCCCGCGGCGGGTACTGCGTCGAATACTTTCAGAGCTGGAGTGTTTTCATCCATCCGGATAACATGACCTAGCCAGCGTAGCCGCTGTCTTTTCATTCGCTGAACTATGTCAATGTCGTATATCTCGTACAGCTCATCGTTCCATCGAACGCGATATTGGCCGTGGCCAATGCGCAAAGGACCATAAATCTTTCGCAGAACCTTTCTCTCGAAAACTCGCAACGTCGACTCATCCGTTGTTGTCATCGTCCAGGCCTCTGCACCGTATAGCAGGACGGGAATTATGAGTGACTTATAGAGTTTGGTTTTTGCTTGTCGAGAGAGGACTTTGCTTCTCAATTGCCTACTTAGTCCGAAGTAGCACTTGTTGGCATGATATCAATATCATCGGCATACGCCAACAGCTGTACACTCTTATAAAAGATTGTACCTGATCGATTAAGTTCTGCAGCTCGAATAATTTTCTCTAGCAGCATATTGAAGAAGTCGCACGATAGGGAGTCGCCTTGTCTGAAACCTCGTTTGGTATCGAACGGCTCGGAGAGGTCCCTCCCGATCCTGACTGAACTTCTGGTGCTGCTAAACGTCAGTTTACACAGCCGTATTAGTTTTGCGGGGATACCAAATTCAGACATCGCGGCATAGAGGCAGCTCCTTTTCGTGCTGTCGAAAGCAGCTTTGGAATCGACGAAGAGGTGTTTTGTGTCGATTCTCCTTTTACGGGTCTTTTCCAAGATTTGGCGCATTGTGAATATCTGGTCGGTTGTTGATTTGACAGGTCTAAAGCCAGACTGATAAGGTCCAATCAGTTTGTTGACGGTGGGCTTTAATCTTTTACACAATACGCTCGATAGAACCTTATATGCGATGTTGAGGAAGCTAATTCCACGGTAGTTGGCGCAGATTGTGGGTCTCCTTTTTTATGGATTGGGCATGCTTTCGTTTTACAAAGAAGCTGATGCATGCTCTTTACCAGTTCTTCGCCGCCGTGTTTGAATAGCTCGGCCGGCAATACATCGGCCCCTGCCGCTTTGCTGTTCTTCAAGCGGGTAATGGCTATTCGAACTTCTTCATGGTCAGGAAATGAAACGTCTGCTTTATCATCATCGATTGGGGAATCGGGTTCGCCTTCTCTTGGCGTTGTAGGTTCACTGACATTTAGCAGGCTGGAGAAGTGTTCCTTAATTTAAGTATGCTCTGGGCATCGGTCACTGGATAATCTATGGCGGTTCTACAAGAGTATACTCTGGTCTTGAAACCTACTGTAAGCCGCCGCATTTTTTCTTAGAAGTTTTGAGCATTACCCCTAGGGGCCCACCGTCAACAAACTGATTTTACCTTATCAGTGTGGCTTTAGACCTGACAAATCAACAATCGACCAGATATTATACCCGAAATACCCGTGAAAGGAGAATCGACACACACCACCTCTTCGTTCATTTCAAAGCTGCTTTCGACAGCACGAAAAGAAGCTGCCAGGGGCAGCTGTACTCGCTGGGGAAAGCAGAGGAAGACCTCCACTCCGTTGGAAGGACCAAGTGGAGAAGAACCTGCCTTCGCTTGGAATATCCAATTGGCGCCACGTAGCGGAAAGAAGAAGCGGCTGGCGCGCTGCTCTAAACTCGGCTATAATCGCGTAGACGGTGTCTTCGCGAGTAAAGAAGAAGAAATGGGAAAATCGATGGACTAGCTCCAGAAGGGGTCGAAAAATTATATTTTTCTCCAAACACATTAACTCAATATCAAAATATTATTTATGAAGAATATATTCCGAGTAGAAATATTTGCCAATCAATTTTGCTACCTTTTCAGGAAAAAATTATATTTTTAACTTATATCATAGAAATATTCTCTTGAAAAGTGCGACTTGTACCATCTTTCTCTTATAATACATTCAATATTATGTGCCTATTGCAAAAAATAATTAAGAATCCAGTATAGGGTTTCCGGTTATGGTCGATCCAATGCAACTAAATCAAATTCTTAATTTTTTAGCAGAAGAACGATATGAGGTGACCTAAACTCACTTACACACACGGGGAATTTATTAATTGCCTATTTGCATGTCCCATGAAACCAAATTTTACTATGTTTAGACACCATCGCAACAGCACTACCATTAAGTGACCTCGATAACAATTAACTTGCGTCTTACGACCTACACAAAAACAGCATGTGGGTTACTTTACTCAGCTTCTTTTATTATGTGATCCTAAGGTTCTCTGTAGTAATGTTGGCGTTAAATGTCTCTTTAAGACACACCTCTGTACAGCAATCTCACTGTTTTATGATATAACGTTGATAGCTGAAATTTAGCTTTTCACATTGTTTACAACCTCACATGGTAACATATGCTTGCTTTCAAGTTAACCTCACAAAATATAATTTCCTTTATTTTGTTGTTGAATTGAGGTTAGACACTTGACCGCAGCATGCTTTTCTTATTAAACTAAGGCGCATAAATAAATTGAAATGTTAAGAAATTTTTCAAATAATAAGTATTCCGTAAATAGTTGCTAATATAATATTCCACATCCAAGTGTGCGTGTGTGTGTGTGAGGGAAGCATTTTAAGGCAGCTTTGTGATCGTTAGCCCCAGTGTAATATTTACAAGCGTGATACAGTTGTAAATTGCCCACAAAGTGGAGAGAGAGTAAGAGAGAGAGAGAGCGTGAAAAGGTGACAGAACGGGAAAGAGATAGTAAGTGTAGAAGATAGAGCATTAAAAACCAAAACGGTTGTGAAAATGATAGTGTTGTGTGCGTATTGTGCGTACTAGCATGCATTTTAGTTATACAAAATTAAACAAATAAGCAGGCAAATTCAACAGAATTTGGCATAAGGGATGTATACTATATAGATATACATATGTAGGTTTTATACAAACACATATGAGCTCATGCACAATACATGCAAATTCATAAATAAGCACAACATAAGTTCGTATACATATGTCAACGGCCTCTACGCAATTGCAACAGGAATAATATAACGGAAAAAACAACAATGTACTACCAGCAACAACGCAAATAACATATGACAATAACGGCAACTACAACGCAACAATAATTTCAGAAGTACCATATAACAACAACAACAATCACAACATAAAACGAAACCAACAAAGTTGGGGAAACCATGTGACATCAGAAACAACATATATTCAAATACAACAACAACAACTATTCAAATATAACAACACCAACAATAAAAACAACAACTATATAATGGTAAGCGACCCACAATTACCGACACTAATAGGAACTAACGTCCCTGTATAACTGCCAATAGAAGCTGCCACAAATGAGATCTGCTTTTAGGCGTACACCATACATGACAAAGCGTTGACTAACTACACTACAACTACTACTACCATTGTCTTGTTTGTAATGCAACTTGCAGCGTTAGCAGCAGCATGTGGCAAGCAACATTATATACTGAATATCTTATTGTGGTAAATTGCTTTTAGAAGACAGACGACGACGCGACAAGTAGTGAGCTTAGTAGCGAGTGCGAAGAAGTTCGTAAGGCAAAATGTCAAATAGTTGTATGTGTGTATGTGTGCACTTAGTCAAAGCATGCCTTGAACAAACAACATTTTAATTTCAATGTCAGAAAATCAAGTTGCAAGCTACAAAAACGGACGAAGCGACGGCATCTGACAACTAATTAGGTAAAGCTGAAAGAGAATAATTGAATATTAATAGCAAGTAAAATTTCATAAATATTTATATTAAAAAGAAAAAAAGTAAAAAAGTAAATTTCCGATGCAATAGTACCCACCAAACGTACATTCTTATGCCATAAAACGAAAATACCTTAATGTCGAGTTTGATCGGTCAGTTTATATGACAGTTATATGTTATAGAGATCCGAATTGAACAATTTGTCTGGACTTCGTTCTTTTCAATAAAACTTTGTGCCGACTTTCGTACTTTTCGCACTTTCGTCTCGTAAAAAAAAGTTTTCTTAACAAGAACTGGATTATGTTAATCAATTTGTTTGGTAAACTATATGCTATAATAGCTGATTATATATTTATAATTTTATAATATAATTTTATATATTTGCAAACCGTTTTCGCAAATGCTTCCGAAGAAAGAGTGCTAGGTCTATATTCACAGATATGAAGTTGTGAAACGGTCGGAACCTGTCAAGTATATTATGCTCCCTTTATTAGAAAGCTTCTTGAGAAAGTTATATATAAAATAATTACAGCACAACAAAAATATACAATTCTGACGTAAAATCTGTTGCCGTAGCAATTTCGGTATACAAAAACAACTGCCACAGGGTCAAACAATGCCATAGGAAATGACAGTAATTATTGCAATGTGACATCCACAGCAGCAACAGCGGTAAATATAAGGTATACGGTTGAACCTGACAACGCTGCATACTGCATGCAACAACAGCTGTTACAACATGCAACGTCATGCCGTCTTTCTTAGGCCAAAGTATGTGACCCGAGTAATTCTAATTATTACAGATCAGACAAGATGCTTGCTTAAAACGAGCCAAGTGGTACACTACAGCTGAAGGAAGCCGAGAACAACAACAACACACAGCAATAATAATAACCCAGTTTGTGGTAAGCGAACGGCTTCGACACCTGCACCACGACCAAGAGCAAATAGATTTCGTCAGCGTGGGGTAAGAGCAAGTCGAGGAAGCAGTTAAACCAACAACAACGTGCTGATACAGCAGATTTGTACAACCACCAAGTCAAGCGAGCATATGGGACAACAGAAATATGTTGTTGTAACAGCGTTGGCGCCCGTTTGTGTCGGTTAACGGTACTTGGAGGCGTTGGGGCGTAACGCGGCTATTCCCAAATCTTATAAATGCATCCGATTCTGATCATAAATGCAAATGCTGTGGCACGTGTATGCGACATACGCTTAAGTAAATGCTTGCGGCAAGCTCAGTCACACATACCCACAAACGAACATAAATACATAAAAGCGTTCGGTTAGCTCAGGTTTCACCGTTTCACGCTAATAAATGGGATATACCCGATATTTGCACTAACGCACATGCAGAAATGTGCTTACCTTTCGGCATGTTGCACAGAACAAATAAGCTGCACGTTGGCATTGGGTGTCCTTCTATGCGCTGTTACCGCGCCTTAGCTGCCTTCGCTTGCTTAATGCTTGCTCTAACTCACCTTGCTTTTGTATGCCTTTGTAGTTAACTACCACTGCCACAGAAACTGACAAAGGGGTACTTAAAAAGGGTCACTTTCAAAATAGATTTCAGTAAGAGTTTTCTAAAATATAACTCATTGACAACTTACTGACTTCAAAACTTCGTGGATCCATCTGGGCGTTAACCAGATTATGAGGATGTTATGAATAGAAAACTTTAGAAGTATACACAGTTTGAGTCATGGGAATAGTACGATCTTAACAACAAACCATTGACTAAGATTACTTTAGGATATGATAGGTTAAGAGCTCAATGATAGCAAGGATCTCACTTGGACATATGTCCATTTTGTTACCTAAAACTCCCATGCAATAGTTTATACGACCCTTACAAATCTACCAAGTCTTTTGAACTTGTTGAGGTAGTTAATATCTGTTTCTACTACCTGTACGCCGAAAGTAAACCTGCCGAGAAGTTGCAATCTCAATCTTGGAGAGACTGGCCAAAGAAGAAGAAAGTAGCCATAGCGTTCTTCACTTGATCTTTCCAACGGAGTTGAGGCCTTCCTCTTCCTCTACGGCGCAGTTGTTGAGACAATGATATCAATATCGCCGGCGTACGCCAGCAACTGTACACTCTTATAAAAGATGGTACCTTCTCTAAATAGCTCTGCAGCGCGAATTATTTTCTCCCAAAGTACAGTACTTTACCAATAAATTACAAAGAACGAAGAAAAAAATATGCAGAGTTCTATCTTTAATCATTAATAAAAACATAAATATTTGGCGTATTTTAGAAAAAAAAATTATTTTGTATATGCTATATACATTAAACTTAAGTTATTATATTTTTGAGTTGATTCATATTCATATTTTGTCGCCATATATATTAGGGTGATTCAAAAGAAATTTTTTTTGCGATTGGTACTCGGAAAAATAGGTTCTTAGACACCTCTAAGAAAGCCTCTCCAAATATGAGTTTTTAATTGTAACGGGAAGGTCCTCCTACATACAGTTTTCTATTTTTCTTATTATCATATCATAAAAAATATATTGTTCCTTCGAATTTGTAGGAAATTGAATGCTTTACAAAAAAGGTCTCCTAATTTTTTCGTAAACCCAACCACTTAAAAGATATTAACAGTTAAAGTTTGATTATTTTTGAAAAAATTCTTTTCATTGGAGGCGTTTTTTGCGTGGCAGGACCCAAACCGAGGGCACAACCCCGAGAAGAGATGGTTCGCTTTCTCACTTAGCTCGCGTCAGACAGGTGTTCTTTGGCCACCCAGAGGATACTTGGTCTGAAAAAAGAAGTCGTGAGCAGCTTTTTCCATATGTAAAAAAATCGTTTCTGGCCATTCCCAAGTGAATGGAACTCACAGAACTTTCCTCACTTGCATGGGGATCCATCCTCCAAACCCTTCCCCATACAATTTTGACAACTAGTGCCCGTCAACATGTTTTGTCTTACCGTTCAGTATGAACCCCTAAGATTGCAGGGAAATGAACTATGCTAGAGGCAAGTAATTCAGAAGATCTCCAGCGCCTTACTCTATGCCGAAAGGATCTTCTAATCGCACCGAAGCGGTTTGTCAATTAGCGGTTGTTAAAAGTACTTGAGGTCCTTTACCACAGTTCTAGAACACAAAATACAAATGGAGATTCAACACGGTCCCATATCAATAAGAATGAGGGAAGGGAGTTCCTTGTGGCTAGTTCGAAGGCTTTGAAGCTGCAGCAATTTCGCTGTAACCAGGCACCCAAGAAATCTAATGACGGATGACAGACTCCTGACCTCACTAGCTCCAGATTACTTGCAGAATCATAAAACGTAAAAAAAAAGATTTCTAGGAAAATCGAATCATAAAATCTTGTGACATAAAAAGTAGGTCAGCGAATAACTGGATCATTACTTCTAATCATTGCTGAATAAAGGCTTAGAATATTTTAACATCCCATAAGAAATCGAGTTAAAAAATTTACGGGTCAAATTATGTCACATCTCCGAACTCAAACCGAATTTATGATAAATTTTTTGATGTCGTGACTATTTCGGTGTCACAGTTCGTTAGCAAAAGATGTTCAGTCAAAATTGTGTCAGCTACGAAATTAAGTTGTTCTTCGGAGACTCCGAAGCCTAGTATGTAGTTGTTGTTGTGCCGGCAGAATAAATTCCTGAAGGTGGTACTGAGGAAGAGTTAAGGACGAAGGTAGATCAGGCGAAAGCGGTGGCTGCGGTACGATATTAGTTGGAAATGTGGCGAATTGATCACGAATAACATTTACTGTATGAGATGGTGCATTGTGGCACTTCTTTATTTAATAAATTCAGACAAAGTAAAAATCGAAGAACTCACATTTAGAGGCTCACAAAACAACGCGTATCTCAAATACTAATGAATATTTTGACGTGAAATTTAGCACATATGCCATTAACAGTACAACCAATTTACAGAAAAATAAATTACCATTCGAAAAACACCCCTAGTATAAATGAAAAATTTACCTTTCAATTTGATCACAGTATTTTAAGTATTGAAGTATATACGTAAGTGTTGAAGTATGTAAGTATTGAAGAAAAAACTATAAGGGGATTTCTCTCACGGGAGCTGCGTTAGTACAGTTGGTTTTGAAAGACATGAAAGATATAGGGCTTGATGTTTAAAATTGCGTTGCATAAGGCACCGATTGATGAATTGTTATTTTGGGAGACCGCAAAGCTGTAAAGGAAATAAAAAAAGAAGCTACAAACGTAAGATGATAGCATGTTTTTCCCATAAATTGAACAAATTGCTTTGATTAGAAAGATACCTGAAATATTCAGAGGAGTTACAACATTTTTCCAATTTTTAAGAAACCTAACACTGTTTTAGCTCAACTATTGGGCAGAAAAATTGTGCAGCTTTGTGAGACAAGGTGGGTACAAAGACATGATACCGTTCATCAATTCACAGTCACCATTCACGAAATCGTTCAAGTACTGACAAAAATAAGCGAATGGAAAAATAGAACGACTGCAGTAAAAGCGTCGAATTTAGTCACAGCACTGTGCAACTTCAAATTTATTATTGGAATTTTTGGTATCAGTGATGTTTTGACAGCCATTTGTGTGATTCTGCAGAACGAGTCAAACGACCTTGTGAAAGCATAAAACGTCAGAACAACATTGGTTGCAACACTGAACACGCGAAGAATACGTGCTCATCTCACTTTAACGAAATTTTTTTAAATGTCATACAAATGACTGAAAAATTTGATATTGAAGTGAAAAAACCCAGAACATGTGGTCGTCAGAGTCATCGAAATAATCACCGATCTCAAAGTTGTGAAGACTTTTACAGGATTTCTGCATACATTCCACTCATTGTCACGTCCATGCAAGATTTAAAAACGCGGGTTCCCGATGAAGTTCGTGAAAGTTTCTATTTGATTCAGCTGTTACCAAAATTTAACCTAAAGTTTGAAGAAAAGGACTTAAGTGTACTCAGTGTATACCTAGACGTTTTGCGAAAACCTTGCCCGGAAACAAAGAACTGCAAAAAATGAAGCTTAAAACAGAAGTAGCGCTTTATCAACAACCATAGAAGATGAAAATGACTACGAGAAGAAAAGTGATTTTTGAATTAGAAAGCTTCAGCACTTGCGAAAAGAATATATATCCGTCGATTCATTTTCTGATTCACGTACTATGCGGTTTGCCAGCCACAAATGCTGGCGCTGAACGATCCTTCTCTTCTTGGCTCAGAACAACGATGTTCCGGAAAAGATTGAATGGCTTAGCACTCCTCAACATAAACTACGAAATTGCTGTGGAACCAGAAGAAATAATAGAAAGATTTAGTAAAATGAACAAGCGCCGTATTGATTTTATGCTGTAAATTAAATGTTGAAATATGTGTAAAAAATAAAATTATAGTTTAAAGTTAAACATTTCTTAAATCAATTACAAAATTATAAAGTTCCTCACCCAAAATTCTACTCTGGATCCGCCCTTGAAAATACCACAATACTTCGGGTATCCAATGCCAATTCGGAGTTTTGAATGAACGACTCATTTTGGTAAATTTCGTTCAGATAATATTTTATTTTTTCTTTGTTTTTGATTTTAAAGCAATTCTCACAAAATAATCAAATTAAGCCACAAACCTAACTAGAACTAAGAGAAAGATACTTTAATTATTTTATTATCTATGTACCACTTAGTAATCTTAAAACAAAAACTGACGGATCTTAGACCCTGAACAGGGGTTAAGAACTTTGCCACAAAGTTTGAAATACCCAGCAGAGGAGGAGGAGGCCTATATGATATATACGTCTGCTTCTCCTTAAGGAGCTGCTTAATTGGCAGAACTACCGATATCAGCCCAATATAAAAAATAGTTGCCACGCAAACTGACCGATGAAATGCAAGTCGTTGTATGGAAAGCTTTTTTATTTGCAAGATATCGTGACAAAGTTTGATATCAGTTCTTCCACAAGGCAGGACTACAATTTCCGAAAAAATTATTTAGATTGTTTTACTACAATACATATCTACATTCAAAATGATAGATCAAAATCAAAAAAAAGATCCATTTATGTCCTTTTAAACTATACGAAACGTGTCTAAAAAGGATTCTATAACTATACAAGCTGACCCCGCAGCCGTCGACCTGCGTGAAAATATGTGTTTTGAAATGAAAAGAAAGTTAAATTTATTATTTGTTCCGGTGGACAGAAAAGATGGTTTTCCAACTCGTGAGCACGCCACGGCCTTGTGAAAAACATAGCATTTCCAAATTTATGCCACACACTATGCGAATATCCTTGTGTCTTGTCATCTCAAATGCAATTTTCACTGGAAACAGAATACGTTTAAACTGAAATGGCAAATCGATAGAGCTCAAAGAAATTCGTAGAATCAAGCATTCTGCTCCTTGTATTCGATAGGCGCGTCACAATCAATCAGGTTCCATTACACAGTTGACATACCAAGCCTCTCCGAAGAATTTAGAAATTCCAATGGATAATTCATTCATTTTCAAGGCGAATCAACGATTTGTTTGAGCGCAAGTCTACCGGAATTTGACTTTGAATCTTCCAGTTTAAGTCAACAATATCGGTATTTTTGGCAGCTTACATTGCGCGTACACTTAAGGAATCATAGTTACGATAATTTGGCCAATGTCCGAACATCCATGATGAGTTCATATTTCGTAAACTGATAAGCGGCAGACGGAATTGATATCAAACCACCGGAAGTATCAACCGGAATTGATCCATTTCCAATTTTTAGCGAAGACGATGTAAAATGTCTTCGGCAATTTCATTTTTGTTCGTATCGCATAATTGACGCGGATTTGAAGGGTGGTATGTCCAAATGATTATCGCGAAAAGTGTGCGAACTTCATTTGCATTCCAGTGATTATCATTTTCCAGCAATTGTAATTGCTGACTTGCTTCTCACAAACTTGCACACACCGTATCATTCACAGTACGCAATGACTCAAATGAAGTTGAACCGCGAACATTTATCAATAGCAACCGAAGGTAAAAACAATCGTCGTTTTTCGGGTGGATTGTGTAAATTCATCTATGCATTAGTTGATAACACACCTGGATGTCCATCACTGGTTGGCCCTGCTTTCTGCGTAATTATTTCTTCAAAGATGCATTCCATGTATAATATCAAGATATTTCCGAATGTTTCGCAAACGGATCTCTAACGAAAGTTGAGCAAAAACTCGTAAATATTAATTTTGTTGCTGGCGGTGTTTCCACTGACTGTACTGTATTCCCTGGGTTGAAGTACACACTTTGGCATTCTCCAAATTAACTGTGAGACGCACAACAGCCGGAAAACGTTCATGAATTGCAGAAGTAAATGTCCTACAAAGCGCTTTATTGCATTCTATGTATCACCCGTATCGTTCAAGTCCAATAACCCCATGTTGCTCCTATGGTGACGTACTTTCAAAAGTACTTTATCGATTACACCAAACTGCAATACTAAACCCTGATATGAGTTTTTAACATGAATTAGATAATGATGGGGAATATAGTACGATCCATTTGTTGTCAACTTCGATATTCACTCTTCTAAATTGAATGCTGAATGTTCTGCCATTGTCGTCTGGTGAGCGACGCCGATAGAGTGGATATCCCTCATTTCTAGTTTGTGTTTCCGAAAGAAACGTGGATACTGTTTCGTGCATTTATTGTCAGATATACAAACCGAAGTTGGATTGTGGTGTCCGTAAGGTCCATGAACCATATTGGGAACTTCCACGTGACTGAATGATTTCATCAATTTGATCTGGTGTAACCAGCATCCACCATCTAAAGAAGAATGTGTGCATGCGGCAAACCTCTCTTTTGCCACTCAACCATCGAAGCTGTTGCTTGAAAAGTCTTGCTGTTACATCGCGACGATCGCTTGCTGATTGACCGCGATCCATAATACCGCACGTATGTCATCGCATCCTGGGAGTACTCGGTCATGTGCTTTGGACTGCTAATGTGTGTTGATGCCAAAAAGAACGCCGACCGATATTAGCGCGACCTCTTCGTGGCATCGTAATAAATTTCAATCTGTAATTGATCACTTTATGTGCAACACACATAACGTTTTCACTGAATAATTTTCAAAATTTTTTGAAGCAAACGATAAATTTTAACTATTCAAATAATTGGAAAACAAAACAAAAAAATTAAAAAAAAGTTTTGTATGGAAAAAATTAACTTTTTGGAAATTTCTAATTTTCCGACTTTTCCTCACGAAATGCATACAGGTTTTTTTATTTCTAAAGCTTCCCCGATCCAAACAGAACATTCTCTGAAAATTTTATTAAGATTGGTTCAGTCGTTCCCTTAGCGTTACTAATAAACAAACATTCATTCGTTTGTGTGGAAAAAAGATAAGGACTGTTTTCAGGGGGTTTCCGGCAATAATACGAATTTTTCTTGCTGTAAAAAGCATCTTTGAACCTCAACGAATATTTAGAAAAAAGAATTGGTCAAATCGGTCCAGGCGTTGTTGAGTTATGCGCTTACCAACACATTTTGCGATTCATTTTTATATATAAGATGGTAGTTTCCTAACATTTACGTATTTAATACTAGTTTATCAAAAAAGTCTTGCGGTATTTTTATTGAATGATTTATTGAATTTATTTAAATGGTTTATAACGGTTTGATGACTCATGCCCAGCTTTTGACCGATGCTACGGCTGCTACTATGCTGGTCTCTTTCGACCAATTCAGCGATTTAATCGCAATTTTCGACGACAGGCCTTCCGGAGCGTGGCGCATCTTCGACCTCCTCTACACCAAAACGGAAACGTTGAAACCATCGTTGTGCGGTGGAAATGGAAACTGTATCGGGTCCATAAACTGCACAAATTTTATTGACGGCTTGAGATGCATTTTTGCCTTTATCATAGTAGTACTGTAAAATATGCCGTATTTTCTCTTTATTTTGCTCCATGTTTGCGACGCTGTAACTCACAAACGACTTAAAAGAAACGACAATCAATCAAACACGAGTTAGCGCGTGAAATGGGCTTTCCAAAAAGGTATAGCATGACCCGATGCGACGAATAAAACTAGAACTACGTGCTTTCAGACCCAACTAGCGAAAATACCGCAAAACTTTTTTGACAACCTATTATGTAGGAGTCATAAACACTTTTCAGCATTACCTGCAATTAATATAAACTTTAAAGACCACTTAAAGTGCACAGCGGAGAATTCACTATACGCTGCTTTAATATGCTCTTCGCTGCTTTGCTACGCTCTGCTTTGCAGTTGTCGCTATTGAGGCTGAATTGCCCAGGCAATGATTTACATTTAAACAACTTTAAATAAATTTCAGCCAACATTACGGTATAAATAAATTATGAAAATCTACTCAAAACTGAGATATTTACGTAGCTGTGTAATTTGTGCTTTTAAACTAGCATACATGTGTGTGTGCAAGTGTAAGCTCCTATAAATATTTGTTTATGGCTACTCATAAAGCGTGAAGCTGTGAGCCTGTGAGATTGGGAAATAAAAAGCAGCATCATAAGCAAACGAAAAACAATAAATGGAAAATGCAAAAATAATAAAAGCAAAAGCAAAAACAAAAAAAAAACAATAACCAGAAAACAACCAAAGCCATGACGTGCGCGATGTTCCTGCGGCGCTCTGTTAGTTATAGTGGAATGTCATAAATAAATTAATAACTTAATGATTTAAAATGCGGGGCAAAAACGCTGACTACAACAACAACTACACGAGCTGTGAGCGCATAAATTGACATTTAAAAGAGCAAATGGCGAAAGGCGACCCGCGAACAAGCAGATATTTTGACCTCGACCGTATGAAGTTTCTGCGTAAGCAAAGCACATTTGCGCCTCGACCGAAATTCAAATAGATTACGTATACACCGCAGTCTTCCCATGTAAACTTCATGTCTGTTTGCGCGTGTGTGCATTAAAAATGGCATTTTTAATTGTTTTCCGCACTTTTGCTTTATTATTATTGACACAGATTTCATTTACACATTTTCTGCATTTACTTGTCGCTTCCTATTTATTGATTGCTGCTTTGTATCTATCGTTTGGTTTGCGTAAACGTTTCGATGTCATTTAATTTGCCTAATGGCATGTCTGTGTGTTGCTCTTGCTATGCGCTTATATGTTACAAACATGGATGTTTTTTCGATTTGGTGCCTTCGAAAGAGTTTTTGCTAGCGCTGTACTATCTGGACGATGGCTTAAAAGGCTTATTTGTTTAATAAAATAATTTTACATATATTATTATAAAAAAATGTTTCCATATATAGACTTAGTTTTCTTATGACAATTTGTGTAAAATTTCGTGAAAATAGTTTGTCAAATAAACAAGCTATTCTTACAAGGACTTTATTCGGGTCAGTCAGTTGGTATGGCAGCAATATGATAACAAAACCACTTAATTTGGATAGGTCGGTTTTTATGATAGCTATATATATACTATAAATACGAAATTATACTGTTGCGTCAGATAATAATCCACGCCAAATTTCGTGAAGATATCTTGTCAAATAATCAAGTGATTTATATATGGACTTGATTGTGATAGATCAGCTTGTATGGCAACTATAGGCAATAGTATAGTCCGATCTGGATATACTAAGGTATTGTAATGTTGCCTTGGAAAATTGTTTGTGTCAAATTTCGCGAAAATATCTTATAAAATAAATAAGATATTCATGAAAAAAGCTAGATTTTCAACCATGAATTTATTCGATTATTAGCTATAGTAGTTCGTGTGCAACATTCCAGGTATTTTAGTATCTTAGGAAATTAAAGATTCACAAACAGGTGAACATGACCAAATAGACCAAGGGAACATGATTCCAAGCTTTCAAAATTAGCTTAAACAAACGGGGGGTTGCATCCCACACTCTATGTATACCGTGAATCTAAACGTAAATCCATATTAGTGTTTAAAACATAAACCATATTATTGGCAATAATTAATCCCTAATTAGCCCTCTTAGCCTGAAACGAAACCGGAAACGAAATCGAACCCTGAAATTCAAAACAGAACCTTAATCTTGAATAGAAACGAAATTAAAAGCTGAAAACTTAATTTCTTCTGAATCCTTAATCTGAGCCCACATTTTTGACAGAAACTACAGCAGAACTGAAATTGTAATGACGGGAACTTCAAGTTTACTATTTGATCGAAACGAAGCCCTAGACAGAACCAAAACTGTAACCGAACCTGGGACGGATTTCCAAACCTTAACTTTAGTCAAAATATGAATCTGAATCTTAACCTGGAGCTTAATCTTAACAAAAAATCAAAACCTTGAACACAACTTAATCCAAAACCGAAAATGTATCCAATACATAAGCCAGAGCCAGAGCTGGAGCCAGAACTGGCTTGCAACTAAATCTGAACTGATGTGAAATAAAAATTTAATCTCAATGAAAGCCCGGAAGCCGAATAGGAATCTGAAACTTAATATGCGCTTTGCCTACCTCTTAAACTAGTCTTAACATAAACTTATACTGAGTTTGGATTGGAACCGGCAATCGGTATCTACACATATCATTTAACTTTCATAGAATTAGAAATTTATCTACAATTCCTTCGAAACTACATAAGCAAAGACCTAGTGCAGCAATGTAATTTTCCTTATGTTGGGGTACGCCAGTGGTGCACTGAGATACGTTGACTTATTGCCTTGGGAAACTTTAACTAATAAAAAAGGAATGAAGCGAAATGAGAAACTTAACTAAAACAAGCCTTAAATCACTTCCGTAAAGGCAAGATGCTAAGATGTAGACACCCACAATCTCTAATCTAATCTCTAATCTCTAGTCTAATTTGGAGTTCAAAAACTTGAAACCTCACCCATATGAACTTCATGTGAGTGGAAGAATTTTAAAGTCTCTCGTAAATTAGTGGGATCTAACTTCGTGCAGAAATCTGACTACATAAAGAGCAATAAGGAAGCACTTCAGTTATATAGATCTACAGTGTCACTCAATGACAAACTTTCACTGAATATACATACATATGTATGTAAAAATATGTGAAAGTTTCAAGTTCATAATTTTTTGGAAGAAGACATTGATCTCTCGGTTTTTAACAAGACTTTTATTCGACCCATTGCCAGAATGGTAACGAGCTTTAAAACTTTGCTTAATCTCGTAACGTACCAAAAATATTTTTAACACCATTTCAGGCTTAAAACACCACAGTACTTCTCTGGGTCCATAGTATGCACATATTTACGTAATGTATGTGCTCAAATTTCAATGTAAATGTTCAGCTGATGCCTTCTCAATATGTGCGAGTGAGTATCAACATGTTAAGCCATTATTATTTATACATACATATGTATATTCAATATCCCTCGGGATAAAAACTCTGGTTTACATTTAATTAAACTAATACTTTTTTACTGGCACAACGGTGAAATATATGATGAGCAACAAGAAAAAACAAAAAACAAAGCAATTGAAAACAGCACTGATAAAAAAAAGTAACGCTTGCTCCAGCACACTATAAATACTATCAGTATTTTGTACAATAAAAAAGGTGCTAAAAAAGTCGTTCATCAGGCGTCATTCGATAACCGTTCTTTGACTCCGCACGGACGGCAATGATCTCTCTAATGGCGTGCTGGTGGCAAGCCGAATGCAGATTGCTGCTAAATTAGAGTTATACAACTAAATATGGAAACCCGAATATTTTTCAGTATCCCGAAATTTTGGGATTAGTGTTATTAAAGTATTTTGCGCTAATTTAAAATATTTTCCATATATTTGTACGTAAAACGTAGAAATATTTAATGCATAATGCTTGGAAAGATCCGAAAATAGTCTATTACTTCTTATAACAGTAGTATTAAAAAGTCCGAAAATTTTCGAGATACAAATATAGTTTAATTAAAATCCCGAAATTTCGTCTAAACTATGTTCTATACCTATTGGAGATTCCGTTTTTTTTTTATTAAAATTTCGACAATTCGGGTTAAATAAATTGATTTTTTTATATAAATTCTGAGAGTTTTCGGGATTCCAAATTTTCTTGTTTTAAAATCCTTAAATTTTGAGATGAATAAATTGAAAATTTGTTAAATAAATTGATTATAAATTGCTTACGTTTATGCTTACACATTGTACTTGTAGTACATAGGAATTTACACAAATACACATCCAATACTAGTTTTAAATTTCGGGCTTGAAGTCTACGCCAATTGCGCAGAAAAAAATATTACAAGTACGCATTACAGCAGCTTACATAAAATTTTTTTTTTACAAAAAGAAAGTACTAACTTATGCCCATTCGCCGCGCCAACACTGACGTTGTTTATGATGGCGTCTGCAATCGGGAACCACTGCTGGACGAGTTGCAGATACCAAATCGTCGTACCGCCCCATTGCCGGGCCGACTAACTCATCGGCTGATTGCCTTACATAGCTGATTGCTACTAAAGCGCACATTTAAGTCACATTATGGGCAGTAAAGGGAGGTACAAATATAATAACAATACTGGCAATATAACCTGTTAAAGGCAAATTAAAATTTCCACACACTATGCAGCCCGTGCCTGTTGTTTAAGGCCCGAAAGGTGAATGCCAATCAACAGCATGCAACAGAATTCTTTAAATTTATTTTCAACTTGGCAATAGTATACAACACTGTTTATTGGTTCTGTGCTAAAATGGAAGTATGCGGAGTTAAAATTAAATTAAAAACTGGAAATTGATATCGAAATGTGAGTGAAATTTTACAGTACATATGGTTTAGTGAGATAAAAGTGTTGTATTTGTGGTAGCTGAAATGGAAAATAACACCAACACACATACTTCAATTTAAAAAACTGTAAATAACAACAACAAGATTTACAAAATCTAATTTTACTGCGTTTCAATCAATTATCCGTCAAAAATTTTGAATTCTTGCTCAATTAAATTTTATTACTCAGAATTGCATGTGGAACTTTGCTTTTTAGTATTATGAGATATTATTGTGTGTGTGAATTCCTGAAATTCTTTGCAAGAAAACTGTTTGGTAAGTTCAATTTTCCATAAATTAGTTCTGTGTTGAGTTGAGTTGAATTGAATTTTAGTAAATCGAATAAAGAAAAATTCAAGAGATTTCAGAAATCAAAGACTACTAAAAAAGTATTTTATCTCTACTGAAGAGGAATTGATATGAACAAATAAATACTTTTTTGCCACAAATGCTGATAATCATATTATATACCATAGATGCCATGACCATATTGTATAAAATATATAATATTTATGTACATACATATGTATGTATGAATGTATATGACTTGCCAAATTAAGTGACATATTTTAGAAGAGAAATAAAATATGGATAGTTCATATAAAAAATGATAAATATATATCGATAACTTTTAATTTAAAATAATTAAGTATAATCAATAAGGGAAAAATATTAAATATAAAAAAACTAATTTCTATATTAACTAAAGCACTTTATTGAATATCCACAGGTCAAACGATCTTAGCATCGATCATATTGTCAAGCATAAGTCTTTTGTAAATAACCATAAAATTCGATAAAAAATTTTAACATAAATTCCTCGATAATGCGAGCACGTTACAATTGTAAAAAATATAATTTATGGAAGTTATCCACGAGAAAATTGCAAAAATTTTCACAATAGTACGTTTATACATGTATGTATAGTCGATATAGCAAAACCTTTTTCGAAAAGATATCGATAATTATCATTACTGCAAGCATTGACAAAAATAAAGCAGTAATATCACTATTAAAGATTTTTTATAGTGGAAATATATATACATAATTAAAAATTTAAGATAAACAATTCAGCAAATTTTTAAAGCGATAATAAATTAAAAAAGCGATGAAAATCTTAATCATCGTATATAAAAACATTGCACACCTTAATATAAATATATAAATTTTAACATAAATAAAAGTTATTTGCAATAAGTTCATAATTTTTTAAGATGAATATCAAAAACAAATACTTAAAAATTGATAAAATGCTAACCATCGTATATGTATGTATAGCAGTTCTTCACATATAATTTGTAAGTATATAAATTTTGAGAGGAGTAAAATATATTTGAAAAAATTCATACCATTTTTAAAAACAAAAATTAACAAAAAATACATTACATTAAAAGTTTCGATAATATTAATTGAAAAATCAATGTAAGTTATATCAAAATCCGTTAGTATTAAATAGAAAACATCGGCAAAAGTCGGTAAAATCGTATAGAAAAATATGCACTCAAAGCGGCCTTATACACGACCAGCTGCAAACTTCCCAAAAGCTATCTCAAGTTTCATTAAATGTTTTATAGCAAAAGAGTCCACTAACATGCCAATTAAAAAAAAACATTATTAGCTTGCTTTGCACTTCAATCACAACTCTTAAAATACGAGTAATTTTATACAGAATTTACTGCGAACCCTCGCAAAGAGCGAGTGGCATATTTTGCGCTCAAATTCCTTTAACAATGCTTCTTGGCACTAATTACCGCAGATTGCAGTGCCACAAATATTAATGTGCAGCTATTTACAGTAGAAAAAATATATTTTTATATATACATATTTACTTCATATATGCAGGGTGATTACCGATATAGCCACTCAAGCAGCTGAAGCTATTTAAAGTGTTTGTTTTTAGAAACAAACTTACACACATATGCTCGCACATCTTTATGAAATTTCTTGTTTACCACAGTGGTTGCACTTGATTTATAAAAGTATATTTTATTTATTAATTAATTTTAACAATTCAAAGTTATTCAAAATAAAAATAATAAAAACACTTGCAGTTATCAGCATGAGCGTAGGCTCACTTCTGATGTTCACATGAACCCAGAAATCTGCGCTAGACCAAATAAAAACTTTAGAATGTTTACCAAAACCTAGCTTCTTGCCGCTATAGCACTAAAAAAATTATATTTCGTCATATGAAAACATAATATCATATCTCTGATATTACAAGACTACCATAAAATATTATTTTTTCAGGGCCATATGGATTAGTTACTCATTTTAACCCAAATAACACCTACATTTTTCAGCATTAAAGTTAAATTATGATATTCTCTAGGTCACATCACATTTTTCTTCCATTTAACTTTTTATTTTTACTTATTTTCCTTGTATCATTACACATCACATCTACGAACTTTTCAACTTAATACGAAATCTTGCATCAATACGTCACATCACAAAATCATATCATGTCCAAAAAATAATGGCACATTATGTACTCGTATCGCCTTTCAAAAGCACATTACTCTACATCAAATCTTTTAATTCAGAACCATAACTTAATCTACGGAAACTTCAGACTTACATCCTCGCATGTCTAATAAGTGGGGTTTTTAAGGGGAATGTATAATGTATAGTATATATTTTTAAAGAGACCTCAAAAAGTGAGCACTATTGCAACTCTCGTATATTGGGTTTAAACTGCTTTAATACACATTAATAAGAAGACTTCGAACCCTTTGAAAGGCATTCTTTTCTAAGTAAATATGGGGCATCTTAACAAATTACAAGCCTTAATCTCTCATCTATTGCTGCACCATCATACCGTTCACCAAAAACAGGTCTTAGTGTAAAGACTTAGGAACTTTTCCTTGGCGCAAAGATGACTCATGTGGATCTGGCTTTGGTCAAAGCTAAAAAAGCACTCATGTTGTTAATGACTTATTGAGAAATCCTGATATAGCGTAAATAGCTTATCAGGTCCCACCTCAGTTCACCTCGGTACACAGAGCCAGGTTACAAAGGTATAGCCGGAAATGAACTGCCTAACGAGCTTGCCCGGAACTAAAGAAGCGGTTTCGCAATAAGGAAAGAGTATTAGTAACAGCTCTTAGGCTTAAAAATGTAATCAACCTTCCGAGAGACACGAGCACGGCAAATTCAAGAAGCACTTATTAAATATGGACCTAACCGTCTGTCGATTTTGCGTCTGCAAACAGGATTATGGTCCTTGGACCCATGTATCCGAAAATGGTATCCCAGAATTATTTATCAATATAAGCAGTTTACTGGGCCTATAAGAGTCGTTATGACAGAGATAAGGATAAATCAAGTCTCGCGGTGCAAACCTCAATTTATAAGTAGATCTGGATCTAGACCCTCTACTTTATTGTAAGTGATCTGCTTGGAACTACCTAAGCTGCTCTTATTTCGCTTAAAAAATTATATTAAAAAAATTAAGCCCACAGTATAAGTTCACATATTCCAGACTCCATAGCGCAACGGGCAATATCAACTCACCGCACTCTCCCTCTCCAACAACCATCACTTGCGAGCACATTACAGTCTGCAAGCGTTGGAAGCTCTGTGAAGCTGGCGCTTAATTATTACCCTGCTGAAAGTAATGCGAGTCGACAACTAAAATAGCAAAAACAATACTGAAAATAAATATATGGGAAAATTTTACAATTTTTGCAGTTGTTGTATCTCGTTTGATAGACCGAGTAAATGCAACTGGCTGAATGCCTTTTCTATGAGCAAATTGCTTTAACTTGGAAGCTTGACTGTTTCGTCGTTTGGTTGCCTGGCTACTCGGTTAGTTACTTGACGGCTGCTGGCTGTTGGTTGCTAGCCGGTATTCACCATTTTTATTACATTCATTTGGACAAAGAAAAATCGCTTCAGATAAGTGGCTCTTAAAACAACAAGTTGAGACACCCACACATACACAACACAAAACTGTTCGTTGGTTTTGATACATTTAAACACATACATTTACTTTCGTCAGCATAGGACTGGAGACTTAATGTCCCAGTAATGTAGTTTAAAATACGGAGATTGATGACTTTGATCAACAACTTATTATTATTTACCAAAAGGTGAATTCTGCATATGATGGATTCTGAGAATATTTACTCTAATATTGATAATATATTATATCACAAAATAATAATTTACATATATCAATTTTTGGGTAAATATTCTCAGAATCCAGGGAGTTTGAACATTTTCAAATATAAAGGCTTTTTCTTCTAGGAATCTTACAGCTTAGTCAGACATGTCTTATGCTCATCTAACTCCTAGTTATGCTGAAGAGACTCCGACTCATTTCATCCTCATCCGTTAGTAATGTAATCTCTGGGTACCTATCAATAAAAGAACGTTTATTTCTTAAACATACATAGAATTCTTAAAGAATTCAACCAATTTTTGATATATAGAAAGGACTTTTCTATCTGCTACTCCGTACATAAATAATAATCAAGAACTACTTCTTACAGAGCCAGTCATATTTGATAGTTCTAAGTTGTCTAACTCCGCACCTGCTGTGGAATAGCAGCTGTATAGAAGATTATCCAATATTTTTCTTCACTACAAAATAACAGGGATCGTGTTGTCCATAAGCAGTAAGTGGAAAAAAACTTTCGCACCTTGGTTCCCAAGGCACTTATGCTCAATATATTGATGAACACCTGTTAAGTCACTTAATAAACATAGGTTATTGAAAATCGAAATTCGTCAATGTTGGCTTAGAAAATCTCTATCAAAATATTACTCATAATATACTCGTTAATAAGTAAGGAAGAAAACTCAAATAACTCCAAATTCCTAGATTTTAGAAAGTAATTATGTCCTTGTTGAGTCACTAAGTAAACTTTAAAGGAAACTCTTCAATTATTATAAAATTCAACTACTTCAATTGCTTTCTCATCTTAATTCGACATCGTTCATGTTTCTGCGGCGTATAATAGGATTAGAATGATGAGAGACTTTAGAGCTTAATTTTTGTTCGTCGAGAAGGGAACTGCTTCACAATCGATCCCAAGGTAACACCTGTAGGCAACAGTTATTCTGCGCCTGATCTCCAGGCTTACATTATTGGTTGAATGTATACTAGTTCGAAATACTTGTATACAATCGAATCTTTAACTTTTTTTTACTTATAACTACCGACAGTGTTTTTCTCTTGTTTACCATAAGACAAACCTATTTCGATTTTTTTTTTCAGACAAGAAAAGGGTGCATTTACAGCTTTGGTTTGGCACAGTCTGGTTTGTTGTTGAGGCTACAATGTCAAAATCATCTGAGCATCCCAGTTGCATTGTACTTTTAAAGTAGATAGTCCCACTGCGGTTCAGATTAGCGGCACGCATTACTTTTTCCATCATTATATTGAAGAAGATGAACGGGAAAAATCACCTTGTCTGAAAACTTATCGGTTATTCAACGGTTCTGGGCTTTTAACAACTAAGCCGGTATTCCATGAGCCCCAGGGGCTTCGTTTTTCTTGATCCGCCTTAGAGTTATTTTCACCTCGTCTTCATCAAGTGACGAGACGACAATAATGTCACGGTAGATTTTTGTAAGTGGTTTTTTTCATTCAGTACTGCAATTCCAGTAAATGTAACACTAAAGTGCCAATAATAACTATCCCAAAAACTAGCTCAGCGGTAATGACTTTTGGATGGCCTAAAAATTTCTCTTCAATTTCAATAGAAACTTACTAGCTTTCAACAACAAAAACCAACATCATTTTATTCACTTAAGGCCCCAGGGATTAACGGTAGTGGAATTGTGGCGAGGCGAGCAGGCTCAGACATTAGCTGAAGCAACTAAAGCAAAAGAAAACGAGGAAATCGTAGAAAAATTGCTATTTCTGAAGCAAAAGCAACAGCAGTCTTTACATGCAATTGTTAAGTTTGTAAATATACAAGTATGTACGTGTCGTGTGGCTGCTCGTAAGTATGGCTATTTTTAAAAAGGCTGCTAAAACAGCAAACATATTGCTAACGAGACTACTAAAGTGGAAGAAAAACTGAACACAACGGTAACAAAAGGCGACGAGAGGCAGAGCGTAAAACAACAATAGAAAGTAGTAAACGTAAGTAGCCAAAGTGCACTAAAGGCATTAAACAAGTTCAAATGAATGCAAGGGGGACAAACGCATGAATGCAAGGGAGGGTCAGTACACAAACTCACACATTCCCATATGTATAGTATGTAATTCGTTTGACCATCCTCATTTGCCGCTTTATGGCCCTCAGCCCTTGACAACCAAGCCGTTGGCCACAAGCTGGTTGTGCTTTTTACCACCGGACAAGGTTTTTTTTACAACGCAAATAATTTTGTTTGAGTGTATGTGAATTGCTTAATTGTGGCGTAATTAAATTCTTAATCGAAATCTAATTGGCGATTTCATTTTGTAATCAATGCATTAACTAGAGCGTTTGTAGTATAGGAAAATAACGGTATTTAATATAGCAAGTGATTTAGTGCTAATATAGCAAATGGTTTAGTGCTAAAGCAACGGCTCACCAACCTCCGCATGCGTTGCGTTTCAACGAATCCACTTTTCACATTTTCTTAAGGTAGGATTTTAAGGGTGGTGTCCTATGATGATCCGTACAATATTACTTTAGTTCCTTCAGGAACTTTTTGCTCTCTTCGCCGTCATCTCTACCCCAAAATTAATGTGTGGCATGCTAGTGCTCCCACACCCGAGGTGTTCCTCTAGAGTCCATTGCTTCAAGAAGCTGAATGAGTGAACCTTGAACAGCTTAAAGGAATTGCGTTTCCAACTGCCCCCGAGCGGAGTACGTTGCCTGCTTTTTCGTTATTTCTACTTATTCCTACATGACTTGGAACCCAAATGATATTAACCAAGTTACCTGCTGATAGACAAATTATTGGCACCACGGATAGCTTTAATTGTCCCTTGCCTATCCACTAGAAGGTTTATGGAATTGCATTTTTTCTTTTGGTCTGAAGAACTGAATCATAGTCACTTTTAAATTTTAAGCTACTTTCTTCATATGACCCAATCCAGCCCAATCTTAGTATCAATTCAATTGAAAAGTTGGACTTCTTCAAAGAACGTTTTATCTATTTCAATAACAGAAACAGCCAACCCACTTTGAAAGTCTTATTGGGTGAATTTTAGATGCTTTGTTGTGACCAATGCCATAAAAAATAAACAAAATGTATGAATGGAATATCCCTTAGAACTTATACGTCGTCAAGCTTCAACGAACAATAAAGACCTTTCTGGAGATACAAAACATTTAATTGGCGCTAAGGACAACCATAGAAAGATACTGAGATAACCATACGTCTCTTACGTCAAATAGAGTACCAAAGGTAAATATAGTCATATAAGTTATGCCACGGAAAGTGGAAATTTTGGTAGTCTGTCCAGTAATTTACAGCTCATGTAAGGAAGCAATCTGTAGTAAGTTCCATGGCGGAATCTCTGATAGAATCTCAGTTTTGACCTGTTATAGCTCCTCATTAAAGCTGTTGGAGATTTGGAAATCTTGCAACAGTTAAGGACTGTTATTTTCGAAATAACATATAACCTTTGCTGTTAGAATATCATTGTAACAGTTACATTATCGTGCAAAGAGAAATTCTATGCTAAATCATAAATACTCAATTTAATATTAATATACATAATCATTCTTCATATGTAATTGCTTTACTGTCAATGTCATCATAATAAGTAATACAAAATGCATGGTGACCAAGTTTGCACTAAATTTACAGAACAATAACTTCAAACATTACACACATATCATGTTTTATATATTGTAGACTTGAAATCAACGTTCCCATGTTACACACATAAAAAAGATCATGTGAATACTATAAAAATACAGTTACTAGCCAACATGACACTTGATTTCAGTATGTTTGAAAAACTAAAAATATATTTAAAAACGATGAAATATTTCTAGCTCAACTAACAACTTTTTTGAAGATCCACACCAGGTCTCAAGGCCCAGACGAAAAATCTTTGGTTGGGTATGGTAATCATTGGTCCTACAAAGATACCAACGATAAATTCTTTAAAAGAACCTTTATTTAAAATGGAAGGCAACCGAATTTTTTCTTGTTTCAACAAACTTATCATTTCCATTCTATTGCAAATTCAAATTATTCAAGAAAGATGTAATTGTATAGGTGTACACGAGTCTAAAACGCTGAAGATAATTTCCAAAATTTCTCCTCCGTTGACAAATTTCATGACACCAAATCAGCACCTCCAATATTTTTTGAGATAAAACTAACGTTCACAATAAAAGTTTTGAAAGCATTTAAGATACTTAAATTAATAAGTATTCCTGAAGCACCAAGCTTTTCACAATTATTTATCTTTTGTACTGTACCATACACTTGTTAACGAAATCAAAACTGAAATTGAAGTCACCAAGATTACATCGAAAACTTTATTATTGTTTAAACCTCGGATCTGGATCGTATGGTGTTAATAATGCACGTTCAATAAAACTTGACTTTACACCAACCGATAAAAGATTCTTAATAAGGAAATCTTTATTCAAGTTGCTGGTGCAGTCGTGACATACGCATAGCTTAAACTTCCTAATGACAAATTCTACGAATTCAAATTTTATTATCAACTTTTATAAAAGAAAATATACATAAAGTTACACATTCTTATGCGAAAAGGAAATGGGCCTTCTGCAACGTCAAGTTAGTTCTCAAAGCTGATAATAGAGAAAACTCCTCAAGCTTAATGAAGCTACGAGTAATTCAAATCTTTCAAATTTCAAAAAATATGAACTATGGATACTTAAAAAGTTGACATCCACTCTTTCATCACCTAAATACCACTGGAAAAATTTAAATTGAAACTTACTTCCTTATTTTCTTCTGTAGGAAAAAACACTCAATAGAGGAAAATGAACAATATGAAACTTCGTAATCCTCAAAAAGATGAAAAATATAACGGTTCTATTACTTCGGCTGACTATCTTCTGTTAGAAAACAACAGAACATAATTTTTGATGACAATAAAAAGGAAATCCGAAGTTGTAACGAAGAATTAACAAACTTTAAAAACTAGAGGAAAAACGAATCTCAATAAGAGATCTCTTCGGCAGGCTCAATTTTGGGAAATTGCTGTAAAGATTGCTATCCATGATCAATTTCTAGCTTGACAGATGATTGAAAAAGCTAAGTAGTTAAATGACAAACGATTTCTGCGAACAGAGCCGAAGCGGATAAATAAGATGGTAAAAATTTGTATACAAATCACATCACGAATTGCTCGTAGAATAAACCGAAAGAGCGTGTCTGTTAGCGAGCAAATAAAGTAGTGGATACAAAGCCGTAAACGATGGTAACATACAGAAGTAAAAGCAGATACTGAACAACAGCCATAGTGACAAGCAAAAAGGATGGTATGTTCCGTGCAAAATAAGGTGACAACAATAACCCGAAGGACGGATATATCCACAGATATACAAGATGTCAAATAAAAACGTAAAATCAAAGGTCAAATCTCGGAGTAAAAAAAACAACCGAAAGGACACGAATTTATACGAGCCTGGAAAACTAGCTAATACGATTTTAGAAATGGAAAAATTAGACATCGACTTACTTGGCATAAGTGAAACATGGTGGCCAGATTGTGGAGAATTTATTTTCCAAAAAACAAAGTTCTTTTTCTTTGGCAACCAAACTAAAAATCACCTCAATGGTGTTGGCATTATAGTTAAAGAAAACATTGCAAAATCTGTCATCGGATTTGTGCTGAAATCTGATAGATCAATGATGCTAAAATTATTTGCAAAACCACTGATTATTCAAGACTATGCTCCAAGGGCTGACAAAAGTGATGACGAAATAGAAACTTTCTATGATGAACTAGACGAACTTATGCGTTTAACAAAACCATACGAAATAAATATATTTCAAGGCGATTTTGACGCAAAAGTTGGAAGAGAAAGTCGAAAGAGTTGCAGGCCAATACGGCTTAGGTGAAAGAAATGAGAGAGGAGATCTACTAATTAAATTTTTTCAAGAACACAAATTAATAATTTCAAACACATTATTTAGCCTTCCTCACAGAAGACTATATACATGGAAATCTCCATCGGACGCCTATAATAATATCATCAGAAATCAAATAGATTATATTCTGATAAATAAACGCTTCTGTTCCTCAATAACAAAGGTCAATACATATCCAGGAGCGGATGTACCTTCGGATCACAACTTGCTGCTGGCAAAATTGCGTATTAGGCTAGCCGTAAAAAAAAAGTAAACCTAAAATAACGCTAAATATAGATAAATAGAGAAATATATTGCGATAATTAAAAATCTGTGATTTTTATATATTATAATATACAATAGATATATTTAACATGTAAACATTACATTATTATATTACTATTAGGCTTATTAATATTGTACATATTAATAAATGTTATATGATCACCGATATTCGAATACAAGAAATAAATTAGCACATTACTTATAAAAGCTTAGTTCTAATCGAAGTTAGATTTACTCTATGCATTGTATTAGACTTTGTGCTTCCCTTGTTTATTTACTGCTCCATGCTCTTCAAAACATTTTAATTTCACACACAAACGAACGAACTTCTCATTACAATAAACAAAATTACATCTAGGTACTTAGAGCTTAGCTTAGCCAGCTACCATATCAGAACCGGCCTTTTTAAGTCCGTGTGCTTTCATTGTATTTGCTTACCACATGCACGCTTTTATATATGACTTTCTAAGTCCTTGTGGGATTGTCGGTCACTTGTTTGCTCAAGAGTGCCAATCTTTACAAACGCACAAACGTACCCTCATAAATACAATCATTCTTTCATCTTCTTCCACCTTCCTTCAGCACTCTTCTGTGTGTACAATCAAGTGCTGAACACAATGACGACGACGGACTGCAACGACAGTGAACTGAAAATGGCGTCGTGAGTCCTTCTAAATGAACATTTGTAAGAAGGCAGCAACTTAACAATGTCCGGCATGTACACAAGGCAACACAGCTGTCCATTTTGCATGTATACAATTTTGTTGTGGCCATACTTATACCTTGCACTTCAATTAGATGTTAATATTTTGTTTAAAGTGAAACTTTTTATGCAAAGAATAAGTAAATAGGTAAATTTAATTTTTTTAAATTATCAAATGATATAATAGATCTATTTTATGATATTATTTGTAAAATAACGTCAAGTTTGTCAGAGCTGTGAATGATTTTACATTTTACATATTAGTGGCATCACCACTCTACCTCATCTCTTTACCTTCAATTCTACTGTCAACTCTTCTGTCGTCCTACTGTCATTGGCAAATATAGAAATATATTGAAGTTAGCGAGAGCAACTGTGTATTTTAATATTTGACAGATGTCGTTTGCAGTCTGTCACCATCATTGTGTTCAGTACTTTATATAAAAGTGTTCTTGCATCCTTTCTACTTTCTATTCCACTTCATATATATATTCTATCACGTATCCTTTCGGTACAAAACGCATTCTCTGTAATTATACATACAATACAATGGCTGTGCAAATAATCAATTTTTTTGCTATTTAGTACTCTTCTTCTTGCCTTCGTGCCTCGCAAAAGAGAACTTTAAAATAAAAACTAACTTGTGTTGGTTTCTTTGTCGACCCACTGCAGTGACCAAAACATTCTTTGTTGCGAGCAGCCAGCACTTCGGGAATTCGAGAGCTGCTTACTTGGTCTATGCCTATTTTATGTTCCCTCTTCTTTTTGCTTTTGGTTTTACTTAAGTGCGTTGGGGGTGTGTGTGCGTTTGTGAGCAGATCACTCTTGATAACCATTTACAAGCATTACTAGTGTTTAACCCTTAATAACCTAGAGTTTCAATTTTGACACCAATATTTTTAACCGAATGTTCACATTACTATTCGTTTTTTTTATAGGTTGGCTGTACGTGTTTACTGTTGTATAATATTCTTCCCAACGAAATAAAAAAAAAAAATCAAATGTCATTATTATTTTATATTATTATATTACTTGCGAGGCAAAGTGAACAAGTAAACACATTTTACTAAAAGTTTTGTTAAATACAAATTTATATATTTTCTTTTCCTGAAGAATATAAATACTTTTGAGGTAAGTAAATATATTATTTTCGCTATGATATAATTATTTTTTGCGAGTGCATGTTTTACTTGCTATTTTTGTGAGTATCAGTTTTGATACTTCAGGCATCTCGCCCTACATAAAACCTACCTACTAATTCTTTAGCTATACAAACTGTTTGAAATTCCGATTCATTATTTTTCTGCATAGCTTAGTGTTAGGATTACTTTTTTTTATTTTATTATAGAAATTTATCAAAAATGCGACCAAAAGAGATTGAGAGCATACTGAAGCGGTTAGAAATTGGTGAAATTTCGGAAGACGGTTCCACCGACAATGAAGATGACGTAGCCTATTATTTGAGCCAAAGAGATCATCTGATGGAGCTAGAAGATGAAGAGGATGTAGGTTATTTCCCCACTGACCCAAACTTGGATGCAGATCCACCTGCAGCAAACGTAGATACCGACATGCAACATAATTTAGAGACTGTTGAATGAAGCCCAACTCCTACAACCAGCAGCCAGAACAACCTGCAAACTGCACCTTTAAACTCCATAAACATAGTGTGGAGAGTAAAAAATATGGGCATGGTCCAAAATGCTTTGCAGTTTGCTGGAAACACTGAGTATTCACAAGAAACTATGAATTTAGACACTCCTTTTCACTTTCGGTGTAGAAATTTTGAAATTTCTAGCAGACGAGTCAAATAAATATGCCATCCAAAAGAATCCCAACTTTACATAACCTGTAATTATCTTAGAATTGCGTAAATTTATTAGAATTCTTATTTTTACTAGTGTATATCATTATCCAAGTGTCAGTTCATACTGGTCAAACATTACAAAGTTTGAACCCATAGCACAAACAATGAATCGCAACAAATTTGATAAAATTCGACAAATTTTTCACATGAATGACGACTCTAAACATTTGCCCATTGATCATCCCCAGCACGACGGACTGCATAAAGTAAGACCAGTGATAGAGTATTTGAACAAGAAATTTATTACTGTACCATTTGAGTATCGTGTATCACTAGACGAGCAAATGTGTTCAACTAAAATTAAACATTTTATGAAACAATACTTACCCAACAAACCCCATAAGTGGGGATTCAAATTATACGTTTTATGCTCTCTGTCTGGGTATTCCTACTAAGGAGCTAAGGACATAGACCGTTTACCTGGCGAACCAGACGTCGGAGCTGTATCGAATACAATTATTCAATTGTTACGACCAATACCAAGCCACGTCAATCATAACTTATTTTGACAATTTTTATACGAATATTCCTCTGCTACATTACTTGACTAACGAAGGTATTTATTGTCTTGGAACAGTACAGAGAAACAGGTTTGGAAAGTCGTGAAAGTTGCCGGAGAAACGGGAAATTATGCTTGGTCTAACGTTCCCAGAGGAACATATCACGAAAATGTGACCTCTCACGAAGGCTACGAATTTTCGGCCACAAGTTGGAAAGACAATAAACAAGTACTATTACTTTCCACGTATATTGGGCTGAATCAGCGGATACTATAACCAGCTACGAAAAAAACTAAAAGCCAATATTCAAGTATCATGTCCTCGGGTCATAAATGAATATAATGCACACATGGACAATGTTGATTTGATGGATGGCTTCATTGGTCAATATCGTAATTCTAAATAAATATGTAAAATAAGTATTCTGATTTTTTTTACCTCTTTTTCTCTTTATCTAGACCCTCAAGAAAACACAGTAATATTAAAAATAAATTACTTTCGTAAATCAGGCTACTAAGGGGTAAAATAGCCATTTTATTTTTGACGGCATTTTTATTTAATCCCTGAACTTAACAATATGAACAATATGTTTGTTAAGTACTTAAGTGGCTACTTAGGGACGACTCACAAGCATACGCCACTTAATGTGTATAGAAAGTACAAAAATTTCACTATGCACCGCAAACTAAAGTTGAATGTCTATTTCATTTGGAGTTTAGCATTTAACCAAATAAACAAAAGTAAAGTTTAACGAAATTGCTTTCAATTCGTCTTAAAAATGTAAAAAGTTTACCACAATTTAATTTACTACTTGCGCAACAAACTCGAGTAGAATATCTAATTTAGCGTTTAGCTATAAACCTTATGAAGTCAGACTGAGTTTACTATAATTTCCTTTAATTCATTGTAAAAACAATTTTTCTCTTTTTTCTGCCAAATTCTTAGTTTCTTAGCCCTTTCACGCCCGAATTAAAATGGGCGTGATAAAATTTTTTTGAGTATACATAAAAGATAGAGTTGACCTCAATATCAACTGACGAAAATTTCAATGTCCTAGGTGTCCTGGCTCAAAAGCTACAGGATGTTGCGTATATGCAACATTGGGCAATGGTGATATGTTCATACTAAATTTAAACACAAGTTGATTTTTTTTCAAATGCCGTTTATTTCAATTTATGTATGGTAGGATACAAAACAATTCTTTTGAGGATTGGAGCACAAGTGCACATTGCATTTGCTACATTTAGAGCTTGGAAACTCAGTGCTGCACAGCCTACATCTGCCTCTTGTTCCCCATTCCGGCCAATGATTATAACCATCAAATCGTAGGGATTTTGCAGGCTCTGCAATATATGCTCTTTTATTAGGGCTTGATTATGATTCAGAACCTGTAGAAGGAGCTGGTGATGACGAAATCGATGGAGAAGGTGATGAAGTTTCTGAATTCATTGTCAAAAGGAGTGATGATGGACGACCTCTCTTTTTTGCGACAATTGTAGCTTCACTTGCGTTCAAAAGCTCGGTAGCAACATCCAATTGGAATATGATATATATATTTATGAGCGGCATATGCTTCAGTTCGCCGTTTGTATGTGTGATGTCCCTGCGGTACAACAACCAACTGTTTATTAACTCGAATTTATGCACCAGTAGACTATGCGCATGTACCATTTATTTGAGCGATGGTTGATTTTGTACAATTCAAGCAGCATGTCCGCGAGATCAACCCCTCCCATGTGCTTGTTGTAGCATTCTACTATACCTAGACGAGGTATAATTATAAACTTCTTCTTTTTGCAGCACCACCTCTTGCATTCACTCATGTTCTTGTCTGCATAGTTTGAAACCAGTTGTACACCTTTATTATCGTACCAACGGCAAGCAATCAAGTTGTGCGCTGCTTCATGTTTGAAATCGCTTGATCCTCGTCCTCGTTTTTGCAGTTCCTTCTAACTACTTAGAGTACAATTTTCCAATTGGTTGCTTCTAATTGTATCAACTGCTAATATGCCTTTTTCTTTCAGAGCAATCATCAAGCTTATTGAAGAAAAAAAATTGTCAAAAAACATTTTGAAATTTTGGTTTAATGACATATTGGATGATAAAAATAGCACAATGTCTGATGATATTCCCAAGCCATAAGACTTGCATGTACCTTCTCTAATGTCGAGAGTAAAATCATAAATAGTTCCAGATATACCAGCTCTAGTGAACATTTTGAGCCCCCACTTGTGGGTCGTCATTGTAAGATACTGTTTCAAACTATGTTGTCCTAAGAAAAGAATGTATTATTCAGAAATATATAACATATGTTCATAAATACTAAGATACCTTTATATGCAAGCATTTGTTCATCGATGCTTTGGAATTCTTCCTGCGAAATTTCATTAAATTGTTTTTTTATGGCGTCCAACAATGGTCGAACTTTGTGTAACTTGTCGTACTCAGGTGTTCCCTTCTGAGGCTGTTTAATATTATTGTTCAAGTGGAAAAACTGATTGATTTTCTCGAATCTGTTCCTTGGTAGTGCATTTGCAATGGCCGCTAGTTTGAATTTGGCCGCCCACGCCATTCTTTATGTAGGTATTTTCACAACTGCAAGGTATAGTAGAATGCCAACAAATCTTTTTATTTCAGGCACAGTACATTTCAATTCTATGCCTTTATTTGCATGGCATATAAGTTCGTTTCCTCACATATTTTCTGCCACAGTTTATCCGCAAAGAAAATACTAAAATATTCGATGGGTTTTTTCACCGCATTGCTGCAAAATTTACTTTTCCAGCTCGGTCTCGCTTGCCATAAACCCTCCACTTCAAACTCTGTAAATCAATTTTTTCCATCATCTCCTGTGCAACGTTCTCATTTTCACTCGAATCTTCATCATTTTCGTTTCTAATAAATTGGTCAATTAAACCAACATGCATATATTCAGCAGTGTTATCCAAATTTTTCAAAGTTTCTTCTATAATTCTGTTCATATTTACATCTTCTTCTTCATTTTCCTCGTCAACCGAATCATCCCAATCAAAGTTGGCAGATTTTTCAATTTCAGCCTGAGTCAGACCTTTTGGGCGCATCTTAGAATGTGTATACAAAAATAAGTTTTTATTTTTCGAAAATTACCACAGTAGACCAATGCTGCGTATACACAACACTGCATTTAGAAAATTATTACAAGCAAACTAAATAACATTTTCATGCCGTTTTTTTTTTAATTACTCTCTTACCTTTCTTTATTTAGTTGCTGAACCTGATTTTTGGATGAATTAATAATATTTTTGACACTTTTTTAAAACAACGTTTTTTTTTTTTTTTTGAAAATTAATTTGTCAACTTTGCTCTCGGGAGAATAGCTACGAACTGAACACGTGCACAGCTGACTACGAACCAATTAGCTGTAAGCTTTAACAACACATAAGGCTATATTTTTGCGAAAGGTTCTAAGAAAAATATCTAAAATAGCGGTACTTAAACGCTCATAAACCCAATGTTGCATATACGCAACATCGGGCATGATAGGGTTAAGCCACCTATGTATATATCCAGGCTACTTACGAATGAGTAAAGTTCCTAACCTATTGAGAAAATCTTAAAATGAATGTAGAAAGCCAATCGGTCAAGGTTATACTTGTATTAAGTTTATTTTCAATCGCAAACTCGACTTTAACTCTCGTACGTCATGAAAAAATTTTGTTTACTGTTAAACCCAGAGCTTATTAAGCACACAATTTCTTTATTAATACAAAGCAGTTAACTCGAATTTAGACACAACTTGAATCTAAGAAACGATCACAGGTATCAAAGTGTTCAAATCAGTGGATGAATAATTAAATATTTAGGTTTATATATACGGTCTGCCGAGTATAGAACTGGAATTAGGACTTTTGATTACAGAACTAGATTGCATTAAGATATCTACTAAGGTTTACAAACTACTTTGACCTACATATGAACATAAAAACTTTCTTTGGAGAATATTTCATAAATTTTGTCGAGGTTTTATTCCAACAGAGGTTATGGGATATATAGTATATCTGATCTACCAGATTGATACACAGTTTTCTATCTCAACAGGGAAATGTTAATGCTGAATTTGAATCCCTTATTTTTACCGCAATAAACAGAAGCGAACCAAACGAAAACGTTCCCAAAGGCGATATTGCTTTGAAGTTACTTTTTTTCGTAAGTTTTTTTTTTTTTAATTTCATTTAGACTTCGCTTATATTGGATTGCTTTCGGATCTTTAGAAAAAGCTTCGTACCAAGATTATCTTCTAAAACAAAATTGCAAATAGGATTCCATTTGGACAGCTGTGAACGCTGGTCGTTTATGATTTCCACAACTCCCAGATATTGATCACCATATCCTTATAGATTGAAGAAGATTTTTGATGAGCTTCGCTAAGTGCAAGTAGTTTCCCTTTCATCTTATGTTCCACACTGGAGGTGAAAAAAATACAAAAACGCAAAATATCTCACACTATTGAGTAGAATAGGGTACAGAAATCGAAGTCTGGAAGCAATTCTCGGGAAGGATTTAGTATACCGTCCCAAGATTTCAAGGATAAAAAGAATATGGTCGGATAGAGGAGATTATCCTGATCAAGGATATATATGGTTATAGCCGCAAGAGGCTTATAGTTTCCGAGATATTCGCATTTAAAGTTGAAAATTTGCAATATTTTAATTACATATTTTCGATATATAAAATTAATTTTGCACTTATATTTTATAATTTTATATACACTAAAATATCACTTATTCATTTGCACACATTTATTTTATAAACTTTAGTGCAAAAATTCCTTTAATATACATTTCAGTTATTGTTGAATTATTATTATTTTACAATAACAAATGAATTACAAACGGTCAAATAATCAGTATTACCTTATCGACATCATTTGTAGAAATAAATTTGTCGAATAATCAGTGTTACCATACTTACCTAACCTAACTAACATACCCTCTTTGACATTGCTACTTCTTTGCGTAGAACTCCTTTTTGCGTGGGCGGCCTTCGACCACGCTTCAAAAAAAATGACTCTATTCGGTCCAACACCGGGGTGTACCAAATTTTTTTCGCGTTGAGCTCCTTTTTGCGTAGGCGGCCTTCGGCCGCTCTTCAAAAAAAAAATAACCCTGATCGGTCCATATTTTTGCACTATATTATATAAAATAAATGTGTGCAAACGAATAAGTGATTTGTTAGTGTATATAAAATTGAAAAATATAAGTGCAAAATTAATTTTATATATCGAAAATATGTAATTAAAATATTGCAAATTTTCAACTTTAAATGCGAATATCTCGGAAACTATAAGCCTTGTGCGGCTATAACCATATATATTCGTGATCTGGAGAATCTCCTCTATCCGACCATACCCATTTTATTCCCGAAATCCTGGGACGGTATACTAAAGCCGACCCCAATTCTCAGTTAATCGAAAATTAAATCTATACTAAAGCCGACCCCAATTCTCAGTTAATCGAAAATTAAATCTACTAGAATATGCTGAGTTGACATCTTAATCTTTGTCGGCGTAGATAGAGACAAGGTATGTAAATTAATTGAAAGCTCCATCGTCATCTGCTTAACTAGAGCTTTAAACTCTTAAGAGCTTTTGGACGTTACTACCATGATTTAAGCTTGAGCTCTTCTAGCAATTCCGCAATGGCCTTTTATTCACAGAAGAGCCCTCGATCTCATTGTTTAACATTATCCCATAATCTGAGCCCTCCCTGCCTCTACTCCGCAGTCCATTTTGGATTCGTCGGCATAGATAGAAGTAGAGTCTTGCTCCTCTAGTGTCTTTTGGAATCGTACCTTCGAATATAGGATCTAAGATGTAAGCTTCCATAGTAGGAAACAAGGAAACTCCCTCAAATTAAAGTCAAAACCGACTTAATTAAATTTCAAATCCCAGCACGAATATCTCATGACTGTACACTGAGAAAAAAAGTGCGCTTCAAAATTAAATGTGAACACTTTTAAATTTTATTTAACCCATCTTTACCCATCGTTGCGCAAGCGCAACATTTCGAATTTGTTTTTTTTTTTTATTTCTAAAATAAGGAAATAAATCTATGAAATGTAAGCCAGTCTCAAAAAGAAGAACTAACAGATAGACACCAATTTTTTTATGGCTTTTCAAATACAAATGCATTTTATTTTTATTCTTCAAAAACTGCTAATTGAGTCATCTCGGGATCGATATATTCATCCAATCATAAAAAATATTAATTTAAATTAACCTTTACTTTTTACACTGTACAAAGTTTTAACAATATCTTCTTTGTGATATAAACCCTTTTGGTGGACAAAACTACCTACACGTGTTGTTTATCTTACATTTCTAGGAAACGTTGCGTTTACGCAACCTTGGGAATAACAATAGTCTGTTGTTATTGTTACTCAGCATGCCATTCGTGTTAGAAATGTATTGTCAATAATGGGTTCTCGCTATTCAAGGAGTAGTTCTGTTTTGTTTTTATTATTCAGTTGGTTCTAGAACGTTGAGCTAATAACATAGATAACTTGATACGAGACTCTTTGGTTCGAGAGAGAGCTGTCAAAACTATGCTAATAGTATCACATAGTAATTTCCAAAAAAACGTTAAGTGAGTGTATACAAATCAGTAAATAATAAGGCGAAATATTATGGCTTGGCAGCGATTACTATTTTCTCAAGAAATTCTGAGTACCTTAGAAGAGGAAGAGGATTTACAAGATGCCACTCAAATCGATGCCGTGTACATCCCCCCGACGGTTGACAATCTTACAGACGAGGAAGGCCTAGATGATGGCGCGCTAGGTGATTTTGACAATATTGTCCACTGATATCGCTGGAACATATGAAATACACACCGATTTACCCTTAGAGCCTGAAAACACGCAAGGTGAGCTCGGTCCTTCAACATCGAAGAAGCCAAGACTGTCAAAGAAGTCCCCAAAATGTGTTCCAGACTGGAAAAAAGAACATCCGACCTATATGAATTGTCCTACAAGTGATGAAACAGTAATGACACAAAATATTGAAGAACGTGTAGGTGGAAAAACACCTTTTGAAGTATTTTCACTATTTTTTAGTGATGAAATTTGGGAACAGATTGTATGTTTCTCGGAAAAATATGCTCGTGACCATAACCGTCATTTATTTATCCTCACGGTAGCAGAACTCAAAAGATTTTTTGGTATATTATTATTGTCTGGCTATCATTCTTTACCAGCAACGAAATTGTACTGGTCAAAAGATGAAGACAAAAATGTATCAATTGTAAGAAATTGTATGAGTCGGAACAAATTTTACTCTATAAAGGAAAACATTCATCTATGTGATAATGTGGATCTGGATAAAAATGATAAATTCGCTAAATTGCGTCCTATTTTCGATGTAATGAATCAAAAGAATATGCAGTTTGGGATATTCTCACACAACTTGTCAATTGACGAAGAAATGGTGCCGTATTTTGGACGTCATAGTTGCAAGATGTTCATCAAAGGAAAGCCTGTAAGATTTGGTTTCAAGATATGGTGCTTGTGTAGTTCAAATGGTTATCTGTATCGGTTTATTCCATATGGCGGAAAAGATAGTAACGACAATAGAAATGATTTAGGTCTAGGAGAAAAAACTGTTCTGGACCTATTGTCTGTCATTGAAGATCCTCGCAAACATCACATTTTTTTTTGATAATTTCTTTTCTTCGCACAAATTATTTTGCATTCTGAAAGAGAAAGGCTATTTTGCCACTGGTACTATTCGAGAAAATAGAACAATGAATAAAACCATGATAAATACGAAAACTCTTCAGAAAAAAGAGAGAGGATCATTTGATTTCAGCTTTGACCAAAAACATGAAGTATTATTAGTTCGATGGAATGACAATTCTGTGGTGACTGTGGCTACTAACAACGCAAAAATCGAACCATTGGTTACGGCAAAACGTTACGATAGAAAAATAAAAAAAATGGTGAATGTGCCACAGCCCCAGGTTATAGCAGATTATAATAAAAATATGGGAGGCGTCGATCTGCATGATAATGGAATTGCCAATTATAGGATTCGAGTAAGAGGGAAAAAGTGGTGGTGGCCACTGTTCATCAATTTGATAGATAGTGTTTTAGTAAACTCGTGGAAGATTTACAATCTGGCAAATGAGCGATCTATGACTCAATTAGAATTTAAATCTTACGTTGCTGTTAGTTTGATGAAAACCGAAGAAGCCCAACTTACAGATAATTCTCACTTTTTGGGTAATTCAAATAGAAATTTAGGAAGACCATCCAAAAACGCATTACCTTCCAATATTCGCTTCGATAATATTGGTCATGTCATAGAAGAGCACGAAAATAAACGTCGAAGAAGATGCAGACAGTGTAAAAGTACAACAATTTATATGTGTAAAAAATGTCAAATACATCTTCATGCTGATTGTTTTAAAATATTTCACTCACGCTAATCGCTATAGTATTAGCGTAAGTGAAATATTTTAAATGTATTTTAATGACTTGCTTGCATAATCCAACGTTCAGTAATCCCAACGTTGCGTAGGTGCAACATTTCACGGATTGAAAAATAATTAACCAATATTTTTTTTTTTAATAATTTTCTCTTTTTTTATGTATTTTTAAACGTAAGAAACAATAAAACCATAAAATATGCATTTATTTTTACCCTTGGGAAATAATCGGTTAAAGTGTCTCAGTCTATAGGTTCTTTATGGGGAACAAAAAAAAAAATAGTTTGTAAAAGTGCTAATTTTAAGTTTTTTAATTGTTAACTTTTAATTTAAAAGTTAAAATTTTTGTTTTTAATGTAAAATTCTTAAGTTTAAAAATATTAACTTTATTTTATAATGACAAACTTTATATTTTAAAGTAAAATATATTATTTATAATGTAATCACTTTTAAAATTGTATTAAAAGTGAATCCATTTAATTTAAAATTTTTAAAAGTTTAAAAATAAAATTATAACGTTTATTTTGAAAGTGTTAAATTTAAAATGTAAAGTGATCAATTTGCAGAAAAGTGTTAACGTTTACATTTAAAGTGTTCATTTTATAAATCAAAGTGGCACTTTCTTATTAAAAGTGTTGACTTTGAAATCTAAAGTGTTCACTTTTTAAATCAAAGTGGCACTTTCTATTTAAACGTGTTCACTTTGACATTTAAGAATTTAGAAGTGTAAACAAGATAAAAGAATGACCAGTCAGGGTAAAATTATACCGGAAAACGACTTGTTGCGAATTTTTGGCAACGATATCCAAATTAGTGAGCAGGGTGATTTAACGTACACGTATGTTGGGGAATATACGGATCTCCTTAATCTGCTAAAGGAGTTTGATCTGGAAACACTTTTTCTTGGCCTAAAAAGTAAGTAAAAATTCTTCGGCAATATTAACACTTATGCATTATTATTAATGTTCCTTAGATGCTGTAAATATTTGTCGAAAGATAAACGAAAAACGAAAAACGATATATTTAAAAGAACATATTGTAAACTGATTTCTTTCAGGATTATTACTACATTCCTCGTCAAAGTAAAAAACTCATCAGGCAAGATCTATTCCAAGTATTTTAATTTAAAGAAAAAGATTAGAAAGAGTAGTCCATCTGCGGAAAGATCTCTTTCGAGTGAAGTACGTGATCCATTAGTAGAAAATATTGAAGTTGACGAAACGCTGTCGTTATGTTTAAAAACTTCGCTTCAAAAAGATGTCTATAATTGAAATGAGGTTATTGACAAATGGCAAAAAACATTTACATTTCGGAAGAAGGATTTGGCAAAGCTTTCGAATTCTGATTTTTTGCAGGAGTGGCCAATTTTAAAAGACTCCAGAGCATCATTTCTGGTATTTAAAAAGAACTTTAACACAATATTCAAGATTATAAAAATTTTAAAATTTTTTTATATTAATCTAGATTTCAATTTGATTTATCCACCAAAAGATAATCTTTTAAAAACAAAGTGGGATAATTTTAAAACCAAGATAGTGAACTACTACTATGCCAACATACGGAATCAGCAATCAATAGATCTTTTGAACCAAGCAAAAACGACGAAAAAAATTGGTAAGTTGTTGTTAAATTAATAAAATAACACTAAATAATTTGTTTTTTAGATTTTCAAGACTACATTTTTAAAATTCTTCTCAATTCAGTTCTGTTGCCTTCAGCAAGATTTAGTGTAGATGGAAATACAAAAAAGAAAGCCACCATTAAAGATGCTAATGAAAGCTTCGTATTGCAAATAACAACAATTAGCGATTACTCAATACGAATAAAAGAAATTATCGGTAAATATTTTTACATTTACTTTGACAAAACTTTGTACAAACTAAATTCTTTTATTGAAAGTTTGGATATATGCTTTAAAATCTTTCACGTGTTTAATCTTAAATATCCTAAGATCTGCGAAATGCCATGGATGTTTATCCAAAAGTATTTTTATGAATTAGATTCAAAATTTGATTTACAAATTTCAAATCTTACTTCATTGTTAACACACATGAATGAAAAAAATTAAATTTTGTAAATTTTTCGATTGTTATAATGTATAAATGTTTCAGATGTTTTCAGTTATTTAAAAGTGTTGATGTGCTAATAAGACATTTAAAACACATGCATTTATTGTCAAATAGAGATAAACTTCAATGCGAACAAGCTAAATGTAAGCAAATTTTTTCCAATTTTAGTTCTCTAAAGCGACATTTGTTAACACATAAGAATATTATTTACACTTTACAAACACCAACAGAGTTACCCGCCACATCCTCCGGAATTAGGTTAGATGAACCCATTTTATCAGATGAACCTATCATAGTAACAATGCCAGACACAAGTTCACAATTTCATATAAATAGAGAACAAACCATAACGGATTTCAAAAATAAGTCTTTAGCTTTATGTCTGCAACTATATTCAAAAAGTACCATGCCAAGAAAAGATGTTTTAAATACACAAAGCATGGTATCAGATTTACTAGGAACTTTTCTGCTACAATCAGAAATGTTATTTCAAATTCAAACAGTAACTTATTACCCGAACTACAAAACAATATTGGCCGTATTCTTAACTTTTGTGATGATCCATTTATGGAAATAAAATCTGAACATCGAATAATTACAGTTTTGAAGGCAATGAATTTATATGAAAGCCCATAGTCTTTTGTAATTCTTAATGAAATAGCTGACACAGTTGTTCAGGGAAACCCTACACTCGATAGTAAAAAGCTTAGCATTCAAATAATGCCATTAAAATTTCAATTTAAAGCATTTTTTGAGTTATCTAATGTTTTTCAAATGACTTTAGAAAATACAGAAAAGTTTTTAGCGGATACTAATTTTTCAAATTTTTGTAATGGACAAATTTTTCATTCAATTAAATTAAAAGTTGATTCTCAACTGGTAATACCCTTTGTTTTATATTTTGATGACTTTCAAATAAATAACGCTCACACATTCTCAATTTGCGGTTGTTATTATAATTTCCCTACTATGCCACAATATATACTCTCAAAACTTGATTTTATTTTTAATGCTGCTTTTATATCTACAAAAGATTTGAAATGTTGTGGAAACAGAACGTCCTTCTTCAATTTACTTGAAGAGCTTAAATCATTGATCAGACTTTCAAGTACAATCTTTTAATGCTAAGCGTTACTGTCGAGCATGTGCAACTACTAAAGATCAAATTAAAAGTGATGTTTCAGAAAACGAAAACTGCTAAGAACTGGATTCAATACGAAGAGACTTATTTAACAATAAATTTCAAGACACCGATGTCAAAACAGTTTGTATTTTTAATGAGTTAAAAATGTTTCACGTAACAAATAACATTTGCTTTGACATTATGCATGACGTTTTAAAGGAATTTGCGTATATGATATTTGCAACATAATCTTGGGTTTGGTAAATGACAAAATTATTTCATTAGACATTATTAACAGCAGAAAAAATTTTTTTCAGTTTGGAAATATTGAAATAGGAAATATTTCGCAGCCTCTCCTTATGGACCGACTCCAATCGTACAACTTAAAAATGACAGCTAGTGAGGTTTTATGCTTTACAAATTTTCTTCCACTCATGATAGGAGATTTAATTTCATCAGACGTGAAGCATTAGAAACTGTTGGTGTTGCTAATAGAAATAGTAGATTTATTATTTGATTCTAGTTTTTCTAATTTCGATCTAGATAAGTTAAAAAATTTAATTAAAGCACATCATCAATTATATATTCTACTTTACGGTAATTTGAAACCTAAGCATCATTTTTTGGTGCACTACCCATACGCAATTGAGAAATGTGGTCCTCTTAAGTTTGTCAGGGTAATGCGTTTCGAGGCAAAACATAAAGATGCAAAAATATATTTTAACATTATAACATCTCGAGTAAATCCTGCTTATACAGCGACTATGAAAAGTTCTTTTTGTTTTTCAAATTTTTAACATAAGTATAAAGATGGGTTTCCGCATGCTTTTAACACTGAAACATTTATTACAAGGGACTTAACAAAAGAAGAATATTTTCCTAAAATATTGAACTTTGAAAATAACTAAGTTTATGTTTCGACTATAATACATTATAAAGGAATCGAGTATAAACAAAATAATTTTTTAGCATTACTGAATGAAATAAATTGTTGTATCTATAAAATCAAACTTTTTATTTACGAAAATGAAATTATTTACGTTCTATGTTATCCGATTGAAATTATTAAATTTGATGCACATTTTCAATCTTACGAGACTGGTATAAAACAAAATTGCCTTAAACTGATTAACATATCACATTTCACAAGCCTGCTTATGAATTTACATCAAATTAACAATGGAAAGACATATGCAAGATTAAAAAAGATATAATAATATAATGGTTTATTTTTTTAATTTTAAATTAAATTATTTTATTTAATGAATTATAAATGAGTTATAACTAAGTTATTTCATAGATATAAAATAAATTTAAATTTAAATATGTTTGAATAAAAAAAATGTGAATTAAAAACAATTAAAATAGTGTGTTTTCTTTAAAGTTTATAGTAAAAGCTTTTAAATTGCATTTTAAAGTGTTCACTCTCAAAATAAAAGCTAAAGCTTTTAATTTGAGGTTGAATGTGTTAACTTTTAATTTAAATACAAACATTTTTAAATTTGGTTAAAAGTGTGAACTTTAAAATCAAAAGTGTTTATATTGTATTCGAGAAAGCGCATAATAAAATGTAAAGTTTTCACTTTAATATTCAAAGTGCTAACATTAATACTTTACATTTTAAAGTGTTAACTTTAAGATTAAACATTTTTCAATACGGCTGGTTTTCACACATAAAAATTTTTAATTTTTAATTTTAAAGTTCCTTGTACTGGATTTAAAGTGACTTTAACGTGTTTCTTTTCTGAGTGTACTAAAGCGAACTAACCACGAACTAAAACTGTAGAATTGGACAATTCGTGCCAAGATTACGCCTATCAATTTGGACGCATTTGAATTTATCACTCGGCTGAAATTAAATAACGGATAGTGGCATAGCAAATGCGTTAACCACAACAACACAAAGCGAACAAAGGACTATGCCACAAACTAAGCCGGTTTTGGCAAATAGGAGTAGTGATACTGGATAAACACTTACAACAACAAAAATAAATATGAACAACTACTAACACAACTTGTTGCAACTTGTCCCATCAATGTTTCTTGCGGTTGTGTTGCTGCTGGCACACATGTATTGCATAGACGAGTATATGCACGTTGCATGGCAGCCAAGTCGGTATTTACACGCGATTCGACAGAAAATTGTTAATAACAATGCGAGTTTAATTAAAGGCGGAGACGTGGCCAAAGTGACTGTACGTGTGTGCAAGCGCGCAAACAGCGACACCGTCAGTGCAGCAAAACAGGTTGCAACATACATACAATATACATCGGATAACAAAAGTAAACCGCAAATTGAAACGTAACCAGGTGAGTGCAAACCTCCTGACACAATACTCGTTTTAGGAAATGGTGTTCTCATTGGTTGGAGATAGAGAACCTTAGATGCGCCTACTTGACCAACTGCCACTATTACGGTTCAACATGCCCACATTGTTGTATGTTTTTTGACTTGTACAATGGCTATTTTTGCTGCTGCTATTGTTGTTGTCGGCATTGTCATCTCCTCCCATGTTGGTTATTGCGTTCTGCGGTCGCGTATACGCCATGTAGTACACCGTGGAACTAATGTCCACGCTGCGTGTATCTCTCACCGGCGCGTCAAAGAGCGAGCGCGTGGCACCACAAATCGTTAATCTGCGACAATTGGGCCGCTCACATGCACACAAGCATGGAGACATGTTCGCTATATAATTTATTATGCTAACTTGTTGTTTTATTTATAGCGTTTACTGAAGTCAACAATCTCTGGGCGAGCACTTTAACTATAGTACTTAGCAGTTAGAATTACGTTTTGTAAAATTCTAGAAAACCTGTAGCAATGATTGGTCAATAAAAGCCCAGCGCTGGTCAAGAAGAGAATCCCAGCTATCAAGAGAAAAACACAAGAAGAGAGGGGAACACCGAACCGTTCTCATTCAACTGATAGCGGAACTAAAGTACCAGTAAAGCAAGTTAATCATTCCTTAACCAGCCTTTAGTGTCGTTCTTTTATTTACTTTGACCATGACATATTTTTTTATATCGGAGATATTAACGGAGCTCTCGGCATAGGTTCAATCATTTATGAATTTTTTAACTTGGCCTCGTTTCCAGTTATATTGTGCTTATTTTAATTTGGTATTGAATTAAGCGCAACCCAGGAGTTTTGTTAAATATTTTAGCAGTATCGCTTCTCTTTAGCCTAAAGTCAGAAAAATCCGAATCTAAAATTTCTAATAATAAAATAATATAAAATGCGATAAATTTCGACGAGCCAAGGGGATCCGGTATCAAATCCCGCAGTTTGTCTGCATTTTACTCTACTACTTGTCTTGTAAGCAACTGGCAGCGAAGTTCCTGAATCTACCCAATACCACAAATTTTGGAAAGCCTATAGAACTGATTTTGAATTCGGACCCAAAAATTGCCTTTCCTTCCAGAAGAGAGTTAGAAAAGGGCGAGGTAGACAAGAGCACAGGAATAAGCATCTGTACAAATGGGTCTTTTCAACAAAACTACAAACCAAATTTACCTTCTGACCACCAGATTATTGCAGTGTCTTCCAAGTGGAGATCACAGCAATCAAGCCAGGTAGCCAGGTGGCCTTGAAATCAGGTTTCGTCAAAATTAGTGAAAGGAAGCCTTGATCTCTTAGTAGATGTAACATTCCATTTAACGATAAACGTGCAATGGGTTCCAGTACAAATTTAAAGCAGATGACCTAGCATGAGCGGGCACAAAGCGCACTGCGGCCGGGTGCCGAACCCAGAGCCGACAAAAAGCTTGTATAATTTGGGACGCTGATCAACTCATTGTTTTGATCTATGTGCTTTTAAGCACCGTGGGATAAGGGCCCCTTCGTCGGCTGGTACTCACATAATACTAAATATGAAATAATTAAACCGTCGGTAAAGGCTCTGGATCAATTCATAGAAAGTCGATAACAAGTTATTACATAAATTAATATGACAGGGTGCTGATGTTCATGTTTCTTAAAACTTGGGTTCAATGAGAAATATAGTGTTTTTTATATCCAGCATGTGCATCCGTTTGTATTGACGTTTTAGTTTTGTCCAAGCCCAAGCTTTGCTAACAGGCAATAATTCGGAAGAATGCTTATGGTTCACTTTACAGAAAAAGGATCTCACCCAAGTTAGGTTAGGTCGTAGGGTTGGTCTAATACCGATGGATCTCACTTGGACACATATTTACCTATAAACTCCTCGTAGATTTACGAAGCGTACTACAAATTTATTATAAACATTTATATCAATCCCTGTTACTTCACTAGGTTCACCGGTAAGTCTTCCGAGAAATTTTAAACTCATTTTAGCACAGGTAGGGCAATAGAGGCTTCTTCCTCTATTCCTCAACAATGGTTCGCTCGCTTTCATTCTGGAAATACCGAAATTTCGATTTACACTGATAGAATAATGTCTCTAGCAGAAAAATGGCAAAAATTGGTCGACCAAAATGGTACATATTTGTTTATTTATTTATTAGTATAAATATGAAAAAAACATGTTAAAATTTTACTAGAAATACGAAAAGACTTTTAGAATAACTATACTTATATATTACTTACCATACTATACTTATATATTACTATAGTACATATGTCCATGCACAGTTTCTACTGTGAGTTATCGGATTAGCATTAGCGGTCAGATCACTTCGATAAGCGACAGTTAATTATAAAACAATGTTCAAAATATTAAGTTGTATATAAAGACATAAGTATATCTGTGATAAAATTTCTTATGTATATGTATACAATGCATGCAATATGCATACCAGTAAACGCTTGCTTACATGCACATAGGAACTAAATCATGCGCTTATCTGGTATTGTCCTGTGGCATAATTTTTACACAACCACACCCACAAATAACAGCGCTCCCACAAATACGAATACAAGCTACAGTAGCCGCAGTTAAGGGTTTAGTACGTAGGCATACTGTTTCGCAAGTCCAACATAGTTATCTATTACTGTCTGGACATAGTCCCAAAAGAGGTGTACCCTAGCGGACAATATGAATCGTGCAAGCTACCAGTCTCACCATGGTAGTATCTTTAGAAGATTCCCCCTTCGCAAACCAAAAAAAAAAAACAAAAACACAAATGCTTGATTTAATGAAATTCCATGCGAAAATTATTTTGGTAATAGGTTATTGTGTGGATATTTGTCTAATGCTTCTATGTGCAATTATATATTAAATGTCGTGTACCAACTGAAAAATTGCGAGAAATAAAGAGTATTATGCTACAATGAAAATTTCCTGTGAAAACAGTTTTATTAAAAAAATATATAACTTAATATTCATTTGATCTCGTGAATATAACACATTTATTTATCTCGTCAAATAGAGAGTTTTCCATACCATCACTTGATTCCGATCGTTCAGTTTGTATGATAACTATATACTATAGTGGTCCAAAGGCGGTGGTTCCGCCAAATGAACCGCTTCATAGATAGAAAAAGATGTGAGCAAATTTTTAGATCGAAATCTCAAACACGGCAGGACAAGCTTGCGTATATGGTATACAGACGGACATGGCTAAATCGGCTCAGATCGTCACGATAATCTTTTTTATATTCATTGTACAAGTACTCGGAAATTGTAATTTAAAATAGCCAGGTAAATAATATTAAAAAAATATATATTTTATTAAATTGGTGCGACTGTCCTTCATTACTATGCCAAATGTGAGAGGTTGACACCAGTTTTTTACAGAACTTGCTTGAATCGGTACATCTCAATAGTAGAATACATTCCTCGGACAACCTTCGACCTCTTAAACTGATGAAAATCCATACTACGAGTAATATTATAACAAGAATGTAAGTTTATTTGTTACACTTTCAGCCAAAAACTACTTAACCGATCATCATGAAACTTTGTATATTTACTTTTGAAAATATTGTAAGTATCATAGGGTACTTTATATTAAACAAAATTTTTTACGAAAGATCAAAAATTGTTTGTCAAAAAATCGTCAAATTTAGCTACTTCAACGCCATCTAGCATTAGAGTAATGAAGTTTCAACCATGAATACTTTAATACCGGCCCACTGTATTACTATTAATATAATAGAATTTGAATATAGTTTCAACTGTTTCTAATTTTTCTATATTTATTGTTATTATACCCTAAGCAGTATGTCGCGCTGAGTCGATTTTGCTATGTCCGTCTGTCTGTATATATACGAACTAGTCCCTCAGTTTCTAAGATATCGTTTTGAAATTTTGCAAACGTCATTTTCTCTTCAAAAAGCTGCCCATTTGTCGGAACGGCTGATATCGTACCACTATATCATATAGCTGCCATATAAACTGAACGACCGGAATCAAGTGCTTGTATGGAAAACTTTCACATTTGGCAAGATATATTCACGAAATTTGGTACAATTTTTATTTTCTAAGGCAACAATGTAATCTGCGGAGAAATTGTTCAGATCGGTTAACTATAGCATATAGCTGCCATACAAACTGAACGATCGGAATCAAGTTCTTGTATGGACCATTTTCATATGTGACAAGATATATTCCTAAAATTTGGTATATATTATTTTCTAATGTAACAATGTAATCTCCGAAGAAATTGTTCAGATCGGTTAACTATAGCTTATAGCTGCCATACAAACTGAACGATCGGAATCAAGTTCTTGTATGGACAACTTTCACATTTGACAAGATATATTCACGAAATTTGGTAAAGATTATTTTTTAAGGCAACAATGTAATCTCTAAAAAACTTGTTTAGAACGGGTTACTATAGCATATAGCTTCCTTACAAACTGAACATATAGTTACTAACAGAAATGCTCCTGTGAAGGGTATTTAGCTTCGGTGCAACCGAAGTTAACATTTTTTCTTGGTTTTTTCTGTCGTTACATGCAATATATAACTATTCAAATTTTTTAGGTAATCCGTAATTTTTGTGGTTAGCTGTCAGTTTATTATTTTAGATCTTACTCGCTGATGTTAATTCTTACTCTGCTTTTCTTTGAAAATGCCTCGGAAGCAGAAATCTGGTATATCAAAAAATTCATCGCAGGCCCGTGCCACAAAATCAAGAACTTCGGCTCACGCAGAGCTGAGAAGACTACAGCAAGCAGAGCGACAAAGAGTTTTGAGAGCAGCTGAAACGCCTCTTCAGGCACGAGTTCGTTTAAAAAGGCAATCGGCACTGCAGACAGCTAGAAGGGCGATAGAAACAGGCCGACATGCAGACCATGATTGAGCTGTGTTTAATGGTACTGGGTTTCAATATGATCCTTCAATTGAATATTATAATCCTTATTGGCTCAATAAATAAAAAATTTAATATTTTTATCATTATTGGCTCAATACATAAAAAAAATGTCAGTACTGCGATGATTTTAAATGGAAAGATGAAACTGCTGGAATGTGCTGTTCCGGTGTTAAATTTTTACTTTCATTACTTGGTGAACCAATAGAGCTTTTGAAAACTTTATTTTTAAATGTTACAGATGAGTCAAAGCAATTTCTAGGCAAAATAATATAACTCTTGCTTTTAAATGATATCCTTTGGAGGTGATAAAGTGATAAGAATGGCCGGGTTTTCACCAACTTTTACTGTACAAGGACAGATATATCATCAAATTGGATCACTATTTCCAGAAGATGATGATCAGCATAAATTTCTGCAGGTATACTTTATAGGTGATGAACAAAATAAAGCAAATCGTCGTTGGCAATATATTGAAGGAGTAGAAAGAGAAACGGTATTGAAAATTTAACGAATATTACACAGTCATAATGCCCTAGTAAAAATCTTTAAAAGTGCGATAGACAACTGGCCTTCAGACAACTACAAAGTTATCATTCATAAGTATAATGATTTACTTTAAGCGTGCATTTTGATGATTTAATGCACGATTGAATTTCATCTGCTGGTGTCCTCCTCTGAATCCCTTTGAGGGTTTGACGGAAATCACCAGCCAATAAAAGTGCCTCCCATTATATCTGTACTCTCTCGCAAGTCCTGGAGAGTCCGGTTTAAAGCTTTTATAGCCTTCTTGTGAGACATTGCACTTTCATCCCACACTAAATGCTTGGATTCTCGCAGCATCCTACCTCGTGAACTATTTTTACTAAAATTGCAGATGGGCGAATCTTCCTGAACCGAATTCATTGGTAATTTTAAAACGGAATGTGCCGTGCGACAGCCGTTTAATAGCGTCGCGGCAATACCTGACGAAGCTACTGCTATTTTTTGGTCTTTTCTGACGGACGTTAATAATAAGTTAAGTAAAAACGTTTTTCCAGTTCCTCCTGGTGCGTCGAGAAAGAAGTGTTCACCACTACCGGAGTATAAGAACTGGATTCAGGACTTTACGCAGAAATGTTGTTGAAAATTGGTGATGGTTGTTTAGATGTTAACGCTGAAGGCTACATATTACTAATATGCTAATGTTTTTCCGGAATTGCAACAAAATTTGTGTAGTGATCAGTTGTTGTGTGCAAGAGCAATATTAGCACCAAGAAATTAAACTGTTAATAGGATCAACACTGACATTTTAAACGAGGTTAAAGGAGGAATGAAGGAATATTTGTCAATGGATACAGTTATAGATACGGAACTAAGTAGTTCATATCCTGTGGAGTTTTTAAATTCACTTGAACTATCGGGTGTACCGTCACATAAACTTCAATTGAAACTAAATGTACCAGTAATGCTTATGCGAAAAGGGTTCAGTTTCCCGTCAAGCTTAGCTTTGCTGTTAATATTAGCAAGGCACAAGGACAAACATTACAGGTAGCAGGAGTGCATTTAGAAAACCCATGCTTCTCCCATGGTCAACACTATGTAGCCTGTTCACGTATATCTAATGCCCTGAATTTACATATATTTGCACCCGACGGGAAAACTTATATCATTGTCTACAAAAATATCTTAGATTAATACTTTGTATTTTATTTAAATTGTTAGATTTCAGTTAGTTATTTTTGTTACGGTGAAATATATTTTGCGTTTCAATACGCAAATTTTAAGGTGTTGAAACTTCATTGTCTGTAGTAATTTTAAAAAATTGTTGATCTCAGCCAAGCAAAAAATTTAGTTATCATATTGGCTCATTTCTATTATTATACCCTTACCCTTTATCTCTCATACTTTTTTAATGGCTCCACTGCTGACGGAGCCGCGGGTAAAAAGCTAATATTAAATAATCTTCACTTGAAAATCGTCAGGCAAGTGATAGAGGCAAGAGAGCTCGACATCTTTCGCGAGTCCGGTTGCCATGATTTTGGTAGAAATTTTGGAAACGACTGGAAATTTTGCTGAATCTAACACTAGACGAAATTTGTGAGCAAAGAAATGATAGATTTTCTTTAAATTTAAGAAAAAGAAGGGTATTGAAGTCAAAAAGAAAAATTTGTAGGTACAAATGTTTGTCCTTAAAAAGAAAAATACCTAAAAACAAATCATTTATTAAAGCAATAAAGTCGTTTCCCGAGGACATTTTCTATTCCCATTTCCGAATGAATTGGGCCACTTTTAAGGTAAGGTTTTATAAGTTTTATGAAAATTAATAATTTATAGTTTCACTTTAATTAGGATTTGGAAAAGGCTTTGACTCCACATTGGGTATCTGGAAGGCTTGGCCATGATGGTAATTCGTTAGAGAATTGTCTGTACATGACATTATGGAAGCTATGTAATAACAGGGTGATGTCCCGACAGCTTTCGGATCGCTTCAACATTGCAAAAGGAACATCACACCGTGTGTTTAACAAAACAATCCAAGCCATTTATAATCTTAAAAGTGAAATAAAATGGCCGTCTATTGAGCGTCAGCAAGAGGTCATGACAAATTTTGAAAATAGCGGAGAAAATCCCTTTCCTTTTGTTATAGGATGTTTAGATGGAACGCATTTTAACATACCAACCCATGATTTTGGTAGAAATTTTGGATATGGCATGCATTCTTGTACGACTTGTGCAGAATTGATTTTTTTTTTTCAAAAAGAGTACCATAGGTGTCTTTAGACATTCTTTATCGTACGAACTCCGGTCCCAAAATCATGGAGAGCATTATAACTGCCAATGAGACATGGGTTTATAAGTTTGACATGGAAACAAGTCAATCATCGGAATGGAAGGGAAAAAAGAGCCGAAACCAAAAAATCGTACCAATGCCGTTAAAAAATCAACATGATGCTCAATGTTTTTTTTTTCTGATATTGACAAGGTAGATAGGAATTGTTGAAGAACAATTCATGGATTTTAAATGATGATAATGCACCATGGTATCAAGCTACCATTGTGGCGAGTTTAAAGTTTAAAACGCAATGAATACCATCGATCAACAATCGTATTGTGATGTTTCCTTGTTCGTCAAACTAAAATTGCAGTTCCGTGGATCAGACGATCGAAGAGATAAAATAAGTTTATTCAAGTTCGACAAGTTTATTATAATATAAGACAACCTACCCTTCCCGCGACAGTCGGAACGGACCCAAATTTTTATCCAGCAAAGAATTGTGACAGAATTCCTCCGAGTTTTTTCAGGAATGTTGTCCGCGGCTGCAACAGCAATAGATCTTAACAAATAAAATTCCCACAATGATTATTAATTAGTCCAAAAGATACTGTTTTCCTACGATAAAATTATATCAAAGAAGTTGAAAAGATTAAAAAATAGTTTGTCTTATCGCGGAACACATTGTAACCGAGCGCTTTGCGATGCGAGCGTGCCCGTAAAATGGCGAAATTGCAGCTTGTTAGCCGACCACCAGTGTTGACCAACTTCGAGTGGATATTTATCAGCTTTAGCTATGCAAATACTACATAAATTACAACAACAACAACAGTGTGGAACCAAAACAGCAAATAAAAATCGCGTCGAAAATGAGAAACGAGTGGGGCTGAGTGGAGGTGGTGCGCGGGCGAAAAGTCACAATTACGAGCTGCGCGAGTTAAGGAATGTATTCCTTATAATAGTACCAAACATCAAAACAACCTTTTGTTTCAGTAATCAGAATGCAGAAACAACCTTGAGTTGCAACAATTGAAATGCACTGTTACTACAACAAACAATCCTAAACAAACAAGTATCAACACAACATTGAGTTTGAATACCACAACAACCTTATCTTAAAACAAAGCAATTGTATCTAAGCAAGCAATATATATGTAAACAAACCTAAACAAATAATATAATCTGTATCTTAGTAAACTATCAACTAATAATAAGTAAACATACTAGTTAGTAAAAATAGAAGTAAGAACGATGTAATAGGTTAGTCTTAAGAGTATAAATAAAGGGTACACATTTCGGTGCAGCTCAAAATATATTCTTTTGACTCATTTTTACTTATGGTAAAAATTAACTCGCGCGTAGCGTAACATTTTACATTAATTTCGGTCGCACAATGTCCATATACATAAGTGCGGTTGCAGCAATAATATTGTATAGTTGGCTGGTTAGCTGTAATTGTTGTTGCCATAAAAACTGTCACTTCGTGTCGCATTTTTTACTGCTCATTAACAAATTTGTGGCCTGGTCATTCGCGCTGAGCAATCACTTCCGATCGTAAATGAGGCGTGATGATAGGGCACCAGCACCGCGGGCAGTGTGAGCGAGAGGTGTGCTGCGAGTATTACAGGGATGCGAATAGTGTGTTTAAGTGACAGACAATTTATTATGCAAATTGCCTATTAAGGCTATGTTCGTAAATGCATCATGACTTGCAGCATAAGCAACAGTAGCAACACTGCAAGTTTGACATTTGATACTTCTTATACAATTTTTGACAATTTGCAGATACAATTGTTTGCATTTTTGAACGCGTATAATACTAAAATGGAAATTTTGCTGAATCTAACACTAGACGAAATTTGTGAGCAAAGAAATGATAGATTTTCTTCAAATTTAAGAAAAAGAAGGGTATTGAAGTCAAAAAGAAAAATTTGTAGGTACTGTTTAAGCAATTGCGCACTTTACCTTTATCTATAAGCACACTTACCACTTTCACTTCGGTTAAGTGAAACACTTGGGTAAATAATTTTCGCACTTTCTGTGTATTTAATTTCAATTTTTTTTTTGTTTCTTCTAAGTATGGTTAAGTTTTCACAAAGTTTTGGGGTAAAGTTATTACGGAATTTCGGACCGATTTAAAAAGAGTGAGCGGGACTATACTGCTCGAGGCGGCGCGAGGTCACAAAGGCGATGCGTGCGTTTCGTTTGCAGATCGTAACGATACTGATCTCAACTTCTTAGTTGACCCTTCTCCCCAGTGTGGTATATGGTTGCATGTGTGGATGTCCTCTCGCGTGTGTGTGGTGTTGATGTGTGGGTCCTGTGGAATGTAGGTTCTTTGTGTGTGGTGTATTGGTGGTTATGGTGTATTCGTGTAGTGGCATTAGGGGGGGGGGGCTTATCTCATTTAGCCATCCCGGCCCCCCTAGGCGAATATTCAGCCTAGCAATCTTTGAAGTTGCTGGAGAGTTGCCACTACGTTGCTGAGTCCAGAAGCGGGGCGATGCTGTGGCGCTTTTGGACGACGCCTGGCTGGTGCAACGTGGTGTGGACGCCATTGATGGGGCTCAGGCCGGGCTGCGGTGGTTCGACGTCGTACCGTCCGGCTTGCTTGCCTGGATCTACCCGTGCTTGAGGCAGCTGGCCGACCTACATCGCGTCGTGGGTTCCTGTGCAACAGCGTGTGATGTGGTCTGCCACACGTGTGGCATAAGTCGGAAGAAGCACACTCCTGCGTCTCATGCGTGTGCGACAGGCAGTTGAGGCAATGCTCATGTGCCTGGGCAACACGCTGTCGTTGTGCCGGTGTTAGCTCCTTAAAGAGCCCACAGTGTTGCAGTCGATGTTTCCGGCGGCATAGCGGGCATCGGGTGCGACGCGGCTCGACTGGAGCGGGTGGCGCTAATGGGGCTGCTCGTGTACCACTACCAGAAGCAGCAGTCGATACTGTCGCCTTGGTTGAGCGGGGCGGAGGAGTAGGCCCAATAAGTGGCCCGTTGGTGACTGACCGAACAGTTGGTGTTGTAGGCATGTCCACGTCCATCTTGAACTCTGTAAAAAATTGTATTTGAATATACATGGTAGTATATAAATAGTATATGTGATTGTGCCACATTAGGTGGCATGACTGAGTCGTCGTATTGACCGACCATTTCTTTTTGTAAATTTTATTGCTATTGTTAACGGTTGGTTGCGGGTTGCGATTTTATTGATTTATTGTCGTTTGCGTTACGGCATTATGTTCGGATTGTTTGGTTAGTATCGGAATTTCGTTATTATCCGCGGTTGGTAGAAAGCATAATTTAACCAGCGGTCTGGTGAGTATTCCGCTTTGAGTACGGAGATCAACGAGCGGGTGTGACCGTCTGAGCCATAATGGAGCTTTTCTATACGGCCAAGTCGCCACTCGGTAGGTGGGAGACAATCGTCGTTAATAAGTACACAGTCTCCAAGTTTTGGCGCATTTTCTGATGTTTTCCATCGATACCTCTTGTGGAGGTCCTTTAAATAGTCTTCTTTCCATCTGCGACTGAAATTATGATGGAGAATTTTAATTCTTTCCCATCGATTTAATAAGGATAGCGACTCCACGCCTGGCTCAGGTGTGGCCAGAATGGGTGCTCCTTTGAGAAAGTGCCCTGGTGTTAGGGCTGTGAGATCTGAGGGATCTTGCGAGAGTGTTGTTAGTGGCCGTGAATTGAGAACGGCTTCAATGCGGATTAATAGTGTTGTAAATTCTTCGTAATTAAATTTGAAGTTTCCAGCTACCTTTTTCAAGTGGGATTTGAAGCTTTTTACAGCTGATTCCCATAAACCACCCATATGAGGAGCTCTCGGGGGGATGAATTGCCAATTAATGCCTTGGGGGGCGTACTTTTGTACAATCTCAGGGGAGACCTGTTTAATAAAGTCCACAAACTGTTTTTCTGTGGCTCTTTGAGCTCCGATAAAGGTTTTTCCATTGTCGCTCATAAGTTTGGACGGAAAACCGCGTCGTCCGACAAAGCGAGCAAATGCCGCGAGAAAAGCCTCTTTTGTCAGATTAGTACATAGCTCGAGGTGCACTGCTTTTGTCGTAAAACAGACAAAGACAGCCACGTAGCCTTTCATAAGGGTAGGAGACCTTAGCATAGACGCCTTTATCTGAAAAGGCCCAGCAAAATCAACACCTGTGATAGTGAAAGGCAGAGCGAAATTGCAGCGTTCCGGTGGAAGTGCTGCCATAATCTGCGTCCTCGTTTTCTGTTTATGCATAGTGCAGATCTTGCACATGAAAATGCACTTTTTTATTTGAGGCTTAAGCCGGGGAATGTAGAACTCTTGGCGGATTATATATTGCATTAGGCGATGTTCCGCGTGCAACATTAGTATGTGTACATACTTGAGTAGCAATGTTGCAAGTCGAGACTTTTCTGGTATTATTAGAGGATGGCGTTCGTTATATGTCAGGCTTGAGTTAGCAAGCCGACCATTAGCACGAAGCATACCTTTTGTATCCAGAAATGGATTTAGTACTAAGAGTGAGCTCTTTTTGTCAATCGGCTTCGATTCTCTTAGTAGTGACATCTCGCAGCTGAAGTGGCGGAACTGGGTATAAGTGATAAGAGCGACCTTTGCCTTTTCTAGGTCTAGGTGCGTCAATGTATCGCCTTGGGGATATACGGTGCGTATTCCCTTAATTCTAAGTTTGAGTCGCTCTATGAAGTTGAGCATGTAAGCGATTACCCTGAGGGCTCGAGGGTATGATGAAAATCGCTCAAGGATGTCGGTATCCTCCAATGTCGTGTGAAAGGAGTCGATTTTCCGACTTTCGGGGGCAATTATATTGCGTATGGGCGATCGTGGCCAAGAATCGGGGGATTCTATTAACCATCGAGGGCCATTCCACCAAAGTGTGGTGGTTGCAAGGTGCAGAGGCTTGCACCCCTTTGTACCTAGGTCAGCAGGATTGTCAGCACTGGCCACGTGTCGCCAAGTGGCTGATCCCACTAGGTCAAGGATTTGAGACGTTCGATTGGAAATATACGTCTTCCATGCATGTGGAGGTTTTTCTAACCAGGCTAATACAATTTCGGAATCAGAACAGAGATACAATTTATATTTGGTCATATTTAGATGCGTTTGCACCATGGATACTAGTTTGGCTAGTAGTAGCGCACCACATAGTTCCAGTCGTGGCAGACTTATTGTTTTTAGCGGAGCCACCTTTGCTTTGGCTACCAGTAGGTGACTGGTGGTCGCTGTGTCAGATTGTGTGCGCACATAGATGGTTGCACAATATGCCTTTTCAGAGGCATCACAGAAGCCATGTAATTCGTCTTTGTGCTCAGGGGCATAATTTATCCATCGTGGGATTTGTATCTGTGAGATATCTTTCAGATTACACGCGAACTGGGACCACTTTTCTAAACGAAGTGGTTTCACTTGTTCATCCCAGTCAGTTCCGTCTAGCCACAATTCTTGTATTAGAATTTTTGCTTGTATCATAATTGGCGAAAGCCATCCTGCGGGGTCGAAAAGTTTTGCCACCGAGGATAAAATTTGCCTCTTTGTTATAGCTGATAGTGCGGATATTGACTCATTAGTGTATGAAAACTGATCAGATATCGCATTCCATTGTATCCCCAAAGTTTTTGTTGTGCTTTCCTTTTCGAATTTAAGGAAATTAGTGTCTAAAAGATTTTCTTTAGGTATGTCTTTTAAAATATTAGGGTGGTTCGCTGTTATCTTTTTCAACGGAAACCCTGCTGTATTGAGCGCTTGTGTCACTTGTGCTAGTGACTCGTATGCCTGTGGAAGATTGTGGCTTCCGGACAGAATGTCGTCTACATACGTTTGTGTTTTCAACACTTGTGTTGCCAGAGGAAATTCTGACTTTGTGTCTTCTGCCAGCTCGTGGAGTGTGCGAATGGCGAGGTATGGGGCACAGTTTACGCCAAAGGTAACTGTTTTTAATTTAAAGTCGCGTAGTGGACTATTAGGAGATTTTCGGAAAATAATTCGCTGAAAATCTTGATCATCTTTATGTACGACTATTTGTCGATACATTTTCTCAACATCCCCATTGAAAACGTATTTGTATATACGCCAATTTAGTATGAGGAGCATTAAATCTGGCTGAAGCGTGGGTCCCGTAAATAAAATGTCATTTAGGGAATTCCCCGAACTTGATGATTTTGATGCATTAAAGACAACTGGCTTTATTACCGCATGATGTGGCAGGTAAAAAGAATTGTATTTACCTTTTATAATTTTTTCGCCAGGGCTGACTTCCTCCATGTGGTTTAAATGGAGGTATTCTTCTAAAACCCTATCGTATTCTGGTTTTAGCTCGCCTTTTTTAAGTAGGTTTTTTTCCATACTTAAAAACTGTTGGATAGCAGAGGTACGAGAATGACCTAAGGCGAGTGTGTGGGGAAATTCTGGCTTTAGTGGTAGTCGTACGACGTACCGGCCATTATCTAATCGAGTAGTTGTGGATTTGTAAAAATCCTCACAATATCGATCTTCTGGGGTTGTGATTGATATGGGGGGGAGTTCTTCTAACTCCCAAAACTTCCTGAGTTGTGTATTGAGGTATTCGTTTGAGATTTCCTCAACTTGAGCTGTCATTGTTGTGACTGGTTCCGCAACTAGTCCGCTTAGGACCCATCCGAAAATGGTATTTTGCGCCAGAAGTGTTTTTGTAATTTTCTCAACACCTTCGAGAATAATTTGAGGTATGAGATCGCTACCTAATAGAATGTCTATTTGAGCGGGAGTGTTGCAGTTGGGGTCTGCTAACTTAAGGTGTGAAACCTTTTGCCAATGCTTGCTATTTATATGATAGCTTGGAAGCATGTTTGTTAGTTGCGGTAAGACAATAGCTTCTGCTTGAATGCGCTTATCCGCTTGGGGGGAAATAAGGGTAATGGGGCAGATTTTGTTTGAGTTTTGTACTACTCTTCCGCCCATTCCCGTAATTTCAAAATTAGCTAGTTTTGTTGGCAGTTGTAGCCTACTTTGTGCCCTTGACGCTATAAAAGATCGTTGAGATCCTTGGTCTATTAAGGCCCTAAGTTTAAACAGTTCTCCTCGGTGCTCGATGGAGACCACTGCTGTGGGTAATAATACACTGCTTTGGTTTTCGCTGTGTAGCGTCTGAGTTTTTAAAGCCTTTGAGCAGCATGGTGCTTCTTGGCAATTTTCTGAATTTTGTAAGTCGGGAGTTGCTGTTGCAACTAATCCCGCAGCTCTTTTAACATTAGCATTATTTTGAGCTAAGCTGGAAAAATTTGTAATGTGAAGCATTGAGTTATGTCGTTTATGGCAATAAACGCAATTAAATTTGCTTTCGCACTCTTTGAGCGCATGCGCATGAGACAAACAATTGGTACAAAGTTTTTTTGTTCTTACGAAATTGTTTCTTTCGTTAATGTTTAGTTTTTTAAATTTCTCGCAAGATTTCAGCCTGTGCCCTCCTTTACACAGTTCGCATGACGTATGTTTATTTTTTCGGAGGTGAACGCTTGTGTTTTGAAAAAACTACGATTTAAGTTATTGTTGTTACTCGCTTGGGGCCTATTGAAGCTTCGATTCAGGTCATGTTGAACGTTTTTAGTTCTGACCATTTTTTTATCTACCCTTTCTGCAATTTCGTATTGGGTAGTTAAGAAATCGTTCATTTGTTGCAACGTTGGACACTTTTTCCGTGATGAGAGCGATTGCTCCCACAAAAGTAACGATTTTTCTGGTAATGCGGCTGTGCATATATTTACCAGAATGGGGTCCCAATTGTCTGTGGGAATATTCTGTGTCGCTAGAACCGACAAGCAATTAGAAACAGTGAATTGAAGTTTTATAAATTCCTCACTTGTTTCTTTTTGAATTTTTGGTAAATTCATCAATATTGTGACTTGTTTGTCTACTAATATCCTTTCGTTCTCGTAACGAGCTTTTAGGGCTTCCCAAGCATAATTGAAATTTTCGTCATTAAGAGCGAACTGTTTGACTAATACCCCTGCTTGACCTTTTGTTTTGTATCGGAGGTGATACAATTTTTGTGCATTAGATAATTTTGGGTGGTTTATGTAAACGGCTGTGAACATGTCCCGGAAGGACGGCCATTGTTCATAACCACCATGAAAAATTTCAGTGTCACAGGCGGGCACCTTGAGGTGGATGCCTGAACTCGCCTCTTGGATTTGCACTTGTGGCAGCTCTACTCTCGGTTGTGGAGTAGGTGCAATTGCTTTAATTAATCTCAATTGATCGGAGATCATAGCTCTCGTTTCCTCGTACTGGTCTAAGCAGTGTTCATATTTGGAGTATGCTGAAGATTTGAAATTTTCAGGTAGATCTGATTCGTCAGATTCTACAATTGCGTCATACTCAGCTTGGAGACGTGTCCAGAAATTGCTTAGATTTTCTTTTTTGATTTCTAATACCGATTCAGAGTTATCTTGAATCGGTGAAGATGAAAATCGAGTGCAGTATCGAATTAGACTGTCACTCTCAGCAATAAACTTAGTATAGGAAATATCTTTCATCTTTTTTTGCTTTGTAGCACCTTGCTTCGAGCGTGTAGCATCAGCAGGTGTACATGAGCTCTTTTCTTCTGAAGTCATTTTTTGTACTTTTAAATACTGTGTTGACTTAGATTCCTTAGAATCTCCGTCCATTTAGATAAAATGATAAAAATGATAAAATTGAAATATATATATGAGAAAGGAAAAATTCTCTTAGTGTACTTATGATAATAATAAGTACGCGTGAAATCTTTAAGATAAAAAGTTTTGTTTTGTTGTTGTATACGCTATTTATCAAATAACGAACGCGTATTTCGTTTCTCTTATTCCCGGTGCTTTTGTATTAAGCTACTAGTTTGTTATTGTTTTTGTCTTTTATTTTATTTAATGTTTCGTACTCGTTAGCAAATACTTGCGTATACGAGCGATAATGCAAAAAAGAGAAAAAGGTTGATGACCCTTGTATATAAGATTGCGCAATATGTGCGTGTTTGTGTGCATACGTAAGATGCAAAAAAAAAAAATTTTTTTGTTTTGTTTTGTTTGCAATCCTGCTTGCTTGTGCTTTAACAAGAACAAGCGGTATTGCTGGACAGGTGCCGATTTGGTCTTTGAATATAAGTATGTATGTATGTGTAAATACTTGAAAATGGCAATACGTGTTTAATTGCTGTTTCTTTCTACCAACGCTTAAAATTTGTTGTTTTATTTGTTCGTGATTAATTTTTTTTTTGTTTTTTTTTTTTGGTTTTCAAATAACAAATTTTAAAATTTTTAATAAATTAAAATTTCGCATTTACCTCTTTATTTTTCCAGAATTTTGTAAAAATTGTAAATTTTTAAATTAATTTTGTACCCTATGTACGTTGTATATACCGGCATAGGCGAGCTGTATGCCGTATGTATGTATGTATGTATATAATATTTGCCGTACGGATACCGCGGGAATAGAAAATTGGTGAAGTGCAGGTATACACTTTTGTTATTATGTAAAATTTAATTTTCGTTATGCTTATTCTACATACATGTGGGTGTATGTCGCATTAATTTCGTTTCTCACTTTGTTTCGGACATATGAAAGGTATGTACATATGAAAGTGGTAACTATTGGCATATATGTATGTTTGGTTTTGTTATTTTTTTTTTTTTTTTTTACTTTCTCTTTTTAAATTTCGCAATTGCCTCAGCTTACTTTTTGCGCAATCCTGCTTATACTGTTAAGTATAAGGGGTATTGCCGGAAAATGTTGTCAAGTGAATACTTGAAAATTTTTTTTTTTTTGATTTTTAATGTTGTGTGTTTAGATACACAATGTAAGCATAAGTAGGCCTTTAATCAGATATGTATATGCCAGTATATATTATCAATCACACAATATATATATATATATATATGTATATATTATACCATATACTGTTCATACATATATTTGGATGTACATATGTAATGTATCAAACTGTTTTCGGTTTCCCGGAAATAAACCGTAAGTTCGGACAGTTCGGTAGCAACCGTTCTATTAAAATTTACAGGATCGTATACAGTTTTAGAGAGATCAACTGTAAATATTAACATACATATATGCAAATAAGTATATATTATTTAAAATAATAGATGGAGTTGATACACTCACTTTGAGCCGCTTCAAGGGACTTTGAGGGCTTTATATGGTTTGGAATGTGGTTGAGCTTATGTTTTTGTCAATGCGACCAAGCTGCTTCCTTGTCCGTTTCCTTTCCTGTTTGGTGTTCCTTGTTCCGTTGTTGTTAATTTCCCTTTGTTGGTTGGCCTTTTTGGTTTACATTATTTTTACTATTATAATTATTTTTGTTTCACATTTATAAAATTTTAATTTTCACAAAGACTATATTTTTTAATCTTCGCGCCCGTGTGGATTTTTTTTTTTTTTGTTAAATAATATTTCGCGCCCGACTTTTGATATTATTATACCTTTTGTTTTTTTTTTTTTGGTTTGGGTTTTAAACACTGTACTATATGTATGTATATGTATTTATATGTATTTTTTTTTGTATTATTTTTTGGTTTTTTTTGGGAATCGCACCACGGAGCGGTTTCGTGTCCGTTTTTCAAACCGTTTTTTCCTTTTCCTATATATGTATGTATGTATATGTCATCACGGAACTTTTTTTTTTTTTTGAAAAAAACTTTTTTTTTGTATGTGTATATGTATGTATATGACACCGCACCTTTTATTTTATAATATTTGCTGTATATATTGTATGTGTCACCTCACTTTAATTTTTCACATGAATGTTTGTATATTGGTATGTCACTTTTTACTTATTTTGCCGCTTGAATCCGTGTTGTCTTTTTTTTTCCCTATAGTGCCATTCTGTTGGCTCGAAGGACCAATGTTTAAGCAATTGCGCACTTTACCTTTATCTATAAGCACACTTACCACTTTCACTTCGGTTAAGTGAAACACTTGGGTAAATAATTTTCGCACTTTCTGTGTATTTAATTTCAATTTTTTTTTGTTTCTTCTAAGTATGGTTAAGTTTTCACAAAGTTTTGGGGTAAAGTTATTACGGAATTTCGGACCGATTTAAAAAGAGTGAGCGGGACTATACTGCTCGAGGCGGCGCGAGGTCACAAAGGCGATGCGTGCGTTTCGTTTGCAGATCGTAACGATACTGATCTCAACTTCTTAGTTGACCCTTCTCCCCAGTGTGGTATATGGTTGCATGTGTGGATGCCCTCTCGCGTGTGTGTGGTGTTGATGTGTGGGTCCTGTGGAATGTAGGTTCTTTGTGTGTGGTGTATTGGTGGTTATGGTGTATTCGTGTAGTGGCATTAGGGGGGGGCGGCTTATCTCATTTAGCCAGGTACAAATGTTTGTCCTTAAAAAGAAAAATACCTAAAAACAAATCATTTATTAAAGCAAAAAAGTCGTTTCCCGAGGTCATTTTCTATTCCCATTTCCGAATGAATTGGGCCACTTTTAAGGTAAGGTTTTATAAGTTTTATGAAAATTAATAATTTATAGTTTCACTTTAATTAGGATTTGGAAAAGGCTTTGACTCCACATTGGGTATCTGCAAGGCTTGGCCATGATGGTAATTCGTTAGAGAATTGTCTGTACATGACATTATGGAAGCTATGTAATAACAGGGTGATGTCCCGACAGCTTTCGGATCGCTTCAACATTGCAAAAGGAACATCAGACCGTGTGTTTAACAAAACAATCCAAGCCATTTATAATCTTAAAAGTGAAATAAAATGGCCGTCTATTGAGCGTCAGCAAGAGGTCATGACAAGTTTTGAAAATAGCGGTGAAAATCCCTTTCCTTTTGTTATAGGATGTTTAGATGGAACGCATTTTAACATACCAACCCTAAGTGTAGATGCGATTAGTTATTATGATCGCAAAGGAAACCACTCAGTATCCATGCAGGTTTGATTTACATGCTTCCACCTCATTATATTTTTTCACTTGAATTTATTATCTTCCAGGCTATATGCGACAGCCACTATCGTTTCCTAAATGTGTTTATCCAGGGAGCTGCCATGATGCCAATGTTTGGACAAATAGCCCAATATTTCAAGCAATAACATCTGGCGAGTTACAGCTGGCACCAAGTGCTGTTATATTGGGGGACTTTGCGTACCCCATATCGAAATTTCTAATGATACCTCACAGAGACAATGGGCATCTCAGTAGGGAACAGAAGACTTTCAATACCCGTTTAAGCTCAACGCGAGTATTTATAGAACAAACTTTCGGGATTTTTAAGAAACAGTTTACAATTTTAAATTATATTGAAGCTTCGAGCATTAAAGCCACATCTAATGTAATACTCGCTTGCACTATCTTACACAATTTTATCATAAATAAGGGAGGTTATTCTGAACATATTAACGATACAATAACACATGCCGATATGGAAACCAACAATGAAATCGAAGGAATTCAAGATGCCCCTATTCGCCGTGTTGATTCAGATGATATCAATGGAATCGATAGAAGAAACTATTTTACCACTCTGTTTTCATCATAAAAAATTTACTTTACCTCACCTTCCTTTATTTGAATATTTTTTTTATTACTTTTTCTGATGAACTTCATTTTAATTTTTATTGTTTTCATTAAAAAGAAAAAACATTTACTTAACTAAACCTAGTTTCAATAAAAAAATAAGATGAGCTTCTTGCACATATAAAAAATAAAAAGGTAAATTTCAGTTCTCTACCACAGGCCAAATACTTATCTATTCATTTTAACACTATTTTTTAAATAATCTGCCATCACCGATTTCATGTCTAGTAGAGCTTTTATTCTTTCTTTTTCTAGAGACAGCCTGTCCCTCTCCAAAGCCATGACCTCGTTATGTCGAGCTTCTTCTTTAACCGCCTCTGCTTCGAAAAACTTTAAAAGATCTTTGTTAGACGTCGCTCGAGGACGAGTGGCTCTCTGACTGCTAGTCGGTGGAGAATTTGGCGACTCAATATTTATTTCACTTGAAGATGTGGGCGTCTTTGACATTACGAAATCCAAAGAGGCTGGCAAATTTGCTATTGGAGGAGTAATTGAGTGCCTTGTACCATAAACTTCGTCGAAGTCCTCAAAATACCTCCAGGATGTAGCTTCTCTACCGGATGAATTATTTCTTTTCTTAATGCGCTTGTACGTCACCAAGAGATTTAAGAATTTTCTCTGCGCTGTGGTGCTGTCCAGTCTTATATGTGGATTTACATTTTTAACTTCGGTCACAACCTTCTTCCACAATACTTTTTTTTTCCTTCTACCCGATTTAAACTCGTCCTCCATATTCAACCGTACTCTCAGCAATAATTGTGTCTCCGCATTACTGAGATTTTCACTAAAAATTTAAAAATAATAATTTATACAATTATTATTAACATAATTTAACTAAATTTCTATACAAAAATCAAAATTGTTGCTCATTTAAATTAAAGCCGTGCAACCGCTTCACTTGCCGCCATGATCGATATTGTTTGTTGTTTACTACAAATCGCTTGAATTATTATTCTGCCACAAGTTATTTCGTTCTATTAATTAATTAATCAGTTGGTAATGCTGCAATCGCTGCCAATGATTTCAATTAACTAAACCATTATCGTTATTTATGTGCATACTTGTTTGTGTGCGCTTCAAAGAGGGTTTTATAAAAGAACGGCTTAACGGTGTCATAGCACTGGCTTGCCAAGAGCGTTTAATTTGCTCATTGAACCGTGCAGCGCTGATGTCGCCTTATACATACATAGATTCGTATAAATTAACGTCGTCGTAAATTATGGGGGTTGTAATACACTGCGCATAATGACAAAGTAGTTATTACTTTTTAAATAAGTAGTTTCTCATAATAAAATACATAACCGCGCCTGCTGGCACTGGCACGTCTGCCAATTAGACAGTGATCTATTTCACCCCTACCAGAGTTCTTACAACATATTTTTTTTTTTTTTTTTTTTTATGTTAGTAGCCGACATGTGACTGTTTTTCATGGCTCTGTTTCTTTCATGTCACGTTTGCCTGTTTGTTGCGCAAATCAGAGATTGACTCCATTGAGACTCAGCTAATTGTATAGTAATATATTCGTCGCTCCTTAGCAGAACAACAATATTTTCTTTGTTTTCTATAATTCCACTACCTCAAATATGGCCTACAGTCCAATATCATCGAAATTTGTACAATTATTTGTCAACACAAGACTGATTGCATAAACTTCCGACGTAGGCTTGACATTAGAAATTTAGCATTCACACTACGAAGGAGACAACTTTATAAGAAATAAAATAATTAAATAAATATTCTGTGCCCGCCCGCCAAACTTAAAACTATTTCTATGCTAAATCGCAGCTTTATATATTTTTCACTGGTAGGCAGAATTCTCGAAATTCAAAGGTGCATGCCTACCGAAACTGCTTTAGAATTTGAAATACATATGTGTCTAGAACTCATCAAGTCATTCGAAGCCGGAACTTTTGGATCACTGTAGTATACTTCCCAAAGTATTATAATATGATCCAGTTTTGAAGTACTGTTATGAGTCAAAAATAGTATAACTTTGTAATTTTACAACTTATTATTTATTATTCAAAATCTATCTCGTATAATACTCCTGTGCCAAGGTTTTCTTCAATTTTCAACACAGTTGTTAAAATAAATTTCCGGAATAGTCTTCAATACGCGTAGCGATTAAAGTTTAATGTCTCCAATTGAACCCCTCATTTTCCACTTGATCATCGAAATTGAATGTGAGTATTTTTTCATAAAGTAGTCACCATGAACAACTAATCCCCCGCCCAGTTTTTTTTTTTAATTTTAATTTCTGGTGCTAATATAGCGCGCTACCGCGTATAATTGACTTACCTTTAGATTTACTCCGTAATTATGAGTAAGGAATTATATTAACGTTTTAATTAAAAACATCGTTATTTTATGGTAAATTTTATTCAAGCAAATGACAGAGATAATAAATCATATATTTTTTTTTATAAATAAAAAACAAAGAAGTTAAATAATTTTTAAATTATTTTTATAACTCATACTTATTGCTTTATTTCTATTTTTTTTTAAAAATTTATTGATAACGATTTTAAGGGCATTCGAGAAAACTTTGCACTCGAGTGATGTATTATAAACAGCTCTGTAATAGTGATATTGGCGTGTATTTTTTATAGTTACACATTGGTCATGACGAGATTTGAACTTCTTCTCATGGAAGTCGTGATCTTCTTGGCAGCAAAAACCAAAGTTAATTTTTTTTTAAATTCATTTTTACTCCATTCAAATAATGAAGTTGCATTAGGGTTTTATGATTATCGCTTTCCCGTCAAAGACATTCAAGAAATGCTTGCCTTTTAAAACTTCCTGCCAATCTTTCCCCTTTCCCGTGAGAAGTCGCAAAAAAATTCCATTCCGCATGCACGTTAAAGTCTTTTTTATGATTTATTGACTTCACGAAATTATATTTATTTTTGTACTGAGAAGCAGCTCCGTCCCAAAAGTAGGCAATTTTTTTTTTTATCTTATCTGATCCAAACTAATTTTTTAGAAATTCAATAAGTTTAAAGTTAAAAAGGTGAACAACGTAGTTTATATGTTTCATTTCTCCATTTTCTCTTTAATACACAACGTACGGATGAATTGTAGCCTGACTGTTATTCCAATAATGAGATTGGTTGGCATTTTGAACAGAAAATTTATAATTTTCAGAAAAATCAAGGCAAACGATAAATTCTCCATCCTCAACAAATTCCCTCTTGTCAGTAAATTATGACGCTTGAGATCGAGCAAGAAAATCATGTCTTAATAATTCAGGCCATTTTTGTCTTAAATCAATAAAATAATCTTCTTTTGTCTTCGTTTCTTCAACGATTTCAGTTTTAAAAAATTAAAAATAATTTTAATGAATTTTTTAAATGAATTTTAAAAGAAAAGAAGAACATTTGACTGAAAATTTGTTTACCTATCAGTACTTTTCCATTGGCTGTATGTAATTTCATTTACTTCATGGTCGTTGAGCAATAGTTCCAATTTATTTATTATATTCTCAGCTCCTGGACACTTAGTACACTCAGAAAAGTAACACAATGATGCAGACCTTTGGCAAACAGAGCTTTTAATTAAGTATGTGAGCTTTCTGGAAAAATTTCCTCCTTTTTTTAATTCATTTTTAAATCCAGTTAATTGTAATTTAAAATTTTGTTGGATTTTACACACACACACACAATATGAATCCCACTTTTGCCGGCAGATATACATTCTCGAGGTCGGAGTTGTTGAAATTTTCATAGTCCAATTTTTTCGTCAGGATAAGCCTCAGCAAATTTTTTGTGTATTTCATAATTATTATTTAATAATAATCGTTTTTATACTCTCGCAACAAAGTTGCTAAGGAGAGTATTATAGTTTTGTTCACATAACGGTTGTTTGTAAGTCTAAAACTAAAAGAGTCAGATATGGGGATATATATACCAAAGTGATCAGGGTGACGAGTAGAGTTGAAATCCGGATGTATGTCTGTCCGTCCGTCCGTCTGTCCGTCCGTGCAAGCTGTAACTTGAGTAACTTGAGATATCATAATGCAACTTGGTACACGTATTTCTTGGCTCCATAAAAAGGTTAAGTTCGAAGATGGGCAAAATCGGTCCACTGCCACTCCCACAAAATGGCGAAAACCTATAAAGTGTCATAACTAAGCCATAAATAAAGATATTAATATGAAATTTTTCACAAAGGATTGGATCACAGAGGAGCATATTTGGACGTTTTTTTTTTTGGAAAACTGGGCGTGGCCCCGCCCCTACAAGGTTTTTTGCAATTCCATATACAGTTTAAAAATGGAAGAAATCGGAAAATAACCACGCCCACCTCCCATACAAAGGTTATGTTGAAAATCACTAAAAGTGCTTTAACCGATTAACAAAACACATCAGAAATACTAAATTTTAAGGAAGAAATGGCAGAAGGAAGCTGCACCCAGGCTTTTTTTAAAAATTGAAAATGGACCAAAAACCATATCTCAGGAACTACTCAACCAATTTCAAAGAAATTCAATATATAGTATTTTCTTAACACCCTGATGACATGTACGAAATATGGGTGAAATCGGATCACAACCACGTCTTCTTCCAATATAACGCCATTTTGAATTCCAACTGATGCCTTCTCTGTATAATATATAAGAAATAAAATGTGCATTAACTACGAAAAAACGATTGTTTTTGTTTTTTTTACATAGTCCTCAATACAATTAAAATAAATGAAAATACAATTCAATACTCAAAGTATACAAATTGATCTAATCTAATTAATTTTACAGCAAAATAAAAAATAATATATGTAAATGACGGATAATGAAATCTTGATTATCACTTTATCATGCGAGAGTATAAAATGTTCGGTGACACACGAACTTAGCCCTTCCTTACTTGTTGTTTCTGGATTTCTTCCCATTTTCAATTACCGAGACATAATCTTTCATACCAGGCATTACGCGGCTGACGTCATCTGATAGATAGAAAACTTAAATACGATCGAGGGTTTCAGTGTTTAAAGATTTTCCTTTTTTACTTTTAGGCTGCGATGCGAACCCTCGTTCTTGTCTTATTTTTTTGCTGTTGTCACCATGCGTTTGGAAACTTTAAACTCTCTTCTTATCATTTTCATCGACCAATCTCTAGGAAGCGTAGTCAAAACCAGAATTTTATCAGCTCTACTATATTTATCATTAAAAGCAGACTTAAAGTTATTAAGCAAAAGCTCTTTTGGATCTATTTCATTATTTGTATTGTTAATATTATCTGCAAATTTCCTCACAACATTTGTTAAGACTTTTTTTTTGATTGGAGGTTCACCAATTTCCGTTAATAATTTATTAACCTTATCAATTTTTAATTTGTTATCTACCGGTTTGTACTGAAAAGTGGGACTATTCAGGATTGTTGACTTCAGGAGAGGCATTCACCGATAATTCACCAAGAATTTCAGGTTTTCGACCAAAATAAATTGTCCGTTCACATGAATTGCACATATAATTGCCAATAAAATCTTTGTAAACATGAGCGCGATTTTTTTTTATTAAAACTAAGTTTTTTATGATTTTTTTTTTGTTAAATGGATTGCAGCATTTATTTACCCGATTCATCTTTAACATGTTCTACCCGGGGTATTTTTTGCGTGTTCGTATGAAGCGCGTGCACGAGAATCCAAGTTGTTCGTTCAACGGAACTCTTCTACTGCGCAATAAAAAATTAAAACCGCCCGTCTTAAAAAATTTTTTTTTTTGCTTAATCTTATTGCGATCAGTCAAATTTTTTCGCTACTTGAATGTTTATTGCAAAATACTAAAAAACAAAAAAATATTTTTTGAGGGAGAAGCCATAAAAATGTTCATTTGTTAACTTAAAAGTTAATAAACAATACGAAAAAATTAAAAATAATTAAAATTCGTGCATGTTTTCTCAAAGTACAAATATTGAGCTATAACTCAATTTATCAAAAAATCACCAACAGTTTTTTAATTATTAATTTTTTAACTAAGAGTAGTAAAAATTTTCAATTAAAAAAAATTGTTGTTAAAATTAAAATTAAAAAAAACTGGGCGGGTGATTATTTGTTCATGTGACTACTTTATGAAAAAATACTCACATTCAAATTCGATGATCAAGTGGAAAATGAAGGGTCCACTTGACGTATTTTTACTCTAATAGCTTCGCGGAAACGCAGTCCAACGTTTCATGGCATCCCAATAGTCGGAAGGCATTGTTTCAAAAAACATTAACGCAACGCTGTTTTTCGAAAAAGTTCAGTGATTTGATAACCAACGGTGCTTTCACATTTCTTCTGTTGCAATGATGATAGTAAGATGTATGGAAGCTAATCGTCACTTCTCAAGTATTAATTGCTTTATTTTATTCACGTGTTAATTATTAGCTGATGTTGAGCGCCGTCCTGGACGAGGTTCGCCATCAACGCGTGCCCGACCCTCTTTGACTAGTTTATACCATTCAAAAAAACTTGCGCTCGACAAATAATTATCACCGAAGGCCTTTTCCAACATTTTGAACGTTTCGGAAGCAGACATATGATTCGAACACAAAATTTAATGTACATACATAACTTCAATCTTGAATAATTTCACTCATCGTAAAAATCGACGAATGTCTTTATATGCTTCTGAAAGACAATGTAATGTAAGCACTAATGATTATGTTGATATGGCTTTTGGCACAGATATTATGGGCAGTCATACCAACCTAGAACAATTTTATTACAAAAGTCTTAAAATTTTTTGCTCACAGTACCACACCAGCGAAGCTAGTGAATTTGCAGTCACTGTAATATCCTATTCAAATTCAATTACTTTTTGCCGAGCCTCATGGGCATAAAGAGATTACTATTATTAGCTGTGTTTTATGTATTTGACCATCGAAAGTTATTATCTAAATCAAGGACAAATAAAATGCACTTAGCTTATTTCATATTTTCGCTTAAAAACGAGGTATAGTATGTTGGCAATGCGGTCGGGAACAATCAGGTGATATTCAATTTGTTTCAAAATTTCTAATGTAGAGAAAAGGTTAGTTTGAATTCTTCAATTTATAAACGATATATTAAATTACTATATAAATATATTTATTTTGTTCATTTTATGATATTATATTAATACAAAAAATTATAACAAATATACACAAAATTTAGTAATTTTGGGTTTGTTTACTTTTTCATCTGTTAAAATGAACTTTATCGTTATTGCCAACTACTTTCTTTTGGAAAAATCATAGCTATTGTGAATTTAAGAAAAGCGATGAGCTGGCAATGACTCTAGTTCAATAAACAAGTTATGGTAGTAAACAAAATAAGCTAATAGCTTAATTTGCTGGTGAAATAAAACACTCCTATTGTTGCACCCTAATATGACTTAACATTACATTAACTTTAATGTAACCCGTGATCCAAATGAAGGTACTTTTTTCAATAGCTTCTTTTTTTGACAGATCATGCGATACTCGTGTCAAGCTGTCATGTTATTTTAATACCCTGAACAAGGTATATTTAGTTTGTCACGAAGTTTGTAACACCCAAAAGGAAGCGTCAGAAGTATACATGGTCTGCCGCAAAAGAAACAGAACTTTTTAATATAACTGTTTCTGGTGGCGCCACCTATTGGTGGGTATGTGAAATAAAAATTTAGATCTCTTGTTGACATTTCGTAAAAATTTTAAGACAATTAGATAACTATAATCGATGTTATCGATCAAAAAGTGACAGCAGCTTTTGGTCATTGGTCGTAATATGCATTTTGAATAAAGGGCAAATATTAGGTTTTGTTTTAAACTTCGGAAGACGTTCACTGAAATATTTCAAATTATGAAAAAAGTTTATGGTGATCAGTGCCTATCCCGTAGTAATGTGCAAGAGTGGTTTAAGCGATTCCAAGAAGGTCGTGAGGACCTCTGTGACGATCAGAATTCGCCGTGTCATCGGTCGACGCTTGTCACTGATTTTTTCACAAAAAAACTCCTTATTAACCATTAATCACTCACCTTACTCACCTCATCTGGCACCCTATAATTTTTACCTATTTGGAAAGCTTCATTTGCCCATGAAAGGACACTGGTTTCAGGACATTTCAGCTATCCAAAAGGCGACGACCGATATTCTCAAGAGCATTCCGAAAAATAACCTTAAACACTCATTTAAAATGCTAATTGATCATGCTAAACGCTGTATCGAAGCACAAGGAAACTTCTTTGAATAAAAAAATATAACTTTGGAAAAATATAAATTTTTGCTGTTTTCTTTTTAACAGTCCAGTATCTTTTGCGACAGACCTTTTATATATAAATGATCAGTATGTTGAGCTGAGTCGATTTAGCCATGTCCGTCTGTCTGTCTGTCTGTATATATACGTACTAGTCCTTCAGTTTTTAAGATATTTTATTTTCTCTTCAAGAAGCTAATTAAACGGAACTGCCGCTATCGGACCACTATAATCAAGTTTTTGTATGAAAAACTTTCACATTTGACAATGTATCTTCACGAAATTTGGTATAGATTATTTTCTAAAGCAACAATATAATCTCCGAAGAAACTGTTCAGATCGTCTCACTATAGCGTATTGCTGCCATACAAACCGAACGATCGGAATCAAAGGCTTGTATGGAAAACTTTTGCATTTGAAGTGGTATATTCGCAAAATTTTACACGGATTACTGCTTAAGCCAATAATACAATCCCTGAAAAAATTGTTCAGATCGGATTACTATAGCGTGTAGCTTCCATACAAACTGAACACATAGTTACTAAAAAAAAGTGCAGCTGTGAAGGCTGTATTAGCTTCGGTGCAGCCGAAGTTAACGTTTTTTCTTGTTTTCAGTATAGTTTGTCATTTTATCATGGAAATACTACTGCTTGAACAACATTTACAAATTGTTCAACTTTATTGTAAAAATTCACATTTCGTAAAGGAAGTATTGTAATCAGCCTACTAAACATACTATTCGCAATGCCATCACCCATCTTAAAGCGAAAATAGACCAGGTTCAGCACGCATTAGCCGTAGTTAAGAGTGACTGATGTAGCTTTTACGTCGAGATCTTAAATAGGAAACATACAAAATACAGCTTGTGCAAGAACTCAAGCCGCTAGATTTTCCAAGCGACATCGCTTCGCCCTATTGGCTCTCGAAAAAATTTTAGAAGATGTTTTCGACGTTTTCGAGCCATATTTTTTCAGCGGTGAGGCCCATTTTTGGCTCCAAGGGTATATTAATAAACGAAATTGCCGCATTTCAATTGCTATTATCTTATCCAAAAACCAACGTTTAAGATCTGAAGTGAGGCCCTGGCCAACAAAAGAGGTAATCTTCAAGAAATAAATGCGAGAGAATGTTCTTTCGAATGATAATAAGGGTTCCTTATTAAATTTGAAGTTTCTTTGTGTTTTCTTTAAAAAATTAGGCAACCTCTAAATGGGTCATCCTATATACACATACATATGTGTGTAATTTAAAAAATGTCTCCCATTTTCTTATAAGTTTAGATTGCAAAACAAAATAGATCAAATATTTTCTTTAGTGCAAATCCAAACTTCCAGTTCGTTGAAAACTTGAGTTGAGAACTCCCAACTCGCCACATTTCCTTACCACAATTTTTTGTGGCAAACATTTGTAGAATTTATTGACACTACACTAAATTCATTATCGAAACCAGAAAATCCTTAGTTTGTCGGCGAAATTTTTACCTGATGCGAGCAAGAGCATTTTATTGAACTACAGCAAAACCGTTATCCAAGCGAATTGGATGCGCGCTGTTTGCTGGCAAAAAGTTCTGTTATTTAATTTATGACCCGCGCCAGTTAACCGATTGCAAAACGGACAACTGTTCAGACAACTGATTACCCAATTGCTAAAGTTTCGATTGTAATTGAATATTTCGTGGCACATAAGTTAAGGTGAGCTACCTTTTGCTTTGCCGCTCCATGCACCGTTGTCGTTGTCTTCCACGAAAAGTAAACCAAACTCCAAGGTAATAGAGAAATGGCAACAACAACACCAGATGCTGAATGTGTTTTGCTGAAAAAGCGAACAAAAATCATTGAACCGTTATTATACTACTCCGCATAAGCACTTTTCAGCCCAACTTTGCGCTTAACTACCACTATATGGCACATGTAGAACGCTACGCTCACTACTTAACAGTAACAAGGCACTCTATCGTATTAAAATTCAGATTCCCAATGAACCAATTGACATTTGGTTTGCAAACTTCGTCGTTTTCTCTTTGCTCTGGTTTTATTCTTATTCTATTATCGAACTGGTGGAGAATTTTGGCATTGGCAGAAAAGCAACCGTAGGGTCTGCAATGCTTCGGAACATATTAAGCCAAAACTGCAACTGCAGCTGCGCTAAATTAAATTGCCAGTAATATGAGTGTGATATTCAGTGGTTTTGTGAGAGGAAGGAGGTGCCAGACAGTCGGCTGACAGCTCAGTGGCAAGACAGTGAAGTGGATTGAGTAACGCGTATTGAATGATGAACGATGCTTTCGTTACGTCCCAATTGGCAATATATGAGACAATACATTGGTTGATGGAAATGTTGCCTAGTTACCAGCAGGATTATGTGAAAGCCATGGGTGCGGTGCCTTAGTACATGACATGTCTTCGCGACTGAAATTGGAAAGTTGATCTGTGGGTAAACAAAATAGAAAGGGTCACGTACATATTTGAAGGACCTATTAACTATTGCACTCGAGCTCGCTGATCTAAGATTCATTTTGTGAGGCTCTAAATGTGAATTCGTCGATTTTTATTATGTCTGAATATGAAACAAAGAATTTCATACTGCATTGGTTATTCGTGATGATTTCGCTACATTTTCGACTAAAATCGGGCGCAACCACCGCATTCGCCTTATATACCTTTGTGTAACTTCTGGCTATTCAGCATATTCAAATGACCACTCCGAGGACACCGTTTTGATTCAATTGAGGATATAAAAGCTGAATCGAAAAAGGATCCCATGGATATCACGACGGAGAATTTTTCCAAGTGCTATGGTGGCAGGAAATTTCGTTGACATAAGTGTATTGCAGCGGAAGGAGATTACTTTCAAGACAATGAAATGGATAAAATTCACCTTTCAATTTGATCACGTATCTCGCCTCTATAACATTCAGTTAGAGGTTAACCCGTAAGTAAATATAAATGCAGCCGACGACTTGTATGACTTTGTTTTATGGAGCTCATGAGAGCTTAGCCGATGTAAACTTTTATTTTAATATATTTTGTTTGACACTGAATATTTTTGACTCTCATCCTTAAAATAAACACTACAGTCATAGCTAAAAAGTGGGAGCTTGTCACGGACTCCCGAAAAATAAAGTTTTTTTAAAGCTGAAAAACTGCGCAATCCTTCAAGGATTCAGCCTCTAACTCTAGGTTGCATGTGACTCAATTAGTTTAAAGTTACGCAGAATTCCTCTTCTAAGATATACAAAGTCAAATGAACAGCTACCAACAATGACGTTGATCTCAAGAAGCGTGGAACCTTTGTGTGTGGTCTCCAGATACTTTGTCTTACCTATGTTCTCCACAAGACCAATCTCTTTCGCTTCTTTTTCTAGGCCGGAAAAGACTGCACTGACGGTCCTGTTGTTACTGTGGGCGTAACTTATCATCTGCGTACCCCAATAGCATTGTAATTTTATAGGAGACGTTGCCACTGTGTGCACATTAGGGGAAGGTATCACTATTTCCAGCATTATATTAGAAGAAAAACACACCAGAGGGAATCACTTGGACAGAGTTGTTCCCTTTGTTTTTACTTATGTTCTTTCGCGAAATACAAAACAAGATATCTTTGGAAGATATGTACTGTAATCAGGTTAACAGGAACTCTGTAATACTAATAAATTTTGAATAGACTTTCAACTATGTACTCTACAAGCTGCCCAATTATTGAAAAAGTTATGATTCGCACGAACGAAAAATGACGTGTGACTAAAGTGCGGAACTAAAAGAAGCATGGATTGCTCAAAATCACTGCTGTTGTTTACAACTTCAGCATTTTGCGACGTTTTCACATTTCATAATATGCCGTTATCACAGTTTTCTATATAGAGAAGCATGAATCGCACAACCATATTAACTTCGTACTTTATATAAGTACACGTAGCCAGGACAACGTACCGTTGTTGTCCGCGTTTATGTCGTTGCCGAAAAGTTATCATTTGTGAGCAGAATTTTTATCTATCAAAAGGCATAGAAATAAGGAAGACGCAAAATTTTTTTTTCAACCAAAACAATTTTATTTTGCAAAGGGAAAAGTGACAATAATGTAGAATGATGAATGGAAGGAAACATTGAACAAATCTTCATTTCCATTTTTATTTTATGTTTTTGCTCACTACTGTCACTGGTGCATAAATGCCAACTGTGCTAAAGTGTCTGATACCGAACTGATTTACACAAAGAGACAGTCCAGGTCTAGTTGACTTCGTGCGGGTTGTTAGATGTACGGTTCTGTGCATGTTGCATACAATGTTGTCACTGCAATGGCTGCCAAATGGACGCGGCATAAAAGAGCGTCAAGGTTTCATAAAAATTTGGAAACTACAAAGAATTGCTCGACTTAGACTTACCCGAACCAAAGACTGTTATTTTTTAATTCTAAAAAATAAAAAAAGATTTATTGTCCGTGATGTTTTTATGATCCGAGAACTTCTTTACATTTTTTAATAGAAAAGCGCGTGGTGCCAATCTTTAGAATAGGAACGGTTGTTGGCTTCTTGTGATTTACTACTGGACTGCTGTTGGGCCTCGCATTCATTACAAACTAACTGGACACTGATTGGAATTCATTTTAAGATACTACCGGTTACCAACATCAGTTATTTGGAATAAGATGTGATATAATCAGACTTCATACTCTCATACTTTCAAATATAATTGAAAAATCTTTACAAAACTACACTAATTTTGTAATATTTCCGGATCCAGTTCTCCCTTCCACTTCGGATGACCTGCCTCAGCGATCTTAGCCGCTGTCTCTTAAATCGATGATTTGTATCAATGTAGTCGTATGTCTCATACGTTCCATCGAATGTGCTATTCGCCGTTTTGAATGAGCAAAAGACCATAAATCTTCCGCAGAACTTTGTTGTTGGCAAGAACTATTCTGATTTCAAGGCTGATATTATTGATGGTGTTGATGCTGGTTCCAAGATAGACGAAATTATTTACGACTGCGAAGTTATAACCGAGCCAAGTCGCCACTGCGACAACTGTTTGTTTGATGACAGAAGATACTTGTATTTTGTCTTTCCTCCGTTCACTACCAGACCAATTTGCTGCTTCTTCGTCCAACTTGGGGAAAGCAGAACTAATGGCATGGTTGCAATTGCCAATGTTATCAATACCTTCGGTGTACGCGAGCACGATAGGGAGTCGCCTTGTCTTAAACCTCGTTTGGTGTCGAACGGTTGAGAGAGGTCCTTCCCGATCCTGAAGGAGGTTTTGGTATTGGTCAAAATCAGTTTATACAGCCGTATTACACACTGCCAGCTTCTCACCACCAAAAGGCCACTCTCATATACTCCGATATCTTCCCTTTTCACTCTCTTTTCGTTGCATGGCTTACTACGTCCTTATATTGCTGACGTGGCAATGTTTTTTACTAGCAAAAAAACATATTGCTTATTTTGAATAAAAATAAAATAATAATAACAGTAGAAAAGTAGTAGTTTACAATTTTTCTTTCAATTACTTGAAAATGGGCGCCATAATTTTTTGGAGTTAAAAAAATATTATAAGCATGTAAAGAAGAGCTAAGTTCGGGTGGAACCGAGCATTTTGTACTCTTCCAACTTGCAAGAATCAAAGCCAGAAAAATACTCTAAGGTGTAAAACCAATCACATACTTGTAGAGTAAAGTCAACCGGATGTTCGAAAATTCTGAAATTAGTTATATAGGTGCTAGGCCAAGTTTTCCATTAAGTTTGTCTATTTTGAACACAACGATACACTATTATAAATAAAGCACGCGCTCTGATTTTCATTGAGATAACTCACATATTGGCTGATATAACGGTACAAGCCACACCGAATTTCGAAAAACTTTATATTAAACATATGGGGATTAAGGGAAGTATTGTTCCTATTCAGCCAATTTTTGACATTCAGACATATCGTTATAACAGAAGGATTATCCCTTAATTTCGGTTATATGCATATATCGCACATTGACCAACATTTTGGATCAAAAGTCAATTATAGGTAACGGGGTCGAAATACTCGGTACCTAGGAGCTTAAACAATTTTTGGTCATAAGGTGGCATATACTAAAGACATTTTTCGTGAAACGTTTTCTTCCGTTATATTAACCTTTTCTTGACTTGCGTACTGGACACTGAACGAATCAAGCTGAATCTAAAATTGTGATATTGGGAAGAAGGCGGTGTTGTTGTCCGATTTCGTCCACTTTTACAATGGAACATAAAAACATAAAAAAAGTGCTACGTACCAAATTTTGTCGAAATCCGGAGATATGGGGTTTCACCAAAAAGTGGGCGGTGCCACCCCCATCCTCCAATTTTCACACCGGTCCTCATAAATCTTTCTGATAGTTACCATCTCGGTAGTAAAATTTAACGTGTTTAGCGTGTTTAGTTATTGATTTATCACGCTTTTAATAGTTTTACATGGGAAATGAACGGGTTTATCCTCCGATTCAAATTTGGTTATTGTAGTGTAAAGTTTTGGAGATATGTTTTTCAAAAACCTCCACCGGTGTCGCTTGCTACTGTGCATCTCTGTAACAAATTATTGCTTTATATCTTAATTTAGTGCTTATTAGGTCTACAACTTTGCTTCAGCCGTTTTTTTTTGTAAATTTAAGGCTTTATTGTATAAAAACGGTCCAAAAGTGTTTTCCCGTACACACACGAATTTTTTATGATCCATTTTTTGTAAACTAACACAGGTTGCTTTATAAAAATTCTATATTTTTTTAATATCTAATATAAACTACATAGTTGGTGTAGTAGAGTAATAGTATTATCTATGTATGTGTCAGCCTCAGTAAAGCGTGGACGGGTCCTCAGCCGCACTTTTCTTGGAATTAAGAAACAAAAGCACAATTTCCCGAAAATGCTCTAGTTCTACAATAACAACAACAATACAACTTTTTTCACATATCATGAGGTATATCGTGGATTGTATAAACAATTTTTTCGGAATTTTTTGATGACATCTGTCGGAGAAATGGATGGGTGAATGAGATACGTTTTTTTCAGTGGCGGGCACGATTTCTCATGTTTGGATCATCTGAAACACAAAAACCTAATTCATTCTTAAAAAGTACGTGAATGGTTATAGTCCCCACTATAATCATGAAAAAATGTTGATAAATAAGAAAGGAATTAATGTTTTTTTTTTTTGCTTTTTAATTTTTCTTCATGGTTTTTACATAAACTTTGTCACAACATTATCAGTAAATTATGAAAAACTAGCTGACCCCGCATGCGTTGTCCTGCGTGATATTACACTGAAGAGCAAAACTGGAACAATAATTACATACATAAATGAACTTTGATGCAATAAATTGCAAGCATATATATATTTATGTAAAAATATTGTTATATGTATATTTTAATATTATATATTATTTTTATTAAAATACACTATAACTCTAAAAATATAACAAATTCACTCGTGAAACAAAAAAAAATAATATTAAAAATATGGCAAAACTTCATTGTTCCACTTTTCCACCCAAAAAAAAAACTCCTTTAGTTAAGTAGTCCGTCCACAATCCTTTTACCTTTTTTTGTAAGAAATCTGGCGAAATTGAGTACCACTCGTCCTCCACGCGCTCCCAAATCTTCTGAATGCCTTTTAGTGGATTCGGGTAATTTGCCAGTTCCCTTTCCCCATAAGTTCTCTATGGGGTTCATATCTGGGCTTTGCGCAGGCCACCTCATTGTTGAAAAACTTTGCGACTTCAATCAATTTTACACTAATTTTGAAGAGTGCTTAGGATCATTGTCCTGTTGGAATATAATTCGGATCTCCCGCAAGCGAACCATATCTCTAGCAATCGGCAAATTTGTTTTTAAAATGCCCAAATATTGTTCCTTTTTCATCTTTCTATCGATTTTCACAATAGGACCAACTCCATACTGCTTAATACACCCTCAAATCATTAAACATCCACCTGCCAACTTTACATTTTGCTTTACTTGATGGGGCTGAATTGGTAATGAGGTGTTTGACCAGTACCAAGAGCGGCCATACGACTGGAATCGGTTAATTTTGGTCTCGTCTTACCAAATTACCTTAAAGAAGTTCAAAATAATTAAAGACTGCCCATAAATAATTAACATTTGCAATTACTTTGTTTCCAGTCATACGTCCAGTATTCGTGGCGTGCCAGAAAATCCTTTCGGGCAGAAACATTTTTTTTGTCAAAGCGGGTTTCTTCTTCTTCTCTTTCGCTTTGTAACCAGCATCTTTCAACGCGCAGCTCAATGTCCAGATTCTAACATTTTGCGTTAAAACCGGCAGTCTTTGCTTTAGGGTAGTCAATTTATTGAATATAAGAAGTCGTCCAACATGTCTAGCTTCACGAATTTGAATTTTTGTGGGTCTCCCGCCTTTATTGCATGTTAGCCTTTCCAGGTTGCTATTCTTTCCTATCCGCAAAACCATTGTATAGCTGATTTTGAGCTCCTTGGCAATATCGCGGGCAGTAACATCATAGAAATCATATTTTTTAGAGTAAACAATTGAATTTTATGAAAAAAGATTTCAATTTGCCGTAAAAGTTCGAAAATTTCAGAAATTACCCAGAAGTTAACTTTAACCTTGAATAACTTTTAAAGGAGTATGTATATCGAAAAATTGTCATGCTTTTTTTGTAAAGCATTCAATTTTGTAAAAGAATATGACTTTTTTATTCCTATAAACGAGAAAGTTCCAAGTTTATTATGAAAATTAAGGGCTTTTTATGGTCTGATACTTTTTTTAGATGGAAAACTAAAACTCGTCAACAATAATCAATTTGGTAAATAACGGACACCCTAATGTACAGAGAAGATGGTTTTCCAACTTGGGGACACGCCACGTATAACTGGTACGCACTCACGCAATCGTAGCTACGATAATTTGGCCAATGTTGGCATAAACATTCGTGATGAGTTCATATTTCCTTGAAGTGGATTGACAAATGGCAGGTGGAATTGATATCAAACCACTGGAACCGAAATTTGCCTATTTTCAAAATGTAAAATGTCTTAGGCAATGTAATTTTTTTCATATTCCATAATTGACGCGGATTTGAAGGGTTATATGTCGAAATGATCCTCGCGAAAAGTGTGCGAACTTCAGTGGCATGCGAAGTAGCTATCGTCGTTTGATTCCATTGATAATCATACTTATTCCAGCAATTGTTATTGCTGGCATGCTGCTAAAAAGTAGCACACATTCTACCATTCACAGTGCGCAATGACTCAAATGAAATTGAACCACGTACATTTATCAATAGCAACCGAAGGTATAAGCAATCGTCGTTTTTGGGGTGGATTATGTAAATTCGTTCTAAGGAATTAGTTGGGAGCTCACCTGGATGTCATTCTACTGGTTGGCCTTGCTTTTTGCGTAACTATTTCTTCGACGATGCATTCCATGTATAATATCAAGGCATTTCCTAATAGATCAATGTTCTCGCAAACGAATCACTGATGCAAGTTGAGGAAAACTCGTCAATGTCAATTTTGTTTTTTGGAAGTGTTTCCGCTGGCTGTACTGTATTCTCTGGGTTGAAAAACACTTTTTGGCCATTTTCCAAATGAACTGCGAGACGCACAACAATCGGAAGACGTTCATGAATTGCAAAAGTAAATGCCCTGCAAAGCCCTTTATTACAGTTCACGTATCGACCATTTGATATTTGCTGATCTCATCTCGTTCAAGACCAATAACCGCCATGTTGCTTTCTTTGGTGATGTATTTGCAATAGTAGGGGAGCCCAAGAGGGGATTTTTGAAGTTACTATAGCGTGTCAGAAAATGTTATGGAGAGAAATATTGCACCTTTTTATGTACCCCTACCAAATATGAGCCCTTAATATCGAGGCGTGCGTTGGGAGAGTTCGTCAGATTAGAGAAAAAAATCGATCCTTCGGGAAACTCGAGCTCGTAAGATTAAGAAATGGTAAATTAAAAACATGAAGACGAGTGTATATTTCAATATTCGGACAGTTTGGGGGACGGGTAGCAGGGTGACAAATTTGTAAAAAAACGTCACCTTGAAATACTCGAGCGCGATAGTTTTTTTTTTTTTCATCTTAAAGGTAATTCTGTCAGAATCACAAAAATCTGATAATCTGACAATTTCCATGGGCGATACAGGTAAAATCGTCGACAAAAGGTCAAGTGTACTGATCACCATAGCGTGGTTGTTGTTAGTATACGACTGACACTTTTGTTTGTTTCTCACTCTCTCGCACAGTTCTCATACTAACGTCTGCCGCCATGATGCCATCTCAGCTGATCACCATAGCGTGGTTGTTGTTAGTGCTTGACACTTTTGTTTGTTTATGGTGTTTTCTATTTTTTCGTTTACAGCGATCAGTTTTACATCAATTGCAAAAATGAGTGACGTTAGTATCAAATGTGTTTTCTTTGACGAAGAAACGTATGAAAAAATCAAAAAGTTTACTCCACAAACTCTAAATAAGTGTATAACTGTTTTGGAGTATCGCAAAGCGAAGCCGGTTGTCAGGAAGTTCAAGAAGTGGAAACCAACTTCGACGATGGCTCGAATGACGAAAATTGACATGTTTTGTTTTATTTTATTTTTTCTATTTTCATATTAATAAATTATTAAATTTTCTATACATATACGAGTACATATATGTATACACTGTTTTTATTACATCCTGTAACAAAAGCAAGAACCAAACAGAATTCTTCCACTTTTACATCGTCAGATTAACGATATGCCTCTATATAATTGTCAGATTACCTTTTGGGAAGACTCTGACATCAAGTTCATCCCCCTGCATAAAAATCTGACACGCTCGAATATCTCAAGGTCACCTTTTTTTACAAGTTTTAAAATCAGTAAATGACTTTTGGTCACGTCGAAATTGTCAGACATTTAAATGGCACACTTTTTAGAGTGGTTAGTTTGGATATCCATGCAGACCGATATTAGCACGACCTCTTCGTGGCTTCGTAACAAATTTCAATCAGTAATTGATCACTTCGTCTGAAACACACATAAAGTTTTCACTGAATAATTTTGAATAATTTTTCTTTTAAATAGCCGGAATAAAAAAGCAAACGACCGAAATTTAACGATTCAAATCAAAATATTGAAAAACAAAAGAAACAAAAATTGTATGGGAAAAGTCACTTTATGGAAATTTCCAATTTTACGACTTTTCCTTATGAAAAGTATAAGAATTTTTTATTTCTAAACCTTTCCAGATCTACAGCGAACAACTTCTGAAAATTTCATGAAAATTAATTCAGCCGTTCTAGAGCATTAGCGGTACTAACAAACAAACATTCATATTTACTTACTGTATACATACAAAAGAAAACGTTTGTATGGGAAAAAGAAAAGGACTATTTTTAGGGGTTTTCCGGCAATTATTCGAATTTTGCTCGCCGTAAAAACCATCTCTGAACTTCAAAGAACATTTCAAAAACAGAATGGGCCCTCCAGGCGTTGTTGAGTTATGCGCTTAGCAACACATTTTGCGATTCATTTTTATATTATAGATTCAACTTTCGTATTTTTTTTTACATATGTATGTAAGAACCTTCTTCTAATAATAACAAATACAACAAAAAAAATTAGTGAAATCGGTCAAACCATTCACGCGTGATGCCGTGAGCAAAAGAAAAAGCGATTCATTTTTATACAGATAGATGAAAATTTCTATAAAAAAATGTCATAAAAACAGACAAGATTACCCTACTGACCCCTTAACACCATTATACTACTTTTTGTGGGGTTATTTGAAGCCATTGGTCTTTAGCAATAAACCGTACTCTCTCGAAGCTTTAAAGCCAACATTGAACGTGTCATGAATAAACATGACTTGACTTGATTTAGAGAAAAAAGTATTCGAAAGTAGGATTTATTGAATTCGTTACTGCATAAGTAGTCGTGGAGGCCACTTGATTGCTGTTATATTCAGAACTTAATTGTATCGATTGTACTTCACATACATATGTACATACATTAAATGCATTTGAATTTATTTAGCAAACATATCACTCTTATCGGGAATCTCTGTATAGGTCTTTCTTAAATATACATATGTACGTTAAAGTGGGATTGCCGACATAAGGTAATACAATATAAAATATTTTAATACGCTGTAAAGAAAAAATTAAGAACTAGTTAAAACTTGCATTCTACAAAAATACTGCCTTTATATTGGTCGTCAAAAAAGTCTTGCGGTATTTTCGCTAGCTGGCGCTGAAAGCGCGTAGTTCTAGTTTTATTCGTCGCATCGGGTCATGCTATACCTTTTTGAAAAGCGCGCTAACACGTGTTTGATTGATTGTCGTTTCTTTTAAGTCGTTCGTGAGTTATAGCGTCGCAAACATGGAGCAAAATAAAAAGAAAATACGGCATATTTTACAGTACTACTCGTACTACGATAAACGCAAAAATGCATCTCAAGCCGCCAATAAAATTTGTGCAGTTTATGGACCCGATACTGTTTCCATTTCCACCGCACAACGATGGTTTTAACGTTTTCGTTCTGGTGTAGAGGTGGTTGAAGATGCGCCACGCTCCGGAAAGCCTGTCGTCGTCGTCGAAAATTGCGATAAAATCGCTGAATTGGCCGAAAGAGACCGGCATAGTAGTCATCAAACCGTTATAAATCATTTGAAGAAGCTTGGAGTCACTAAGAAGCTCGATGTATGGGTGCCACACGGATTGATTCAATAAAAATATCGCAAGACTTTTTTGACAACCCATTATATTTGCTTTGCATTTTTAATTTTTTTTTTGAACTTTACATTGTTTCTATGTTAATTTAATGAAATACTGAAAAATTTTTCTAAGTAGAGTGAACACTTTTATTCATGGAAATTAAAATATTAAAAAAAAAAAAATTAAATAAAACAAAAATAAAATAAAATATATTTATATATAATTTTTGAGTATGGTTGCCACATAAAATGTATTTATTCATAAAAAAAATATTATTTTAAAATATATTATATATATTCATTAAAAAAAAATATTACAGAATCAATGAACATATAAGTTAATGCAACAAATATTTATTTCAACAATATTTATTGCTACAATGTAATTGTTAAAGTTCAATAACTTAAAAGTTGACACAACAAATATTTATTTGAACATAACGACAATAATTGCAACAATGTTGTTGTTCAATTAAATAACATAAACAACAAAAGTGATCGACATTATTGCTGATCAATAAATAATAATATCAACAACAATAATCAACTTCAATTCTGCTGACCATTCAACACCCTTCTTGCCGACGCCGCTGCCGTTGAACCACAGCTAGCTTAGGGTATTTTTAAGATTCTATGTTTCAGTTTTCTTTTAAAAATTCAATAAAAAGGAACTTAACTGGCCCCCTGAGCAGGGACCAACGAGGATAAAAACTTAAAAGTAGAACTCGTTGGACAACATCGGTGGATTACAAGTCTTGTAAGGCTAGCCCGCAGGACACCTTCTATTCAAGAGTAAGTTGCAGGATCCCTAGTAGGCAAGACGAACCAAACGGGAGAGATCCGGACTACCAAGAACGGCAGCCACACCAAAAATAGCAATGTAAGTTAGATTTAAGTGAAAATTGAGTGTAAAAATTTAACATTTTTAAAATCTTATTACTATATTAAATCACAAATTAAAATTTTAAAGTGAATATTATCTGAAAATTTTAAAATTCTATATAAAAAATTAAAGTATATAATTAAGTAAAGTGGAAGATATTGAAAAAATTATAAAGTGAATATTATCTGGGAATTTTTAAATTCTATAATTAAGCAAAATGGAAATTATTAAAAGAAAACAAAAATATATATATCGAATTGCATTTTTGAAGCAATTAAAATCATAAATAATATATTTCTAAAAAAGGCGATAATAAAATAATTACTCCTACTTTTGCAAACAATTAACTTACGAAGTTTTGTACGCAAAAGTAGTATAATTTAACCCAATTCTGCGATTCCTACCCAAAGGACCCTCCAGGATAAAAGGGTAAAACCAGCTACTGGTTTTCAAAAACAATAATAATAAATTAAAATAATGATATTGATTGATTAAAGCGGATGAGGAAAAACTTATGGTAGTGAAATACTTCAATTAAGTTAATAATATAAAATTAAATTTTGATAAAACGGATGGCTAATCCAAACAATTTAGTTAGACCCCCATTAATTGATATTGAAGAAAATCCCCACCAACGACAAAGACAGTTACAAAGACAAGCGACATTTCAAAACAACAGAAATATGACCCAACCTAGCGACTTAACAAATGCCATTCGGCAAGTGTTATATGAACAATTACCGATTTTATTACAACAAACTCAAAATCAAACATTTGATTTTACCAATGTACATACAAATGCTTAAAATACTGATTGATACCGTATCCAATAAAAATTACATTCAGCCAAAATTTGTACAGAATCCACTACAGAATGCAACCCCATTTAATGCAGTATCTGTAGGAGGTAAAATAAAATTAACCCATTACAAAATGGCTAATTTGTTAAATGATCCAAAATCAATAGTTGAATTCTTTTTATTACCCACACTCAGAACATTTGACGGAATATTAGGAAATGACAGTTTGAAGGAACTAGGTGCAAATATTGACACTGAAAGAGGTAAATTGTTTTTTAGAAGCGGCATGAGTATTCCCATAAAAGAGGGAAAATTTGAATCAGTAAATGCTGAATGGCAGTGAACGCACAACACCAGGAGAAAGCGAACCCGATACCCCAATCGATGACGATGGAGCAGACGTTCCATTGCCGGACCATGAAGAAGTTCGAATAGCAATTGCCCGCCTGAAAAACAACAAAGCGGCAGGGGCCGATGGATTGCCGGCCGAGCTATTCAAACACAGCGGCGAAGAGCTGATAAGGTGCATGCATCAGCTTCTTTGCAAAATATGGTCGGACGAAAGTATGTCCAACGATTGGAATTTAAGTGTGCTATGCCCAATCCACAAAAAAGGAGACCCCACAATCTGCGCCAACCACCGTGGGATTAGCCTCCTCAACATCGCATATAAGGTTCTGTCGAGCGTATTGTGTGAAAGATTAAAGCCCACCGTCAACAAACTGATTGGACCTTATCAGTGTGGCTTTAGACCTGGTAAATCAACAACCGACCAGATATTCACGATGCGCCAAATCTTGGAAAAGACCCGTGAAAGGAAAATCGACACACACCACCTCTTCGTCGATTTCAAAGCTGCTTCCGACAGCACGAAAAGGAGCTGCCTTTATGCCGCGATGTCTGAATTTGGTATCCCCGCAAAACTAATACGGCTGTGTAAACTGACGTTGAGCAACACGAAAAGCTCCGTCAGGAGCGGGAAGGACCTCTCCGAGCCGTTCGATACCAAACGAGGTTTCAGACAAGGCGACTCCCTATCGTGCGACTTTTTCAACCTGCTTCTGGAGTAAATAGTTCGAGCTGCAGAACTCAACAGAGAAGGTACCATCTTCTATAAGAGTGTACAACTGCTGGCGTATGCCGATGATATTGATATCATCGGCCTCAACACCCGCGCCGTTAGTTTTGCTTTCTCCAGACTGGACAAGGAAGCAAAAGAAATGGGTCTGGCAGTGAACGAGGGCAAGACGAAATATCTCCTGTCATCAAACAAACAGTCGTCACACTCGCGACTTGGCACTCACGTCACTATTGACAGTCATAACTTTGAAGTTGTAGATAATTTCGTCTATCTTGGAACCAGCGTAAACACCACCAACAATGTCAGCCTAGAAATCCAACGCAGGATAACTCTTGCCAACAGGTGCTACTTCGGACTGAGTAGGCAATTGAGAAGCAAAGTCCTCTCTCGACAAACAAAAACCAAACTCTATAAGTCGCTCATAATTTCCGTCCTGCTATATGGTGCAGAGGTTTGGACGATGTCAACAACGGATGAGTCGACGTTGCGTGTTTTCGAGAGAAAGGTTCTGCGAAAGATTTATGGTCCTTTGCGCGTTGGCCACGGCGAATATCGCATTCGATGGAACGATGAGCTGTACGAGATATACGACAACATTGACATAGTTCAGCGAATTAAAAGACAGCGGCTACGCTGGCTAGGTCATGTTGTCCGGATGGATGAAAACACTCCAGCTCTGAAAGTATTCGACGCAGTACCCGCCGCGGGAAGCAGAGGAAGAGGAAGACCTCCACGCCGTTGGAAGGACCAAGTGGAAAAGGACCTGGCCTCGCTTGGAATATCCAATTGGCGCCACGTAGCGAAGAAAAGAAACGACTGGCGCGCTGTTGTCGACTCGGCTATAATCGCGTAAGCGGTGTCTACGCCAGTAAAGAAGAAATGCAATTACGCCCAAATTAAATCACCTCGTAAATTGTCAACGAAAAGAATTAAACCATTTGTTAAAAAAATGCCCAAATTTGTTTGCAAAACCCGATGAGAAACTCACCTATATCACTAACGTTGAAGCCGAAATACGCACAAGTACAGACCACGAACCACTTACACATGATTGTAATTGGAAAAAAGGTGGAATAGCGATTAGAAGATTGAAGTCTTACCTGAATAAGTACAATAAGGAATTACTCTATAAGCCAGGACAAGAAAATATTTTAGCCGATGCATTGTCTGGAGTACCAAAACAGTATGAAATTAATTCAATAACAGAAACCCAAAACAGTGCTTAAAGCTCTTCTCATAATCTTATTCCCAGCATTGAGGTACCGATAAACGCTTTTAAAAACCAAATTTTTATTTACAAAGAACATCCTCCTGACTCCAAGTTTACCATTCCATTCCTTACATTCCATAGACACACTGTTTTTCAACCAACATATTTTGATGATCTAATGAAAATATTGAGAAGTACTTAAACCCTTCAGTAATAAATGGAATCTACACGACAGAAGACGTAATGGGATAGATTTAAAGTTTGTATCCCGAACATTTTAGGTCCTTTAAAATCAGATTTACTCAAATGAAGGTTGAAGTCATAATAAAAGAAACAGATCAAGATGAGATAATTTTACAGTATCACAAAAGGGCTCATAGGAACGCTCAGAAAAACAAACACACAACAATTATTACAGAAAATGGGAGAGTTGTTCACAAAAGTAACATCAAAAATGTTTAGTTAGTATTCTGAAGGTGAATAGAACCCAAATGTCTAACCAAAAAAAAAAAAATAAAACAAAAAAAAAAACCTAACCTTTTATAATTCACTAGTCCAGAATAATTTTACTCTTATAGTGGTCGCCAATGGCAAAGGCAAATCTCGACATAACGAACTAAACGGACGCACATACCATTACCATCTATAAAGGAATAGGGAAGCTACAAACGTCATCCATAAAATTAATCCACTTAATAGATCTTCAACAAATAGAAATGGAACTTCTCAAAATTCGTGAACATACCATTAAAGATCTTAAAACAAGTTATCTCTTTCATACTCTAACTCACGAAATAGTACAATCGCTCACTGCACTAAATACACTCACTTTGCAAGACCGCAAAACTACATCAATAAATTGGATTGGATCAGCCTGGAAATATGTTGCAGGAAATCCAGATCATGATGATCTATTAATAATACAAAATAATCTCAATAGCCTTAATTCAAACAATAACAACCAGATCATTATAAATAAACAACTACAGAATAGAATTAATGACTTAACTACAATTTCAAATATGTTAAAAAATGCAATAAAGAAAGATAATTTGTTTAATAAACTGTCCAACAAATGAAGACTTTTTGAATGGAACAGAATAGCGACCCTGAAATCTGAAAATTTTGAAATTCTATATAAAAAATTAAAGGATATAATTAAGTAAAGTGGAAGATATTGAAAAAATTATAAAGTGAATATTATCTGGGAATTTTTAAATTCTATAATTAAGCAAAGTGGAAATTATTAAAGAAAAAAAATATATATATATCGAATTGCATTTTTGAAGCAATTAAAATCATAAATAATATGCTTCTAAAAAAGGCGTAAAGCGATAATAAAATAATTACTCCTACTTTTGCAAACAATTAACTTACGAAGTTTTGTACGCAAAAGTAGTATAATTTAACCCAATTCTGCGATTCCTACCCAAAGGACCCTCCAGGATAAAAGGGTAAAACCAGCTACTGGTTTTCAAAAACAATAAAAATAAATTAAAATAATGATATTGATATAAAGAAAGATAACTTGTTTAATAACACTGTCCAACAAATGAAGACTTTTTGAATGGAACGAATAGCGACCCCATAATTCTGAAAGGGTATGTTGAGTAGATTTTTTGTGTAGAACAAACTTATGGTCCAGCACGTCTGAGTTTTTTTTTACAGTGGGTCAAAGTTTTAATTTTTTGGTCGAAGGGAGCATAATATATGAAAAAAATGTTGTAAGTTAATGTCTGAGAGAATTCTTATGGTCAGAGTTGTGTTGTGGATTTGTATGAGGATTATTTTTGTGGAAGATCTTAACCCTTTAACTGGTTTCTTTATGGGTCAATTTGACCCTTTTGAGAAAATAAAAAAATATCCTTTCAAAAAGGACATTTAAGGATTAAAATGTTCTACGAAAATGTTAGGCGGAAAATTTCAGTGGGGGTCACCAAAGACACCATTGTTGTAAATAAAGCTCTTTACGATTGATAGAAAAATTACACGCCAACATATACAAAGTAGGTGAAAACGTCGTCAAGTTCGGCCGGGCCAAACGCATATTTTTATGAATGAAGACAGTGATTTCTTCCTAATTAAAGTCTAAGAATACAATTTACACATTTACCTCTTTCACACAACCTTCTAAGCGAACACACTGCGCCGTATAGCGACAACTTTGAATTTTTTTTGCTGTTCATGGGATCAGAGTCACATATTTTTGAACACTGATTCTTATGTAAAATTTAACGAGGAATCGAATGGAGAAAACAATTTTGAAAAAAAGTTGGTGGAAAAGCACAAAAAACCGGTTTTTGGGAAAATAATGTTTTTTTTGGTTTTTGAGCGACAACTTTGCATTTTTTTTTTTCCGGTTCATGGGATTAGAATTCCATATTTTTGAACACTGATTCTTATGTAAAATTTGACGGGGAATCGAACGGAAAGGTAAATTTTGAAAAATAGATGGGGGAAAAGCACAAAAAACCGAGTTTTTGTAATAAAATGTTTTTTTTTTTTGATTTGAAAATTTTCTTTGGATTTTGAAACTATTTTTATCAGAAAGCTGAGATTTTTTTACATAAAATTGGATAATATAAAATTTTTTTTCACTCAATTTGGAGGTCGTTAAAAAATAAAAGAAAAAGTCATTTTTTGTTAGATCTCAATTCGAAAAAACCACTAAAAAGTTAACAGATGTTCTTCTATTGGTCTATATTATGATATTCTAAAGTTTGGTCAAAATCGGAGAACCATGGGTGCAAAACCATGTCGGCAATTGATGGAATGGCCCATATACATATAATTATACGGCACCAACATATGGTATATGCTGTAGTGTTCTTATCTGAACAATTTTTTCTGTGAGTTTTGTTGCTTTATCTTGAACAATAATATTTGCCTTTGATAATAAATTATCTATCTTGTCAAACAATGGGCAGTCGAAAAACTCCTTTCGTTTGCTGTTCCTTGATATCGTTGCAGACGTATACCTGTATCGCCAGTGCTACCAATCACATTGTATCATACCATATAGTGTTGGAAAAGTAAGGTTTTAAGCTGCATTTGGGCAAAAAAAATTAAATTTGGTGAAGTTGAAAGATAGTTACAGCTGTTCAAAATGAGTGGAAATAATGAAGAAATTCGCTATATTTTGAAATTTTTGTATAAAAAATGGAAGAATGCCATGCAAGTTTTCGGATACGATGCTGCATCAGTTCGTGTAGCACAATGGTTCGCTTCATTCTGCAAATTTCGATGTGAAAGATGCACCTCGCTTTGGTTGACCTATCGTTGATAAAGTCGATGAAATTATAAAAAAGATTGACCAGGACCGTCACATAAGCAGCCATGACATCGCTAAGGAACTTAACATTCATCATCAAACGGTTTTGAACCATTTAAAAAAGGCTGGCTGCAAAAAGAAGTTCGATGCTTGGGTACCACAAGAACTGTCTGTGAAAAATTTAATGGACCGAATTAACATCTGCGTTTCTTTGCTGAAACGAATTGAAACCATTTTTTAAGCGAAACAGGAGACGAAATGTGAGTGGTGCAAACCGAAAATGCAGCGTTCGCAATTAAATTCTGTGTGAAACTCGGTAAATCTGCGACAAAGAAGTTTGATATGATCAAGCAGGCTTACCCAAATGTTGCTTTTGTAAGAAGTTGTTGATGAAGACGACGCTGGCAGACCTGCGACTTCGACAAACACCGACAATGGGACTTGTGTGCGCAAAGTTTTGAACTCCGACCGTCGATTAAGTATTCGTTTAATTACTTAGATGTTAAATTTATCAAAATCCGTGGTTCATGACATTGTGACGGAGCACTTGAACATGCGCAAGATGTGCGCGAAAATGTGCTAAGAAATTTGGAACACGTGTGAAAGTGACCCCCTATATTTGAATAACGTAATCTCACAGGTGACGGATCATGGATATTTGACTATGATCCCGCGACAAAGAGATAAAAGGTAAGCATTTTGAGACGACAAAGGGGATCCCAACAGCATGCACCTTGGCTCTCGAGGCTATTCCGGAGAATGCCTTAAGTGACGCCTTCAATGCTTGGAAATATCGCTAGCAATCCTGCATCGATGGTTCAATAAATTTTTTTAAATCGGACAAACCCTCAGAACAATTTGATATTTGTATTGCTTACAGTAACAGGAAAACTACATCTTGGGCAAAAAATAGAATTAAACAGCGAAAATTTTCGAGCGTTTATTTTTTACAGTGTTTATCTATGGTATTTAGAATTCATTCGAGGTCTTAAATCATTCCAAGCCTTCTAAGCAAATTGAATATCGCCAAGGGAATTTGGGAAAGCAAATCAAAGTACGGAAATACTATTGTATAAAAATATTACATTATTGGGGTGCAAGGTATGTAGCAAAAAATTAAGAAACAAAAAAATAGAAATGTTAAATAAAACGATTTAGAAAATAATGTACAATTACGAAATAATATTATTTAAAAAACTACACTACCAGGGTTGCAAAAAATAAGAAAGTCAAGAAATTAATAAAGTATAGAGTACGCACTTTGCAGAGTAATTTAAGTACTAAATTACTATTATTTAAAAAATGCAAAGGGTTGCCGAGTATGATGCAAATAAAAAAAAAAGTTAAAGATGTAAACAGTGCAAAGTACATGCCTTATTAAGAAAAGTGTATAAGCAGAATTAAAAAAATAAAATTTAACAGGATTGCCTAATGAGGTAGTGCAAATTTGTTTAGTTTACCCACTTTGATACCAAATATGTTACGTGAGAACAAAGAAATAAGCTTTTATTCAAGGCATAATAGAGTTACCACACATCACACTGTTCCTCTTTATTTCACATCCCATATGCCAAACAACAGCACTCCTATTCTCTGTGAACACTGTACGAATATATGTATATACTCGTATGTACTTGTATGTCACATGAGCATTTTCAAACCTTCTTTGCACACACATGCAGCCCCTGAAAGTATGCTGTTATGCCACAGGAGACCAAAAACATTTCAATACATGGCATTTTGAGTAATTATAACTTTTTAAATACTTTTCACCACACAAAACCAACACCCAACTGTGTACCTTATCACGTGACTAAAGTGACTGGTAATTGGACGAAAGCAGAGGGAAGAGGAGAGAAGAAGGATGGGAGAGTAGTTTAAAATTTAATAAGAAAATTAAGTGGGTGAACGACGGTCAGCGCGTTATGTAACCGAAACAAGATAAAACAAAAACAATATCTAGGAAATTCAGAGAATGGAAAGCAACAAAATGAAAAGGGAGAAATTTCAGCAACACAGGGTTGTTTAAAAATGTCTGAAAACATGAGCGTATAAGGAACGCTACCGCACACCAACGCTGAGAGAGAGGGGGGGCGAACGTCTCTGCATACATGGTTGCAAGCTAACGGTAAATTTTGGAGGGCAACTGCCGTCGTGGCGGTGGAGCCACTTAACTACAAAAACAGCATGTAATTAAATGCTTTCAGCAAATGTTCACCAACAAAACCAACACGATCACAGCAACTTAAGCGCTAACAACAAAAAACCGAACACTTACTGGAAATTTTGCGGAGCATTGGCAACATACACACATACACATACACATACTTTAAACTGGTCGTCATATTATATGTATAAATATTCATACATATATACATGTGCATGTGTATGTATGTATAACGTTGGGGGCGTGTTGAGAATATAGTAAGCAAGCGCGAGTGGCAAGTTTGTTGCTGCAACGGCATGTTGCAAGCAGCTATACATACTTGTTGCTTTTCTTGCAGTCATTCGGTTACTTAACAATTTCTTTTATTGTATGTAATACATTATTTTATTTATTTTCCAGCCACTGCATGCCCGACATGAATTTATGCAGCTGACAATTAATTTCGGAAAAAGTTCAAAGCTTAAATTGGGCGAATACTTAACATTTTTCAACAGTCAGCGCACAGCAGGCAGTCAGCAATAAGCGTCAACAACAAAAGCAAACACTGGCAACAACAACAACCCACAATAGCTGTAACACAGCGCTTAAGGACATGGTGCACCAAAAATAGAAGAAGAAGAAGCTAAGACGAAACAGATCGGAATTGGGTGTGTAGCAGTCCGTGCAAAATGTCAGCACCACTTGTTGCCTGTAACATTTGGCAACTGTGGCAGACAGAAAAACAAACAAAAAAATTGTTTACTGCGATTGCACCGAAGCTATATTATCCTTCACAAATACAAATTCGCAGTTTGTTTGGCAGCTATATGATATAGTGATTCGATCTAAACATTTTCTTCCGAGATTTCTTTATTGCCTTAAACAATAACGTATGCCTAATTTTGAGAATATATCTCCTGAAGTGAAAAAGAGGGGAAAGGATGTGAGCAAAATGATCGTCCAAAAACTGGAGGATTACCTAGCGTGTATAGAGACAAACAGATAGAGTGGTTTCAACGTTTTCAAAGTGGTCGCATCATAAGTGACGATCAACTTGTGGGCCAATCAAAATCCGTTATCACCGGAAATTCCAACGAAACTGTGCGTGAATTCATCAAAAATCAGCCGAAATCATCATTGAAATTCATGGAAATGGAATTGAACATCTCCAAAACATCGATTTATCGTTTTTGACCGAACATTTGGGCTTACGAAAGGTGTGTGCACGGTTTGTTCCGCGAAAATTGACTGACGACCAAAAATTGCTGAGTCCAACATTCGAAGGACGATCATTTGAGCAAAAATCACATTTTAACAATTAACACCGTATTCACCTGATATGGTACCGTGCGACCTCATCCTTTTCGAAAAAATGCATTTGCTCATGAAAGGAAAGCGTTATGCAGACGTAGAAGCCATTCAAAGCATACTGGCGGCCATACCGGCCAACGAGCTAAAACATTCGTTCGACATGTCGTGCAGTTTAAAGCATAAGAGCCTATTTTGAACAAAATAAATTGATTTTGCCGAAAAAACCATTTCTTCTGTTTTTTGTGTTTCCCCTTAACGGTAATATTCTTAGATTGAATATCGCAGTGACTGACGCAAACTTCTCGAAAAAGGTCTCGAATATTAAAAAACGAAGTATAATATATATATAGTATATTTCCTTTAAGGAGATGTTGTGTTCTTGGTTTCTTAAAAAGGGAGGCGCATTGACGCCGTCCACATTTAGGCCATCATTAGCCCCTTGTGCTCTCGGGTAGTAACCAAATGAAGCATTTTCCAGCAGCTTAATTGACTGGATAAAAATGTAATTACTTTCTACTCCAGCCGCTGAATTAACTTTTGCCATTTTTTTTTTGTAATCTTATAATGTTACCAAGCTGCAATTTGCCTAGAACTACCCCAAAATAAATTTGTGGTATGCGCAGTGTTACTTGTGTTTCTCTAGAGTCCATTGCGTCAAAAAACCCTTGTAGGAACTGGATAGCCCTCGAGCGGACCAAATCCTATGCCTTTTCATTTCCTTCCGGGTACAAGATGAAGCTAACCAAGTTACCTACTAGAGGTCTATTTATTGCTCGGTTGCACAACCTAACACGGGGAGGATTTGGACTTGCTGGTTAGAGCAGAGGAACACTTGACAGCCTGAAAGACTGAATTGTGGTCATTTAGTTTGTAACCACTTTCCGTGTATGGATTACTACAGAAGAAGCCAGCTCCTGTTCTTATTTCATCCTTTGATCCGAAATGTTGACCACAGAAGTATTGTTCTAATATTTTCTTCTACTAGGGTATGAAGACGATACATTAAATTCCACGTAGGTGTTTTTTATCGCTCGCATTGCCAGTATAGGCCAAGTTCATTAACAAGGTCGCCAATGGCCTAAAATCATGACCCTGATGGCCGTAAGCACTGCCTCATACTTCACTTAAATATGCTTTGGCCGGATGTAGAGAATAACTTCCTGGGTTTTTACTATATTACATTTTTAGAAAACCGAAACTACGTTCAAGACGAGGATTCACCGAAACTGTCAGAAATGCATCGTGTATTATTCCAGTGTTCCTGAGCAGGAAACCATAGCTATCAAAAACTTCGTCTTATGAAAGGAACTCTCAGTAATTATTTAAGTTAATATTATTATTTAAGTTTCAAGAAATTTCTGAAAATTTTTGTACCTACTGTCTGGGTACTATGTAGAAGTCCATTAGAAGATCGATATGAATTGTTTTACAACTAACTTCCACTGTAAGATCGATAAAACTTTTTTCGGAATTCCCTTCTTGTGGAACGAAAATATGTATAGTAGTTATAAGCTAACTATGGAGCCTCTTGAGAGATGTTCATCCAACCAGGCGCCTGCTTTCGTTAACCCAATTCAATTTTTCAACTAACAGGTACTGTTAATACCTCATAAGCTACGACAACGCCGCCAATCCACTTCTACATATGTATATTCACGAAAATACTAGTAATTATTGATGAGGTTAGGGGTGACGAAAAGTGTACTTTCCCAAATTCGTTTACATTTCAAAGTTTAAATGGGTTTAAGTGTTTGGGTTTGCATATAATAAGAGCTTCACGTCGACTCCTTAACACGCGATCTATCTTTCATAGTGGAGACAATTAAATCTCATTGAAAGGCAATGAACGCAATTAGCATTTCAATAATGCCAAGACGAACAAAGACGCATTCTGGAAGACACATCTGCATACACTCGGTCACTTAATGTGAGTTTGTTAGATAAATAAGCCTGGAGATGAGATAGGTGACAAATTAGACAATGAAAATCGCGTAATTATGTCTTAAAACAATGCTAAAGCAAGATTGGCTAGCCAAAGTCAACTCTAAGGAGGACACGAAAAATAATTTCCACAAACAAACATATGTCTAGGCAATCGGAAGAGACTGAATAGACGCTCGTTCAAACTAAATGGCAGACCAATATCAGATACAAGCTGCTTCAATTGATGTTACTGAAGTTGAATGCTGGCGGTTAAAATAACTGGAAGTCAATGGAATACTTATTTGAAACTTTTGCCGCAAAAGTCATAATAATTTCTGTTATATTTAAAACAAAATTTAGTTCGAGTTGCTAAATCTAGAAGGGTTTTTAGTACAATGTATCAAGTCGGGCTTTCAGGAAATCAATTGTCGGAAAGTCAACGACAGACTTTTTTTTTTACGTAATAAATGATGGTTTTACATTTTATTGAAATTGCAACTAGTGATAAATTTAAGCTAACAAGCAATATTTTTCTCAATGTTTGACGTAAAACAATAAAAGCTGAAATGAAAAACTTTTCTTTTTTTAAACTAAATGTAACAACTAAATATAATAATATTTGTTATTTTCTTAGATTCGTAATACATCATGAAACGTTGTTCTCGTTAGTCTGCACCTGCTATTTCTAGTCTCTCCTAGTTGTCGGGCTTCACTGTTTACATGATTTTGTAACCTTTTGGCATGTTTCGAAGCTGTTTCACGAATGACTTTCCGAACCATTTTTAAATGAAGATCACGATGCAGATCCGAATTGCGTATGTACCACGGGGCATTTACCATTTTTCGCTGAACTTTGTTTTGGAATCTTTGAACTGCTTCAATGTACTTGTATAACGTGGCGGCGCATCCTCATAGTTGAATTCCATATGCCCAAATAGATTTCAAAGTTTGATTGTAGATTAGAAGTTTATTTGATGTTGTTAAGGGTGATTTCTAGCCGATCAACCAGTTTATTTTGTGGTTAGTTTTAGTTATGAAACTTTTTTTGTATATGCTCCTTCCAATTCAACTTTGCATCCAACGTAATAGTAAGATTAGGGATGTACGTAGCATTTTTGTACCATTTCCGTGTCCATTCTACAATTTGATTTAGTGAAGATAGCATTCTGTGCGACGACTCAACTTCATTTCTGCCGGTCGTAATGATGCAGGTATCGTCTGCAAATGTAGCGATTGCGCAGATTGGCGGCGTAGGCATGTCGCTAGTGAATAAAATGTATAGAGCTTCCTTGGGGTACACCTTTTTTTATCTGTTGTAAAATAGTATATGATAGTTCTTCTTGATTCTGAAATAGCGGTTGCTCAGATAAGAGTCAACTAGATCGGTCAGATACTGTGGAAAGTGAAATCTTGATTTAAGGAGTAAGCCATGGTGCCATACTCTATCGAATGCCTGCCATATGTCAAGGAAAACTGTACAGCTGTTTGTGCTTTTTTCAATCGCATCTTCAATTGTGCTCGTTATTCTACGAACTTGATCGATTATGAATTGGTATAAGTTCCTTTTCTCCAATTACGTTCTGAAGTCTTCTTATGATTATAGCTTCAAGTAGTTTGGGCAAAATAGGCAACAGTGAAATTGGACGATATGACGAGGCTTCCTGTGCGCTTTTGCCAGGTTTTTGTACCATAATGATTTCAGATACTTTCCATGACAGTGGGACGTTTCTGAGATTTAAGCAAGCGTTTATTATCGTCGTAAGCTTTGCTATTGCTTTTTGCGTTAGATTTTTTAGTACATCAGCAGTCACCAAGTCGAAGCCAGGAGCCTTTTTTAGTTTAATAACTTTTACTTTTAATATAATTTTCCACTTCACCCACGTATTGCGATTCTTCCAGCTGTGGTAGAATACCATTGACCGAGTTAACAAACTGTTTGTCGCGAGTAAAAGAAATTATATTTATTTGGGCAGTACACTTATTTTCGTGTTGCCTTTTTTACTCATAATTTCTTACTGACTACATTTTATAATCTTAGTGCTATTTATACTTATGGAATGCGGCTGCTGTTATCTGCATACAACTTCTTTGTTGTAATTCAATATCCGTTATCTTGCTAGAACAAAGATAGTTTTGTTATGCTTATCAGCGTTTCGTTATGGAATTCTGTCTGTTGTGTTTATAATGCAGGAATTTTATTGTTTGTTTAGGTTAAGTGTGAAATTTACTTAGGCTTTCTTCAGCGTCGCTAACTCCCCTCCTTCTTAAAAACGGAGCGTCCTCGCTGTGCTGCTACAAATTGTTGTTGTTGAAGACGATTCATTTCCCTGGATTATCATTTAGTATATTGATAGTGCAATTATCAGAGGATTCTGATTTTCAAATAAAATTGCTGAAAAAATTCTTGTATTTTGAAACTTTTTGATAATTATTACATTTTGCTATCTTAGCATTAGAATAATTTTACCATGCTTATGAGCTAAGGGGTATACATTAAATAATTTACATTTCGTTTCGAGTGTTGGATATTTGTAAATTGTAATTATAGTCTGTTCCAAATAACAAATATGGTTATCAGGATATTCCAATGTATTTATTAGTGGAAGATCCAACTATTCATGGCTTATTAACTTTTGCACATCATTCAGATTAAGTGTGACAGAGTAAAAAAAATTTTATTTTTTTCCTACTAATAGTATTAGTTATTGTTTGTAATTCGTTATAAATTTCTCCTATTATTAAATTCTCATTCATTGGTTTAGGCTCGAGTGTTTCAAGAATTCTTTCAAACTGTGAATTATTGCTCTTTTGTTTGTTATTATTTTCTATTAGCATATTAATTGGAGTTTTTATTTCGATAAGGTCGTCAAGATCTGGTGTACCAGTTATAAATTTAAGTACAGAACCAAGAAAGTTAAGAGATCTTTTGAGCCTATATATATTTGGCATAAGTTGATTTTTTTAATGTTTCTATTTTATGAATTAATATTTTTGATTTGGGCTGTTTTTCTAAATTATAAGAAGATCCCATTATGTCATCATAGGACGCAAGTATTTTTGATAAATTTGAAATATGATATAGAAAGGAACTATTTTTATATATGTATACGGGGTCAGTCTACGCCAGTAAAGAAGAAGAAGATACGGGTTTAGTTTCTACGAGAACATATTTTTGTTACTTAAATCTATTATATTGTCGCATAATGCGATAGAGAAAAGTAAAAAGAAAATTAGTATGGATAATCCGTCTTTTATTAGTCGTTACAGTCTTTCTGTTATCTGTTTTTACAACGTGCTTCGCGTATTTTCTTACGTTCTTATTAAGCCTGTGCGTCTTAGAACATATTACGTCACCTGGATTATAGTTCAGCTGCTTTCGATTGCGATTATGATGACGCAAGACTCTTTCCTGGTTTTGTTGATTATAAAACACGTCCTCGGGTTTCTCGTTGGTAACGGAATGTATGGTTTGGTTGCACTGCCGAACAGCTTAAAAAATTTGGCCTTCCGGTGCTGAATTATTCTGGTCAGCTAAAACTTTCGTAATTTCAATAATTGTACTGCGCGTAAGCTCAACTTGTCCATTTGTAGCAGAATGGAACGCTGGCGTTTTTGTGTGCGTTATTTGTAATCGCTTGTAAATTTGTTGTGCACATATGCTTGTAAACGATAGATCGTTATCAGTCATTACAAATTTTGCGTTTGGGGATATTTGTGAAAGAATCTCGTCGACGTATTTGTATGTATAGCATCTTTCCTTGAAGGTATTTGTCTAAAGTAGTAAAATTTTGAGTATTTGTCCGTTGAGCTAATGTATATGTTATCGCTCATGTAGAATAAGTCTAAGTGTATGTATTCGCCTATTTTGTTTGGCGTTGGTGCGGAACCAATTGGTTGTTTGTTTGGTGGGCTTTCGTATTTGTTTATGAGACAGATTTCACAGTCTTGTACTCCTTTTTTACAAGCGTTACGTATGTTTGGCCAGTAATATTTTTAAGAAATTTCCTGTGCATTATTTTTGTAGTTTCTTTTGTGCACGTTTATGTGTGTCATTCATGATTTGTTTTTGTTGTTTGGTTTCGGTAATATCGTCAACCAATTTTTGCGCTAGTACAATCGATACGCTTGGAAATGTGTCGATAATGTTATTTTCGACGTAAAATAAAATCTGCTCGTCTATTTGCAGAGCATTAGTTATCTTTGGTCTAATTACATTTTTTAGTCTATCTAGTACTTAATTCAGTTTTCGTATAAAAAAAACCGAGTGTCGGCTGTTAGAAAATATGTTTTGTGAGAATATTTGGACGGGGTTCTGATCTGACCGTTTTATAATAATTTGGTTTCTAAAGGAGTTTACTTGTTGTTTTACTCGTTTAAGTTTTTGTGTTCGAGAGCTTTGTGCTGAATGTTGGGAATCATCAGAATTTAGAGTGTTGTTTATTTGCTGACGAGAAAGTACATCAGCGACAACGTTCTGATGTCCGGGTTTCTAAGTAATTTTAGCACCATATTCTTCGATGAAATTTCTTCATCTTTTTAATTTTGTATTGGGGTTAAAGATTGATGATCGATGTAGTTTTGTGTTACTTAATGGATTTTTTAAGGTTGTTGTTATTAGAAAGAAGATTAGAATAAAGTTGTATCAACACATTTTTCTAAAAGGTTCTTGTACTCTCACATCAAAGAAAGCAGGGGGTGTATGTAGACTTTTGTCCGCCACTGTATATAGTTAAGTCTGCTATGCCATATAAGTATTTTCGGAGTTTCTTGAAGAACCACACAATTGCGAGTAACTCTTTCTCATTTGTAGAGTAATTCCGTTCGGTTTGACTATGTGTTCGTGAAATAAATGATATTGGTTTTTTATTTTGTGATAATACAGCTCCTAGTGCAAAGTTACTAGCGTATGCGGTCAAGTCAAAGGGTTTGCTGAAATTTGGTTGGAAAAGTTCAACCTGAGCTTGAAGTCCTTCTTTTATTTTACTTAATGCTGCTATTGCAGGTTCCTCTAATGTGATTTTAATTTTTGCGCTTTAATTTTTTGATATTTTACCTTTGTATCCTCTGAGAAACGTGGTAAGTGGTTTAACAATGGCATGTGTATGTATGTATAACGTTGGGGGCGTGTTGCTGCAACGGCATGTTGCAAGCAGCTATACATACTTGTTGCTTTTCTTGCAGTCATTCGGTTACTTAACAATTTCTTTTATTGTATGTAATACATTATTTTATTTATTTTTCAGCCACTGCATGCCCGACATGAATTTATGCAGCTGACAATTAATTTCGGAAAAAGTTCAAAGCTTAAATTGGGCGAATACTTAACATTTTTCAACAGTCAGCGCACAGCAGGCAGTCAGCAATAAGCGTCAACAACAAAAGCAAACACTGGCAACAACAACAACCCACAATAGCTGTAACACAGCGCTTAAGGACATGGTGCACCAAAAATAGAAGAAGAAGAAGCTAAGACGAAACAGATCGGAATTGGGTGTGTAGCAGTCCGTGCAAAATGTCAGCACCACTTGTTGCCTGTAACATTTGGCAACTGTGGCAGACAGAAAAACAAACAAAAAAATTGTTTACTGCGATTGCACCGAAGCTATATTATCCTTCACAAATACAAATTCGCAGTTTGTTTGGCAGCTATATGATATAGTGATTCGATCTAAACATTTTCTTCCGAGATTTCTTTATTGCCTTAAACAATAACGTATGCCTAATTTTGAGAATATATCTCATGAAGTGAAAAAGAGGGGAAAGGATGTGAGCAAAATGATCGTCCAAAAACTGGAGGATTACCTAGCGTGTATAGAGACAAACAGATAGAGTGGTTTCAACGTTTTCAAAGTGGTCGCATCTTAAGTGACGATCAACTTGTGGGCCAATCAAAATCCGTTATCACCGGAAATTCCAACGAAACTGTGCGTGAATTCATCAAAAATCAGCCGAAATCATCATTGAAATTCATGGAAATGGAATTGAACATCTCCAAAACATCGATTTATCGTTTTTGACCGAACATTTGGGCTTACGAAAGGTGTGTGCACGGTTTGTTCCGCGAAAATTGACTGACGACCAAAAATTGCTGAGTCCAACATTCGAAGGACGATCATTTGAGCAAAAATCACATTTTAACAATTAACACCGTATTCACCTGATATGGTACCGTGCGACCTCATCCTTTTCGAAAAAATGCATTTGCTCATGAAAGGAAAGCGTTATGCAGACGTAGAAGCCATTCAAAGCATACTGGCGGCCATACCGGCCAACGAGCTAAAACATTCGTTCGACATGTCGTGCAGTTTAAAGCATAAGAGCCTATTTTGAACAAAATAAATTGATTTTGCCGAAAAAACCATTTCTTCTGTTTTTTGTGTTTCCCCTTAACGGTAATATTCTTAGATTGAATATCGCAGTGACTGACGCAAACTTCTCGAAAAAGGTCTCGAATATTAAAAAACGAAGTATAATATATATATAGTATATTTCCTTTAAGGAGATGTTGTGTTCTTGGTTTCTTAAAAAGGGAGGCGCATTGACGCCGTCCACATTTAGGCCATCATTAGCCCCTTGTGCTCTCGGGTAGTAACCAAATGAAGCATTTTCCAGCAGCTTAATTGACTGGATAAAAATGTAATTACTTTCTACTCCAGCCGCTGAATTAACTTTTGCCATTTTTTTTTTGTAATCTTATAATGTTACCAAGCTGCAATTTGCCTAGAACTACCCCAAAATAAATTTGTGGTATGCGCAGTGTTACTTGTGTTTCTCTAGAGTCCATTGCGTCAAAAAACCCTTGTAGGAACTGGATAGCCCTCGAGCGGACCAAATCCTATGCCTTTTCATTTCCTTCCGGGTACAAGATGAAGCTAACCAAGTTACCTACTAGAGGTCTATTTATTGCTCGGTTGCACAACCTAACACGGGGAGGATTTGGACTTGCTGGTTAGAGCAGAGGAACACTTGACAGCCTGAAAGACTGAATTGTGGTCATTTAGTTTGTAACCACTTTCCGTGTATGGATTACTACAGAAGAAGCCAGCTCCTGTTCTTATTTCATCCTTTGATCCGAAATGTTGACCACAGAAGTATTGTTCTAATATTTTCTTCTACTAGGGTATGAAGACGATACATTAAATTCCACGTAGGTGTTTTTTATCGCTCGCATTGCCAGTATAGGCCAAGTTCATTAACAAGGTCGCCAATGGCCTAAAATCATGACCCTGATGGCCGTAAGCACTGCCTCATACTTCACTTAAATATGCTTTGGCCGGATGTAGAGAATAACTTCCTGGGTTTTTACTATATTACATTTTTAGAAAACCGAAACTACGTTCAAGACGAGGATTCACCGAAACTGTCAGAAATGCATCGTGTATTATTCCAGTGTTCCTGAGCAGGAAACCATAGCTATCAAAAACTTCGTCTTATGAAAGGAACTCTCAGTAATTATTTAAGTTAATATTATTATTTAAGTTTCAAGAAATTTCTGAAAATTTTTGTACCTACTGTCTGGGTACTATGTAGAAGTCCATTAGAAGATCGATATGAATTGTTTTACAACTAACTTCCACTGTAAGATCGATAAAACTTTTTTCGGAATTCCCTTCTTGTGGAACGAAAATATGTATAGTAGTTATAAGCTAACTATGGAGCCTCTTGAGAGATGTTCATCCAACCAGGCGCCTGCTTTCGTTAACCCAATTCAATTTTTCAACTAACAGGTACTGTTAATACCTCATAAGCTACGACAACGCCGCCAATCCACTTCTACATATGTATATTCACGAAAATACTAGTAATTATTGATGAGGTTAGGGGTGACGAAAAGTGTACTTTCCCAAATTCGTTTACATTTCAAAGTTTAAATGGGTTTAAGTGTTTGGGTTTGCATATAATAAGAGCTTCACGTCGACTCCTTAACACGCGATCTATCTTTCATAGTGGAGACAATTAAATCTCATTGAAAGGCAATGAACGCAATTAGCATTTCAATAATGCCAAGACGAACAAAGACGCATTCTGGAAGACACATCTGCATACACTCGGTCACTTAATGTGAGTTTGTTAGATAAATAAGCCTGGAGATGAGATAGGTGACAAATTAGACAATGAAAATCGCGTAATTATGTCTTAAAACAATGCTAAAGCAAGATTGGCTAGCCAAAGTCAACTCTAAGGAGGACACGAAAAATAATTTCCACAAACAAACATATGTCTAGGCAATCGGAAGAGACTGAATAGACGCTCGTTCAAACTAAATGGCAGACCAATATCAGATACAAGCTGCTTCAATTGATGTTACTGAAGTTGAATGCTGGCGGTTAAAATAACTGGAAGTCAATGGAATACTTATTTGAAACTTTTGCCGCAAAAGTCATAATAATTTCTGTTATATTTAAAACAAAATTTAGTTCGAGTTGCTAAATCTAAAAGGGTTTTTAGTACAATGTATCAAGTCGGGCTTTCAGGAAATCAATTGTCGGAAAGTCAACGACAGACTTTTTTTTTTACGTAATAAATGATGGTTTTACATTTTATTGAAATTGCAACTAGTGATAAATTTAAGCTAACAAGCAATATTTTTCTCAATGTTTGACGTAAAACAATAAAAGCTGAAATGAAAAACTTTTCTTTTTTTAAACTAAATGTAACAACTAAATATAATAATATTTGTTATTTTCTTAGATTCGTAATACATCATGAAACGTTGTTCTCGTTAGTCTGCACCTGCTATTTCTAGTCTCTCCTAGTTGTCGGGCTTCACTGTTTACATGATTTTGTAACCTTTTGGCATGTTTCGAAGCTGTTTCACGAATGACTTTCCGAACCATTTTTAAATGAAGATCACGATGCAGATCCGAATTGCGTATGTACCACGGGGCATTTACCATTTTTCGCTGAACTTTGTTTTGGAATCTTTGAACTGCTTCAATGTACTTGTATAACGTGGCGGCGCATCCTCATAGTTGAATTCCATATGCCCAAATAGATTTCAAAGTTTGATTGTAGATTAGAAGTTTATTTGATGTTGTTAAGGGTGATTTCTAGCCGATCAACCAGTTTATTTTGTGGTGAAACTTTTTTTGTATATGCTCCTTCCAATTCAACTTTGCATCCAACGTAATAGTAAGATTAGGGATGTACGTAGCATTTTTGTACCATTTCCGTGTCCATTCTACAATTTGATTTAGTGAAGATAGCATTCTGTGCGACGACTCAACTTCATTTCTGCCGGTCGTAATGATGCAGGTATCGTCTGCAAATGTAGCGATTGCGCAGATTGGCGGCGTAGGCATGTCGCTAGTGAATAAAATGTATAGAGCTTCCTTGGGGTACACCTTTTTTTATCTGTTGTAAAATAGTATATGATAGTTCTTCTTGATTCTGAAATAGCGGTTGCTCAGATAAGAGTCAACTAGATCGGTCAGATACTGTGGAAAGTGAAATCTTGATTTAAGGAGTAAGCCATGGTGCCATACTCTATCGAATGCCTGCCATATGTCAAGGAAAACTGTACAGCTGTTTGTGCTTTTTTCAATCGCATCTTCAATTGTGCTCGTTATTCTACGAACTTGATCGATTATGAATTGGTATAAGTTCCTTTTCTCCAATTACGTTCTGAAGTCTTCTTATGATTATAGCTTCAAGTAGTTTGGGCAAAATAGGCAACAGTGAAATTGGACGATATGACGAGGCTTCCTGTGCGCTTTTGCCAGGTTTTTGTACCATAATGATTTCAGATACTTTCCATGACAGTGGGACGTTTCTGAGATTTAAGCAAGCGTTTATTATCGTCGTAAGCTTTGCTATTGCTTTTTGCGTTAGATTTTTTAGTACATCAGCAGTCACCAAGTCGAAGCCAGGAGCCTTTTTTAGTTTAATAACTTTTACTTTTAATATAATTTTCCACTTCACCCACGTATTGCGATTCTTCCAGCTGTGGTAGAATACCATTGACCGAGTTAACAAACTGTTTGTCGCGAGTAAAAGAAATTATATTTATTTGGGCAGTACACTTATTTTCGTGTTGCCTTTTTTACTCATAATTTCTTACTGACTACATTTTATAATCTTAGTGCTATTTATACTTATGGAATGCGGCTGCTGTTATCTGCATACAACTTCTTTGTTGTAATTCAATATCCGTTATCTTGCTAGAACAAAGATAGTTTTGTTATGCTTATCAGCGTTTCGTTATGGAATTCTGTCTGTTGTGTTTATAATGCAGGAATTTTATTGTTTGTTTAGGTTAAGTGTGAAATTTACTTAGGCTTTCTTCAGCGTCGCTAACTCCCCTCCTTCTTAAAAACGGAGCGTCCTCGCTGTGCTGCTACAAATTGTTGTTGTTGAAGACGATTCATTTCCCTGGATTATCATTTAGTATATTGATAGTGCAATTATCAGAGGATTCTGATTTTCAAATAAAATTGCTGAAAAAATTCTTGTATTTTGAAACTTTTTGATAATTATTACATTTTGCTATCTTAGCATTAGAATAATTTTACCATGCTTATGAGCTAAGGGGTATACATTAAATAATTTACATTTCGTTTCGAGTGTTGGATATTTGTAAATTGTAATTATAGTCTGTTCCAAATAACAAATATGGTTATCAGGATATTCCAATGTATTTATTAGTGGAAGATCCAACTATTCATGGCTTATTAACTTTTGCACATCATTCAGATTAAGTGTGACAGAGTAAAAAAAATTTTATTTTTTTCCTACTAATAGTATTAGTTATTGTTTGTAATTCGTTATAAATTTCTCCTATTATTAAATTCTCATTCATTGGTTTAGGCTCGAGTGTTTCAAGAATTCTTTCAAACTGTGAATTATTGCTCTTTTGTTTGTTATTATTTTCTATTAGCATATTAATTGGAGTTTTTATTTCGATAAGGTCGTCAAGATCTGGTGTACCAGTTATAAATTTAAGTACAGAACCAAGAAAGTTAAGAGATCTTTTGAGCCTATATATATTTGGCATAAGTTGATTTTTTTAATGTTTCTATTTTATGAATTAATATTTTTGATTTGGGCTGTTTTTCTAAATTATAAGAAGATCCCATTATGTCATCATAGGACGCAAGTATTTTTGATAAATTTGAAATATGATATAGAAAGGAACTATTTTTATATATGTATACGGGGTCAGTCTACGCCAGTAAAGAAGAAGAAGATACGGGGTCAGTTTCTACGAGAACATATTTTTGTTACTTAAATCTATTATATTGTCGCATAATGCGATAGAGAAAAGTAAAAAGAAAATTAGTATGGATAATCCGTCTTTTATTAGTCGTTACAGTCTTTCTGTTATCTGTTTTTACAACGTGCTTCGCGTATTTTCTTACGTTCTTATTAAGCCTGTGCGTCTTGGAACATATTACGTCACCTGGATTATAGTTCAGCTGCTTTCGATTGCGATTATGATGACGCAAGACTCTTTCCTGGTTTTGTTGATTATAAAACACGTCCTCGGGTTTCTCGTTGGTAACGGAATGTATGGTTTGGTTGCACTGCCGAACAGCTTAAAAAATTTGGCCTTCCGGTGCTGAATTATTCTGGTCAGCTAAAACTTTCGCAATTTCAATAATTGTACTGCGCGTAAGCTCAACTTGTCCATTTGTAGCAGAATGGAACGCTGGCGTTTTTGTGTGCGTTATTTGTAATCGCTTGTAAATTTGTTGTGCACATATGCTTGTAAACGATAGATCGTTATCAGTCATTACAAATTTTGCGTTTGGGGATATTTGTGAAAGAATCTCGTCGACGTATTTGTATGTATAGCATCTTTCCTTGAAGGTATTTGTCTAAAGTAGTAAAATTTTGAGTATTTGTCCGTTGAGCTAATGTATATGTTATCGCTCATGTAGAATAAGTCTAAGTGTATGTATTCGCCTATTTTGTTTGGCGTTGGTGCGGAACCAATTGGTTGTTTGTTTGGTGGGCTTTCGTATTTGTTTATGAGACAGATTTCACAGTCTTGTACTCCTTTTTTACAAGCGTTACGTATGTTTGGCCAGTAATATTTTTAAGAAATTTCCTGTGCATTATTTTTGTAGTTTCTGTGTGCACGTTTATGTGTGTCATTCATGATTTGTTTTTGTTGTTTGGTTTCGGTAATATCGTCAACCAATTTTTGCGCTAGTACAATCGATACGCTTGGAAATGTGTCGATAATGTTATTTTCGACGTAAAATAAAATCTGCTCGTCTATTTGCAGAGCATTAGTTATCTTTGGTCTAATTACATTTTTTAGTCTATCTAGTACTTAATTCAGTTTTCGTATAAAAAAAAACCGTGTGTCGGCTGTTAGAAAATATGTTTTGTGAGAATATTTGGACGGGGTTCTGATCTGACCGTTTTATAATAATTTGGTTTCTAAAGGAGTTTACTTGTTGTTTTACTCGTTTAAGTTTTTGTGTTCGAGAGCTTTGTGCTGAATGTTGGGAATCATCAGAATTTAGAGTGTTGTTTATTTGCTGACGAGAAAGTACATCAGCGACAACGTTCTGATGTCCGGGTTTCTAAGTAATTTTAGCACCATATTCTTCGATGAAATTTCTTCATCTTTTTAATTTTGTATTGGGGTTAAAGATTGATGATCGATGTAGTTTTGTGTTAATTAATGGATTTTTTAAGGTTGTTGTTATTAGAAAGAAGATTAGAATAAAGTTGTATCAACACATTTTTCTAAAAGGTTCTTGTACTCTCACATCAAAGAAAGCAGGGGGTGTATGTAGACTTTTGTCCGCCACTGTATATAGTTAAGTCTGCTATGCCATATAAGTATTTTCGGAGTTTCTTGAAGAACCACACAATTGCGAGTAACTCTTTCTCATTTGTAGAGTAATTCCGTTCGGTTTGACTATGTGTTCGTGAAATAAATGATATTGGTTTTTTATTTTGTGATAATACAGCTCCTAGTGCAAAGTTACTAGCGTATGCGGTCAAGTCAAAGGGTTTGCTGAAATTTGGTTGGAAAAGTTCAACCTGAGCTTGAAGTCCTTCTTTTATTTTACTTAATGCTGCTATTGCAGGTTCCTCTAATGTGATTTTAATTTTTGCGCTTTAATTTTTTGATATTTTACCTTTGTATCCTCTGAGAAACGTGGTAAGTGGTTTAACAATGGCTGCAAAATTTTTTATGAATTTTCGATAATAGTTTGCGATACCTAGACAAGCTCTAAGCTCCTTGAGTGAAGTAGGAGTGGGAAAATCTTTTATAGCTTGTATTTTTACGGGATCGACGGTGATTTTATTGTGTTTAATAATGTGTCCCAAATATTCTACTGAGCCTTTAAAGAAGTGTGACTTTTCATTGGAAATCTTCATGTTAGCTTGATGGAGTGCATTTATAATAATGCGTATGTGCTCGACATGTTCTTCTGGGGAAGAAGAGTAAATGAAAACATCGTCTACATAAACATACGACAATTTGCCAATATATGGTCTCAGGATATCATCGTTACACCTATGAAAAATTGACGGAGCAATTTTCAGTCTAAAAGGCATGCGAAGAAATTCATATTTGGGCTCCATTTACACTAAAAGCTACTTTCTCTCTGTCAGACTCTTTAATAAGAATCTGGTGAAATCCAGATTCCAAATCTAAAGTTGTAAATATTTTTGCATTACCAAGATTTTGTATAGTCATAGCTACATCAGGTATGGGGTATCTATCTGTAATAGTTTGAGCGTTAAGCTTTTGAAAGTCTACAACCATTCTGCGTTTAGGTTTCCCTTGTTCATCGGTACGTTTTTTAGCAACTGTCCAAATGGGTGAATTGTACGGAATTTTACTAGGTTGGATTATTTCACTTACTAAAAGTTTATTTATTTCTTTGCTAATGAAATCATTATCCGATATAGGGTACAGATATTGTTTTGTCCAGATAGGATCTTGGGATTTCGTCCTAATTGTGGCTTGTAGAGTGGTAGTAAATGGTAATATTGAGTTAGTACCTTCATTTTGTTGCATTATTTTTTCAGTTTCAGATCTATATTTTTCATTGCTTACTGTATAATTAATTTTTTGCAAACTTTCTCTTTCTTTCTTGGCCCTATATTTATAACTGAGCTTATACTCGAAAAGGTTAATCTCTGCTTTAATTGTTCTGAGTCCTTGTTCGCCCAGAAGCATATCAAATTCTTCTAATGCATCAGTTTCAAAAAATATAAGGAAATTATCTAACACTGATATTATTTTTTTTTTTATTTTGATGTTGAGAAACCATGAAGAGTTTTTACTTTTGTGGGTTTGATTGGAATAGACTCACCGATATTACATTTAGTGCTTATGTAATTGTTTGTTGCTCCAGTGTCGATGAGGATATTAACTGCTTTGTCTGTATTTTTGCAGTGGCGTTGAAGACACGGCAATTGATTAATTCGCTTGAGAAAAACAAAGAGTGTCTTATATTCAAAGTCGTCACTTTGTTTTGTAGCAGGTGATCGTAATTCATCTTTCTCGTATTCTGGTGAAAGCGATTGTAGTTCTTCGTCGTGTGTCTGGTTTACACGTTGAAATTTCTGCTGTAGGTTGGAGTTATAAGATGAAGGATTTCGTTCTCTTTTTTGGGGGTTTCCGCGAAAATGATTATTTGGAGGTAGTCCTTATAATTGACGGTTATAGCTAATTTGTAAAAGTGCAGCGTTGAAGTTGGTGGGAGGAATCTACGTCCATTGGTTGGCGCTGTGGGGTGGGTGCACTCTGTGTATATTGCACTTGCACGTTTGGTATATATCTTCGCTGATCATCGCGGTATCTTTTTTTTAAAGGGTTGATGTTTCATATTGTATTTCCTGTAGTCATCGTACTGAGGAAAATCGAATTGCAATTTCTCGTTGTCGTCGTATATCGTACTTGCGATGGCGTAGGCGGTTTCTAAGTCCTTTGGGTTATGGCTGTAAAGAGTGCCGCTTATATACTTGCTGTTGAAGCGATGAATAAACGTTCTGATGGCTTCTTGATTCGCATACTTTTGCATTTCTGATGGGTCACCTGAGCTTCTCATTTCAATTTTTGTTAGGGCAAGATTCAAATCCCTGCTGACTTCGCAATGAAATTCCCCCAGCGTAAGTTTGTTTTGCGTAATCCTTTTCATTTCGTCTAGTAAGACCTAAAAATATCTCTGGTCCACATACGTGTTGTCGAGGCGATTTATGATTGAGTAGAAGTTGAACTTCGTCTTGTGGTTGATTAAAACATCGGCTTCTTCTTCTTGAATTTTCGAATGCAATATCGAAAGTGCGGTACAATATGTCGGGGTTGTGGCATATTCTTTTATGTTTTCCATGTGCGTCCACGCACGTTTTCTCTGGCAACGCTTTAAAAATATCCAGATTAATCTGCATTTCGTTGATCTCGTTCTGATCCGTAATTGTCGCATTTGATGGCAGACTGTTCTCTAGGGAAGCCACTCTTTGTTGGTTCTCAGTTAGAGATGTAGTTAAAGCAGCAATTTGAGCCCTGAGATTTGCAATCTTCTGTACAGGCATCTCGAAGTTGGTGTTCAATAAGGGACGACGCAAATTGAATAGTTTTTGTCTCTTTCAGGAACTTATTTTTTTCCTTCTTCAGGAACGTGGATTATAGTTTTATCCCTTTTTGTCAGCATATGGCAGGTTCAGTTTAAACGAAAAGAACGGTTGAGCCCCCAGTTAACAAACTGTTATTTTTCGCGAGTAAAAGAAAATATATTTATTTGGGCAGTAACTTATTTTCGTGTTGCCTGTTTTATTCATAATTTCTTACTGTCTACGTTTTATAATCTTAGTGCTATTTATACTTATGGAATGCGGCTGCTGTTATCTGCATACAACTTCTTTGTTGTAATTCAATATCCGTTATCTTGCTAGAACAAAGATAGTTTTATTATACTTATCAGTTTTGGAATTCTGTCTGTTGTGTTTATAATGCAGGAATTTTATTGTTTGCTTAGGTTAAGTATGAAATTTACTTAGGCTATCTTCAGCGTCGCTAACTACCGCAAAAGGACAAAATATTTTAGTTAGTTTCTCTGAGAAAACTTTCGCTTTTTCTTCATCGCTTCTGGCCCAGGATCTGAGGGGTGCATTCGACAATATTGTTTTCCTAGCGTTTTTTACAGCCTTCCAAAGGGAATAATCCGTATGTTTGTTTGGCGTTCATTTCTCAGTATAATTAGAACTATTTTAATTTGTAAATAACTTTATTTATTTTGGTGTCCAGAATCTTAGTTAAATTATTTAGTTCTGTTTTATACTGAGAAAATCGCGGAGCAAAATAAAGAGAAAATATGGCATATTTTACAGTAGTACTACGATAAACGCAAAAATTCATCTCAAGCCGCCAATAAAATTTGTGCAGTTTATGGACCCGATACTGTTTCCATTTCCACCGCACAACGATGGTTTTAACGTTTTCGTTCTGGTGTAGAGGTGGTCGAAGATGCGCCACGTCGAAAATTGCGATAAAATCGCTGAATTAGTCGAAAGAGACCAGCATAGTAGTCATCAAACCGTTATAAACCATTTGAAGAACCTTGGAGTCACTAAGAAGCTCGATGTATGGGTGCCACATGAATTGATTCAATAAAAATACCGCAAGACTTTTTTGACAATCCATTATATCTTTAGTACTTATATTTACTTAAGAATCAATATTTTTATCGACCATAACTTTGAAATACTCCCAGTCCGTATGTCTATTAGAGAGATAAGGTGATATGTCGATTTCTTGTAGATGGCCATTCAAGATTAGATATACATACTTGCGAGTGGTCCGAATTTTCCATGGTAATGAATTTCTTAGATATTTGTCGAGTGATGAAAAGGTCGATTAGGTCAGGTAGTTTTCTTGTGTCGGTAGGCCAGTAAGTCGGCTTGCCAGTAGATATAAAGTCGCATCCAGTAGCCATAGCAGCTTTAAATAGCTCTCTTCCCTTCGGTGGCGTAACTCTTGAGCCCCATTGGGAGTTTTTTTGTGTTAAAGTCCCACCCATGATAAGTTTTCCATGGTGTTTTAGTATAAGTTCCGTGTACAAGTCCATTTTGATATTGTGTATAGGTACAACTTATTTTCCCGAAATTAGATTCAACCGATATGGTCGTGGCTTGGAATTCTGGGACACTTATATTAATTTCTTTGTAGTGGGGAATGTTATCTCTGATAATTATGGCACTCCCCCCTCTCGTATTGTTGTTTGGGTAGTTCGACCAATAGGTCTTGTAGTTTTTGAATTTAACGAATGTTTCATTAGTAAAATGGGTATCTGTTATAATTCAAATATCAATTTTTTCTAAATGGAGTACTGACTCTAATTCTTTTTTTTCGTTTGAGCAAGCCATTTGCATTCCAAGTCATAATTTTTATCGGTTTCATTTTTGCGCTTTACTTACGCTGTGCGACAGTCTATTTGAGTAAGACGTTCGTGGGTAAGTTTACCTTGCTCTTCTAGCTTATTAAGCTTGTCGAGAATTAACGAGAAATTATTAGTAATATCACTAATGGAATTCGAATTTGCATGGTTTGCAGACGTATGTTGTTGAATTTGACCTTTGGTTATGCTGGCAAATGAGGGTTTTCCAGATTGCTGACTTACATTACTAACCTTCTTCTGAGGAGCAGTAGAAGCAGTTTCACTTAAGCGTTTTGATTGTTGGTGATGCTCTTTATTTTCCTCGGTCGCGTTTCCCCTATAGTTCGCAAGGTGATTTTGATTACAGTTTGGCGGTACTTCGGCAGATTTTGTGCGTCTTAGAATTGTGTGATTTCAGGCGACTTCACACACCATGGTGGTTTACAACAATAATTTCTGGTGTGACCGAATGCTTGACACGACTTACACTGCGGTACAAGATTCGATGGCTTGATTGGCTCGAGTTTGACGACATAGTTTAAAATGTGTTTGATTTCGTAAATTTTCTTAACGTTTTCTGTAGATTCGAAGCATACAATAAACATACGAGTATTTAATGGATTTTTTGTTTTGTATTGAAGTTGTTATGACCTTTGTAACTTTAAAACTCTGCTTCTGAAGATCTGAGACAATGCTTTCCGGCTCACATGAGTGATGAAGGTCTTTTACCATTACGCGTATATCCCGCGATTGCTTGTCCTCGTACGAGTACCAAGAAATTTGCGAATCGTTTAATTTCCTTGTAAGTATTCTATAATCTGAACTGTTAGAAAGGTTTTTTTTTTACATGCGTTTATCAAGGAACGCACCAAAAGTTGATTACAATTTTCTGATATTATGATTGGCGTGGGGCGATGACTTATTTTTATATCTTTTTCATCTTTTGTTGTATTATCCGGGTACGGAGACTTCAGCGTTACATCCGGTGAAGAATTCGCTTTGCGTTTTTCAGTTTCCTTACTTTTTCCCTTTTTTAATAATCAATTTGATTCATTTTCAAGCTCTTCTTCATCTGTTTCGGCTATAAATGTCGATTTTGGTGAAGAAGAGAGCGTTTCATTGGTATTTTTGAATAGCGATTTCCTTACATTTTCATTTTGGAGTTCAAGTGTCGCATTTTCATTCTTTGCTCATTGTTTAATGCTTCCATTTTTTTAATTCGTTCGAGCAACATATCTAATTGGTTCCTTGTTGACCTCCCACCAGGAGGCGGGGTTTTTATGTCCATCACGATCTAATGGAAATATAATTACGTTAAGTGATATAAACTGCCTTATCCACTGCTTCGTCGACTGTGCAGATAATGTAGTGTCCCTGGCCACCTACAACTCTGCTTAAACAGCTGGTTTGCCGTGTGATAGGAACAGCTGATGACTACTTCAGATGTGCGAAGGAGAATCGTAGCTTGGAAAATGATTGAGTGTTTTTTATTTTGAAATTTTTTTGTTATTGTTATAAAATTTAATGATTTTGTGTTAAATTTTGTATGGATTTCAAACATTAATGCATTTGGTTGATGTACCACGTGATGTCAACGATGTCGAGGACGTCCGGCGAATCTGTCTGCAAATTTTCACAGCCTGGATTACGCTTTATTAAAATAATTTAAGAAGTACACCCAACTGTTGACCGTACACTTTGACCGTAAACTTTGAACAGGCATATACCGCAAGCGCCTAAACTAGTTTTGATTCTAGAAGAGTCTAGAAGAGATTTTCTCTATGTATAAAGTACCAACCTTCAGAACAGGAACACATTTTCGGAACTTCTACGAAGTACAGAGCCAGCCAAGATAGATTTGTTGCTCGTGAACTAAAAAAGAAGTCGGCGGGTTTTCAAATCGAGATACTAAAACCTCTCCAATCTCTTCCTGCCTCCGCCGGAAAAAATTAACGTCCCGAATTAAAGTTGTCACTTAGTAACAGACAACTAAATATAGCCGGTCATTGTTATTGTTGATTGTTAAGGTCCAGTTCCAACGTTATCGAACAAAAATTTCAACCAAAGTTTTCCATCCAAATTGAGCAACCCTCTAGATTGCCTCCAACAGCGATGTCAACTTCTTGCTGTCAACTGCAGCTGTTGCACAACTGTTTCTCATATACCCTCCCGTTATTAATGTAGCTGCTGCTGCGCGTCTACTGCACTCTTAGCCGCAACAGACACGGTAATGAATTAGCTCAATTCTTTTGCCAACTTTTTGGTACATTTGTGCTTTTCAGCGCTTCGGAGTGGCGCCAACAAAGTGCTCGTAACTTACAGGTGTGAGTACCGTTGCTAACTTCAACGTCCTTCTTGTTTTCTCCTCTCCTCTCTTTATCCATGCAGAGTTTTAACTATAAATGACTGTAGCGACTCAGAGTCACCGGCGTTTGTTGTTTTTGGGTTTATTTTTTGTTCACTTTTATTGCAACGCTGTGCGGTTGCTCCTTCGGCCGTGTTGGCGCTGTGTGTGTGTGTATAAGCAATAAATTGCTGCTGCTCTCGCCTTCACTGCGGCGACTGCCCTCAGGTGTTGGCTGCAAGTAGTTTTCTGCTTTGGGTCAGTTACTTGCAATTTGAGTGCTGCAATACTATGCTAAGGTCCATTGTGTTGACAGATGGCAGGTACCAATGTGTTGCTTTTAATTGATTTAAGATGTTTTAAGTATTTGGTAATTGGCTGCAAGCAATGTTGTTGCGAGTTAAAAAATAGAAGCAGATATTTTGCGAAAAAAATATTTGAAAAAGTAGCACATCTTAAGGTGGAGTGGCGGTTGTAATGACGATGGATTGGTTTATTTTGAACTTTATTGTTGAAATTAGAGCTAAATTTATTATTCTTTACTGGCGTAGACACCAATTACGCGGTTATAGCCGAAATAACAATAGCTCCCCAGTATTTTTTTCTTTTCGCTATTTGCCGCCAATTCGGGATACCAATGAATCTGGCCAACGGAGGGAAGGTCTTTCTCATCTTCTTATTCCAGCGGCCAGTAATGAATCGAATACTTTCAAAGATGAACTGTTCTCACCCATCAACAATATGATCTAACCAGCGCTGTCTCTTTAATCGCTGAACTACTTTTCTCTCGAACACCTATAGAACCGACTCATCAAATTATGCCATTGTCCACGCATCTGCATCGTATAGCAGGACGGAAATAAAAAGTGACTTATAGCGTTTGGTCTTTGATCGTGCTCCTTCAAGAAAGGACTATACTTCTCAATTGCCTGCCTAGTCCGAAGTGGCACCTGTTGGCAAGAGATATTCTGCGTTGGATTTCGAGGCTGACATTGTTGGTGGTGGTACTGGTTCCAAGATAGACGAAATTATCTACGACTTTGAAGTTATGACTGTAAATAGTGAGGTGCGCGCTAAGTCGCGAACGCGATGACTTTATGTTTTATGACAGGAGATATTTCGTCTTGTTCTGGTTCACAATCAGACCTATAAGCTTCGTTTCTTCATCCAGTCTTGAGATATCAGAATTAATGGGGTGATTTTTGAGGCCAATGATATACAGTCTGATAGAAGATTGTACCTTCTCTACTTAGGTCGTATTATTTTCTCCAGCAATATATTCAAGAAGTCACACTATTGGACGTTTCCTCCTGAAACCTCTTTTGGTATCGAACTTTTGATGTTGCTGAACGTCAACTTTCACATCCGTCTTAGACGGAGATACCAAGTTCTGAATTTGCGGCATAGAGGCAGTTCCTCTTTCTGCTGTGGGATGCGAAGAGTTGGTGTGTGCCGATCTTTCTTTCACAAGTCTTTACCAAGATTTGGCGCATGGTAAAACTATGGTCGACAGTAGATTTTCCAGGTGTAAAGCCACACTGATAAGCTCCAATCAGTTTATATAGCTCGCCCGTTAATCCGTCGGTCCCTTCCACTTTGTGGTTTTTAGACCGGTAATTGCTATTCGAACCTCATCATAGTCGGAAAATCAAACATCTACCAGGTTGTTCAATAAGTTTTGTCGTTCGATAAAAGAGGGCTTTGCTACTTTCCCAAATTTTTTTTGTTTTGTTGGTACATTCTTCATATGAACGTATGTGAAGTTTCATTTCAAACTGTCTTCTTTATTTACAAGCCATTTAGTGTCGCCATGTCACAGTATTTTTTACAATGGAAAAAATGATAAAATTCTTGTTTTTGGAAGGTGTAGCACCAAAAAAACTTCACGAACGAAAAGTGTATAATGTTAATTCACCCACAATTAGTGGAGTAGAAAGATAGGTTGCAGAATTCAAATGTGTTCGTACAAGCTTTGAAGACGATCCACGTGAAGGACGTCTAAAAAGCGCATCAACACCAGAAATTATACCCGAATGACTGAGAGAGATTTAATAAAGGCCCTACACATCTCATTAGACAGTGTAAGCCATATTTTAAGTGAAATGTTTGATTTTTGAAAGCTGTGTACACATTTGGTACTCCATTCGCTCAGCAACACTTGGAGCGTTTTAAAAAGAAGAAGTTGGATGAGACTTGGGTCTATCACCATGATTCTGAATCAAATCAAGAGTGGTGTTCGGCTTCGAAACGAGTTCGTGTCCGGAAATCTGCCAAGAAGATTATAGCATTCGCTTTTGGGAATGCAAGAGGAATTTCGTTTGTGGATTATCTGCAAACTGGTAAAACAGTTAATTCTGAATATTATTGCAACCTTTTGGACTAATTGAAGGAAAAATTTGTGAAAAAAACGGAGTTTACAGAAGAAAAAAATCCTTTTTCATCAGAACAATGCACAGTGTCACAAGAGCATTCTGACAATGGATAAAATCCATTAATTAAAGTTCAAATTATAGGAGCATCCACCGTATTCACCAGATTTGGCCCCAGCGACTTCCATTGTTTCTAGGATTTACAGATAGGAGGATCGTTGGAGCAAGTGTATTAATATTCAGGGGGATTATACTGAATAATAAAGTGTACTTTGAATTATAAAATTATTTTTTTTTCTGGATAACTTCAGTATATTCTCATTATTATTATCAGCCACCGAATCGCCTCTTTGGATCATACAAGAGTATGCTACGATCTTGAAACCTTCCGTTAGTCTGTCTGTAATCTCTCCACTACGACACGAGGGTCCTCAACGTGCCAGCATTTCTTTCGACCTACCTGAAAGCAAATTGTTTCGCTGCAAGGACCCTGAATTGCCATCTCTCGTTTCATTTAATTTTACATAAAGATTACCTATATTTATGTCTCTGCTATCCAAAAAAAGGAATTTATAAACGTGTCTACGCATATTCTATAGGCAACAATTTAGTTTCTTGAAGATAAAAGAAAAACAGATTAATGTAAACATATATTAGGTTGTCAAAAAGTCTTGCGATATTTTCGCTATTTGGCGCTGAAAGCGCGTAGTTCTAGTTTTATTCGTCGCATCGGGTCATGCTATACCTTTTTTAAAGCTCACTTCACGCGCTAACACGTGTTTGATTGATTGTCGTTTCTTTTAAGTCGTTCGTGAGTTATAGCGTCGCAACATGGAGCAAAATAAAGAGAAAATACGGCATATTTTACAGTACTACTACGATAAAGGCAAAAATGCATCTCAAGCCGCCAATAAAACTTGTGCAGTTTATGGATACAGTTTCCATTTCCAAAGCACAACGATGGTTTCAACTGGTTTTTGTTCTGGTGTAGAGGTGGTCGAAGATGCGCCACGCTCCGGAAAGCCTGTCGTCGAAAATGCGATAAAATCGCTGAATTAGTCGAAAGAGACCAGCATAGTAGCAGCCGTAGCATCGGTCAAGAGCTGGGCATGAGTCATCAAACCGTTATAAACCATTTCAATAAATTCAGTAAACCATTCAATAAAAATACCGCAAGACTTGTTTGACAACGTATTATTATATTTCAAATAGGCAGCTTTCATCATCGATCTAGAACCCTTGAACTGATCTGCAAAAAGTTCCGACGATGTAATTTTTCTAGTGTGCATATTCTTCATTTCAAATCTGTATTCAAGTAATATTAATTACGTTCCAAAAGTTTCCTAATTCTTTCAAGTATCTGAGTGAAATATTTGTATCAGATCTCTAAACTAAAGAACTTTTCGTTCCCACAATACATGGGTATATATAACCGGAACAGACTTTAATTGTTATTAAGTACGATCATCTCAGCAGCATTTCCACTATTCCAGCACACTAATAACAACATCTGTAGCGCTCTCTGATGACTTTCTTGTGATTATTTTATTTACATGCAGCATTCAATCCACTTCAAGCAAATGGGGAAAGCATATCCACAGGCGCACTCTGGGAAACCACTTATCAAACACAACAAACAAAAAAGCTTACTAACTCAAACGGTTTCACCATCAAATAAATGCATAAGCAAACAACTTAACGGCAAAATTGTATGTTAGTACATTGTGATCTCATTAAATATTAACATTAAATGTATTTACAATACATTTGCAAAACAAAAGTGAAAGTCCACAGCAATTTCAGTAAGGCAAAGTAAACAGTGGAGCACAGCGCAAGAAAAATATAACAAAAACAAAGCAAAGCATTAATGAAGTAAAACAACAAGATTGTAGTAGAGAGAGAGAGGAGAGAAGATGAAAGGGGAAAGCCTAATTGTCATTAACATGTGAAGACATTAAATTTTCGTTAAAGCGAAATATTATATTCGTCAAGCACAATCTTCGCTCGTGCAAACAAAGTTGTGACTAAATATTAGGGTTATCAATCCTAAAAATATGTTTTAAAAATTAAGATTAACATTTATTTTTTTACTGAAAAGTAAATCTGTAGAGTTATCATCACATACAATTACGAAGAAAAAATTTAAATAAAATAGATATTACACGTTTTATGCTAAGAAATTAAAAAAGTATAAATAAAGAACAAAGTAAAAAAAAATAGGCATCTTTTGCCAACTTTCTCAAAATACACAACCAAAATTCAAAAAATAGTATGTACACAAGAAATATCACAATATTTTTATAATATGTGTGCAGTGTTATATGATGAAAAACCACAACAAAAAAAAAAAAACTTTTTATTAAAAGGGTAGCCAGGTAATAGAAATAAGATAATAAGTAAGTATTTTTACAAAATTATTGCTACCCTGGAAACAAGTATGAATTATTTTAAGAAAATAAAAATTTTCTGAATCCCTGTCGTAAGAGAAATTAGTTTGTTTATAGTGAAATAAAAAACAATTGATTCAATAGGATTGCCAACTTTCTAGCATATTATACTTGTATAATAGTTGCTGCTTAAGTAAATTTATATGTGAAGGACGCTATTTTGTAGTAGGGTTGCCCAACTAAGAAAATAGCAAGTAAAGTAGTTAACATATTAAAAAGAAAATAAATGAAATTAGTTAATTTTTATGTCTAGCGAATTGTAAGTCCTGCCCAAAACGAAGCTGCTCGAAGATACAAATCGATTAGACTAGTTTAACTGCATATACCTCTCTTTCAACTGATATGCCTTGGAGAGCAGATACAGTATACAAATCTCAAGATGTATTTCAGACAAGACTTGCGAATTCAGCAACCCTGAGACTGATTGACCTCGCTCAAGGTAAAAACAAAGATATAGTTCTTGCTAAACCTAAACAAAAAGGCCATTGGTCTCACCTAAGGTATTGCCCTGGTTAAATGTAAACAAATGGGTCAGTGTTGTTGTCTTCTCTATATGTAAACTAAGATGTCTTAGAACTCACCAAAGATCGTTGACCTCGAAAGGATTGTTGATATCGCTAAAGGTTTACAAATGGGTCATTGACTCGGGGTTGTTGTCATCGCTAAATATAAAAAAAGAATTCACTGACCTTAGTAAGGGTTGTTAATTTCGCGAAAGGTTTAAATGAATCTCTACCCGGAAAAACTGGCACAGACTGATACAACACTTCCGATGACAGCATACCCATACATCACCACACAGCACAACTCACCATACCTCTACATCAATCAACCCAATTAACAAAAAGGCTGGATAAAAAGGATTGCGGACATTCGCTTCTACACCTTTCATATATTCACATCGATCGGAACAATCGTGCGAGCTACGCTCAACTTTGAATAAAAAGCATCCGGATACTGTTTCGTCCGCTCGCTGTAGATTTCCATTGGACATTCGTCCGTAGCGAGGATATTTACATTTTACTGCTTAATTGTTAAAAATATCAAAATATTTTCAAGCCAATATTCTTACATTAAATTTACCTATATACAAACACAAGAGCATTTTTTCTTGCCCCCGTTTAATCACGTATGAATGACTGAACGCGAAGCTTTTAAAACAACTCATTTATTTCTAAAAACATAAGACACTTTTAATAGGAGTTCACTATATCCTACAATATAAACATTGCATGCAATTGAAAAATCAAACACAAAATGAAAAATTTGCTTCTAACTTTCGCATTAACAGCTTAACTGCCTTGCTCACTTAAACAACCAACCCGAACTCACATGAGCAAATAACTGCAAGATACACATACATACACCATGTATTAACAAGGGCAGAGCGCCTTGCCGCTGACGAGTTAGAAGTTGCAAATATCATGAAATGAAAATATTATTACTCATATGCCACGTTAGGCGCTCACAGCGGCGGCAGAAAATCCAGAAAAAAAACCACACACTCGCACAAGCAAACAAAATGAATTCACTTCAACACAGCGTGCAACGATTGTGGATGTCTGTGGATTTTCTAGTTGTTTGCAGTGTTGTTGTACAACAAATATGTTTTTCTCGACAATATAATAGCCCGCGAGCATTGGCGCACACGTCAAACGCATATACGAGGGCTGTCTGATAAATAACCGACCTAACCATGATGCACGCGACTTTTTCAAAATTTTTTATTTTTTTTTCTACATAGTCTCCTTGTAACTTCACACACTTCTCCCAGCGATGCTCCCATGTCTGCAACCCTTCCAAATAGTACTTGGCGTTTTTGTTTGCAAAATACGAGTTCACGAAAGAGATTGCCTCCTCATTTGACGAAAATCTCTGGCCGCCGAGCGCAGTTTTAAGTTGAGGAAACAAAAAAAGTCGCTTGGTGCTAGATCCGGTGAATAAGGTGGATGGTCAAGCAGTTCGAACCGCATCGTGGATTTTCGCCATGGCGACTGTTAAGGTGTGAGATGGTGCGTTGTCTTGGTGGAACAAGACTTTCTTTTTTTTGCAAATGTGGCCGATTTTTCGAAATTTCTTCCTTTCGCTTGTCCAATAATGATGCGTAGTATGCTCCTGTTATAGTTTTTCCTTTTTCAAGATAGTCGATAAAAATATTTCCATGGCTGTCCCAAAAAACACTCGCCATCACTTTCCCATCCGAATACACAGCTTTAGGTTTTTTTGGGGCCGGTTCCCCCTTTTCAATCCACTGTTTAGATTGGATTTTTGTTTCGGGCGTATAATGATGAATCCAAGTTTCGTCTACAGTTATCAATCGGCGCCAAAACTCGGTCTTATTGCCTCTTTAAAATGAGCCAACAGAGCGCTGGAAATGTTCATGCGCACACGTTTGTGGTCTAGCGTAAGCAAACGCGGCACCCAACGCGCGGACAGCTTTCTCATGCCCAAATCTTGGTTTAATATGTGACAAACACGTTCTTTTGACATCTTCATAATCTCAGCTATTTTTTTAACTTTAATCCGGCGGTCGTCTAGTACCAATTGATGAACTTTAGCGATGTTATCGTTAGTGGTTACAGTTTTTGGACGCCGAGGACGTTCATCATCTTCCAAGCTCCTGCGACCACGTTTAAATTCAGCTGCCCAAAATTTTACGGTGGTAAACGATGGTGCAGAGTCACCATACACAGAGTCCAACTCATCTTTGATTTGTGAAGGCGTATTGCCTTTCAAAAATAAAAATTTAATTACAGCTCGATATTCAATTTTTTCCATTTTGGGGAAATCACCGAAATAGACTCACACAAACGACAGTCAACAGATAATTGCGCAAGATAAATTTCTGAAATTTTGGCGAGTAGCTATTATAATATGCACAATTTGAAGTAGAAACTTGTTTTTCAGATGTGCCGCTAGCTTCACGTTGAGGTCGGTTATTTATCAGACAGCCCTCGTATACATAGATGTCTGAGGCTGATGCGCAGCGGTCCGCCAACGTGTTGTACCTGCCACCGCGCAACATGCTGGGTTGTATGTTTGCATGTTTTTTCCTTGCATAGTGTATTTGCATAACTGCATACAATAACAAAATGCAATGCGGTTTTGCGGCGCGTCGTCGAGTGTTCGTTTCGTTGCGCGCCTCCAGAAGCCGCAACCAAAGCGGAAGTGGCACATTTAAATGCTGCGCTGCCAAGTTAAATATTTGCACAAGGAATTATGTGCTACCTTCTATCGCGGCAACAATTCGAAACAACAACAAAAAGTTTAACACAAACACGGTGTTAATACTAGTGGATGAATCTGAGCGATTTCGTGTAGGAACGCGCAAAGCAAGGCTTGTTGGCGGAAAACTATGAATTTACTGTTATAAGTCCGTGCGCTGCGTGTCCATGAGGAGTCCATGGAGCTTTTTGGTTTATTCACACGCTTACCTCAAATGTAGAAGCCATTCTTTTATGGGGCGTTTCTAATGACTGTTAAGTATCTCGGGTAGTCAAATGAAGGTAGCAAAAATGTAAAAAAACAAGTGGGATTCACAAGTCATAAAATTAATGGTAACTACTCAAAAATATGAAACTTACATGAAATTTATGATTAGGTATAGGCTAAACGTATTTCGAAGTTAGACTTAATGGAAACTTAGTTCTCCACAATTACGACAATTATTTATTTTTCATACAATTTTCATTTTTTCAGAACCATGAACCTGATAAACTTGTAATTTTAATGCTTCCTTGAAACTCAAACCATTAATTGATAAAATTAAGAAGTGTTGATATGCAACCCCGAAACGATTTTTTAATTCCGAAAAACCGGGATTATTTAAATTTATTATTATAATATAAATCCGAAAAAATAGGCATAATTTTTAATCTTGGAAATTCTTCTTCTTTACTGGTGTAGACACCACTTACGCGATTATAGCTGGAAATTCTTGGAAATTACGGGATTAAAATTCCGGAACTTACTATTTCAAGATTTTTGCCTGATTTTCTTACTATGGTTTCAATACATTTTAAAAAATTCTTGACTATTAAACATATAGGATATATATTTGAAAAGATGAGGAAAAACACTTTTCTTATGTTGAAGTTTCGAAATTACAAATTTCGTTTAATTTCATTTTGCTATTAATGGCAAGAAGTTTATCTTACCTTCGTATTAAGAATGCAGACCCGATTCAGCTTTATCATCCCGATTATTAAAAATTATTAGGCTGATAGATACTCCAGAAAAAAATGCAAAAAAGTTTCTGGATTTTTTATTTTGCTGTTACAAAAATTATTTGGATCTCATTTCAATATTAATGATGCTGTCCAGTATTAATTTGAAAATATCGAAAATTCTGGATTATTTAATAAATGATATTGCTTATTCCCCAATCTTAATGTTTCGGGATTACTATTATTTTGCTGTTACAGAAATAATTTTTATCTAATTTTCATATCAGGTTTACTGGCCCGTATTTATCTGAAAATCCAGAAAATTCGATATTATTAAAAAATGTTATTCTGATAGGTATCTCAAAGTAAATAGCAGTTTCCCAATTTTGAAGTTTCAGGATTTCTTCTATGTTCTTGTCAAAAAAATTATGTTTACTTAAAAATCTAACTTTCATTTCACGTATTCAGTCCAATAAAGTAATTCTTAAAAAAATATATGAAAATAAAAGCTGTAAAAGGAATTAATGCTTAATTTAGGCCCCCGTGATCCCATAGATAAAGTCCAGAAACTAATACCGAAAATTTGGGATTACTAAAGGTGTGATTGTAAAAAAATGTTCCGGAAAATTAAAACAGCAACAACTGCAAATACCGTCAAAACTTTTTTCGAATTACCAGCATCCCGTTGTTCCCCGAATCCGAAACTTAATTTAAACAATATTCCAAAGCAGGGCTTTATTGTTCTATAGTATGTTATACCCACATATATGGGTATTTATGTATCCCGAAAATTCGGGATTATTAAAAGTGATTTTAAAAAAATTTTAACGAAATCTAAAACAGAAACAACTGCAATTCGACACTTTTTAGAGTTACCAGTTCCCCGCACCCAAAACTTAATTTAAAATTTCTCAGAAATAAGCATCGCCGATTTAAACGATATTTTAAACTAGGAATATACGAATACCATTTAACTGTTCCTTCAATAAGTAAACCGTGTCTCCTTTCTAACCTTATTATTTGCTTTCCGCATTCATTGCTTTGTTGCCACAGTTCACGTACATAAATAAGCATAGAGTTGCCGGCCGCGCGCAATGAAGCAGCGTCTCAAAGTATGTTGTGAAGTTATCGAATAACTCGCAAATGCATGTGTATATAAGCAAGCCTGGACTACTTAACTGCGCGTAGCAACGAGAAATTGTCATGCTAAATAAGCAAGCGCGGTGGCACGAGATGTTGGAAAATGAAGTAGAGCCGATGCAGTGCCGCAATCTAAATGCAAATTAGCGGAAATTACGTATGAGAAATGCATGCATACGTAAATATGCATTGCCATGTGTGTGACTTGCGCTGTATTACGCTGTAGTTGGCCATTGGCAAAGCGGTTGGCGGGACGCGCGGAGTGAGGCAATGCAGCTAGTTGTTGGTGGCGATCAACAGAGTTGCGAATTGTGTGAAAAAACTTTGTGTTGCATGTATGTGTGTATATTTTATACACTCGGCAGGTCGCGGATAGTCGGACGGCCTGCAGTAGCAGGTTAGTTGCGAAATAAGTTATAACGAATAAAAATTATCCGACGAGGAGTCGGGGGGGAGAGTCGAGCAGGAGTGGAGGACGCGGTATAAAAGCCAGCTAAGCCGATGGAACCCCTGCGACAGAGGCGAGTCGATACGGCCTCTTAAAAATAGGTGTCCCCCACATCACGCATGGGCATGGTATGTAATACAAAAACCCAGGCTCGACGGACTCACATTGGGTGGCTTCCTGGTGTGGTTACGAACATGACCGGTCCATAGCGGGACGCACTGGGACTCTCACGAAGCACCATCAGTTGTTTCCCATTGATGGTGTGAAAAGGGTGATGTGAGCTTGCTCTTCCGAAGTTTAGCCACGATGTGTATCAGTAACCAGCCCTTCGGGCCTTGGTCAGGAAGTGTTCATTGGGCACAGAACTAGTAGTCTGCGTTGCTCCGGGCGAGCGCCGCACAGTGGTCGGTCTTGTAAGGAATCAGCGGCCAAAAATACTTTCACTGCCTATATAAAAGTGGAACTTTTGCCAAAGCTTTTTAAAATGTCCCTCTCCCGTTTCCCACTCCGCCACCACCTGATGGTAACGAATTTTAATTAATTAGATTAAATTAAAAAAATTGATAAACGAAAAAATTAATTTTTTGAATTCGTATATTACTTAACTAAATCAAAAACTGAGTTTAATAAAATTGGTTTAATTTTGCATGATAGATTTCTTTGACTGGTGATGAAATGATCTAAGCTCAAAGCAATCGGTTCAGCAAGTCCTGATTTGTAGCGATCCGTTAGTTCTTTCGTGCATGATTTATTTGTTCTCTTCATCACTTTGCGATTTTATTATCACTTGTACAGGGACATATATCGTGACAAATAAATTATTTTCTTCCAAATTATTATTTTCAAATTTCTGAATATAAGCATCATTGCCATCAAAGCCATCAAAGCCACATATTCATATTGATAACAGGTAATTAGTGGTCTCATTAATTACATTTGTGACGTAATGTGGTCCAATAGTTTTTTTTTATCTCAACTTCAACATCAGATTCTGAGATCTTTATTAGCAGTATAAGTGTGTTTCCTTTAAAATGTTATCATAGCAGGGTAAAAAGTTAACATCAAGTTTTTTGTCTCTAATAAGTTGATACTGATGCTTGGTTAAATTTGCTTCGGTGATAAGAGAAATTACACTTTCTAAACACCAAAATTCAAAAATATAATATTTTATATAGTCGTGATAGTTTACATCGATATAAGGTGCCTTAATAAAAGTACGTATAAAAAAAAACATTTGATAAAAGTGAGAAAATGATATAATAAAACCAAAATCTCAATATGTACATATATGTATGATGAAAAAAATATAAAAACAAATAAAACATGTACATACACGTAAATACAAAAAATTATAAAAAATAACACACAAAATATCGCATGCCTGCTAGAATAACATGAAGAACAAAGAAAGTTGCGAAAAGTTGCAGCTGAAATCAAAAACATAGACTTAGAAAACATTAACTAATATAAACAAACTTGATTCATTTGAGGCCGAGACAGGGATCACAACTTTTTGTATACCTTAAATCGATGTATAAAGAAAAACCTACCACTTAAAAGGGCACTTAAAAAACAATTGTTTTAAAAAAATAAAACAACAAATTATTACATAAAAACCACTTTGTTATATAACATACACTTCTATTATCAATACTCATTTCGATTTATGGGGATTGAACACGATTTTATACTGCAATTTAATTTATTATAGGAGACAATTTTTAAGCCATTTTCACTTCACAGTGCCGTGTTTCTATTGTCTCACTTCTCTCGTTTTTCGTAGCCCCTACGAATGGGATAGAGCAAAAATGTATTTACCGCTAGTTTTATTGGTGTTTTAAGAAATAGCTTTGATACAAACAGTGGTAAATTTGAAATTTTTATTTTTCCCCTATGAAATCGACTAGTGTGCGTCGGTTCGTCCGCGTATTCCGGGACCAGTAAAGCGAAGAACAGGCCTCAGGGAACTCTGATAGGGGCATCGTCCCCGAGGGTACACCCGTTCTTGTCTATTTCGGCCCGCCCCCCTGCACACGATGCGCAGGTAGAACTGATTTATGGAGAAAATAGTGGAAAAAATTAACAACGATAACAACAATAGCAGCAACAAAAAAGTGGATTACCCAGAGATGGATCCCTTTAAGAAGGCTTCGTGATTGGCCACATCACCTTTAAAAGTGCTATCGGTAGATAGACCTGCACGAGCCAAATCTTCACCCCCGGCGCTGCAGGATGATATGCCGTCATTAATGGGAAGACTAAGCAAACGAGGCCACATGGGAGAACCAGGAGAATTTATACAGAAGTTAGCAGATACGATGCGCCCACCGCAGCGCTCCATCAACAACTCCATGCGGAAGCTACTTGGTTCTATCGCGAAACATCACGCATGTGCCAAGTATGAGCACGCCCGACTGGGCAAACTAAAACGTAATGTGTCAAGCCAGACAAAGGTTGTCGAAACAACACCTAAAAGGCCACGTGACGGCAAGCTAATGGGCAGAAGAACGCCCCAAAAAAAAAAGCCAAAACCTTTCATGAACTCCTTCGACCTGATGCAATTGTGATTGCAAAATCTGGTGAAAATCAAAACAAATACTACTACAAGAACTTGGCAAAAATGTCTCAAGAGTTAAAAAGGCAGCCAAAAGAGAAATTTTACTTGAACTAAATAAGGAGTCAACAGGAAGCACTGAAGGTTATAGAGAAGAATTTGGCAGAATTTTGGGCGACCAGGCACAAATCAAAA